>OU744803.1:23426997-23572950 GCA_916614155.1 Mesoligia furuncula
CTAACCTGCGGGGCAATTGCGTAACACTTTATCAATCGGAATCGGTTTCATTTTGACAGTTCAACAATACCTATTCATTGCGTTATTTACGTGTTGAGCAGACAAATTTTTCGAACTTATGAAGTAATGGATTAGCAAATTTCTTTAAAATTATTCAGATTCCGATTGATAGTGTGTTACGTAATTAGGCTGCTGCTTAACGTTAGGTACCCTCGGCAGCATAATCAACCTATAATGTTCCCACTGCTGGGACACAGGCCTCCTTTTTTCGAGAGAGAGTGGGCTGTAATCTACCACGCGTGCCCAGTGCGGGTTGGTAAATGTCACATGTATTCGAAAATTTGGTTCTAGGATGCTTCCTTCACCGTTTTGAGAGCAGTGGTGATGAAATTATTTACAAAAAGTAAAGCACCTGTCTGGGTTCGAACCCGTAGGTTCGAACCCAGACAGGTGCTTTACTTTTAACATTTTTATGTCTATTTAGACAGAGGTCGTAACCTCTGTCTAAATAGACAGAGTGGATAAATATAGTTAGGATATCTATAAATAAATATTTATCAGCTGTCCAAAAAAAAATACTGCTGACGTACCTAATCTTCATCCAGTGAAGTATAGTTAGTACAATTTATAACCTAAGTTGTAGGTATTCACTGAGGGATAAAAGGAAATGATAATGACAGTCGCATCTCAATTATGTTTATGAGAACCAGAATTATGTAAAAATGATTATTAATATACAGGGTGAATTTTTTAAGTGGGCGTGGATGGCCAAATCCGAAACTATGAGGTATAGCGAAAAGTACTCAAACGAGTCGCGGGCTCGATTTTGATGAAAACTAAAACTCCATCATTGGATTTTTGAAAAATCAATATTTCTAGCTAGGAATCGAACCCGTAGATTTTGAAAAAAAAAACGCACTGTATTATTACACCATTTGATAGTGTCGCTAATAAGGATGGAATACTGGGAAGTAATGACATACGGCAAACTTAAGGCAAATATTGGAATAAACTGCTTATTCATACCTGTAACATTAACTCTACCTTGTCGAAATGATGCTCAATATTTTTATTAACACACACCCGCAGCGCAGTCACCTTCACAACATTATGTTCTAAATTCAAATTTTCATTATGATCTAGCGGTTAAAGGCCGCACTAAAAGAAAAAAATAAATGTAAACAATATTGAAATCAGAACGTAAAGTGAATTTGGCGCAAATAATTTAGACTCTGTTCGACCTTTCGTTGATTAATTACTGCTAAAGTACTGTTTGCGTACTGTTTCGTATTTTGTTAAATGATAAATGATTTATTTTCTGTAAGTAGGTTTGTACAAGCACTTTTACACGTCAATTATATTTTTTTTAAACTAGATGAGGTCGGCGTTGAGTAATTTATAAAACCAATACCCATTTGGAACTTGAATTCTGTGATTTGAAGATGGATTTAACCAATGATGAACGATTTGATCTAATGGAGGCATATTTTATGAGTTGGAGAAGTGCCACTCCGGCTTTGGTACGGGACTGAAACAAATATCCTAAACGTGATCTCCCTACTGTTAAGCGTCTCCAAAAATGGATAACAACCATAAACAAGGAGGTAGTTTCATCAAAAGTGAAGTGGGTAATAAAGCCACGTATTTGTAATGAAGATTTAGAAATACCTATTTTGACCTATTTTTAGTCAATCCCCGCTAATTCCACCCGGGATGCAGCTCAAGCAGCTGAAAACATTCAAGTGTCTCAAGCTAGGACGTCTTGATTTTTGCAACTGGTTATATCAGAAAATTGACAACGATACCTATACATTTTTCTAAGCAATATTTTATTCTCTGATGAAACAAACTTTTCCGATAATGGTATGTTTAAGAGGGTTTACGCCGTACGACATTTCATACAAACTTTAAAGCTCTTATTTTTCGAAATGAATGAACCGATTTTAATGAAACTTTATACGTATAAGCAGGATACAAAGGTCTAAAAAGTTTGTAGAGAACATTTTCGAAAAATAGTGTTACAGCCAAATTAGACCGATTTTAAAGTTTCCATAGAATCAGAGATTTCCAGTTATCTTTTTTTTAATAAGACTTTTCGAAAATGTTTTCTACCAACTTTTTAGACCTTTGAATCCTGCATATCCGTATGAAGTTTAATTAAAATCGGTTCATTAATTTCGAAAAATAAGGGCTTGAAAGTTTGTATGAAATGCCGTACGGCGTAAACGCTCTTCACCGAAAAAATAAACATTATTGGTTACGCACTAATCCATTACGGATAACCGAAGACCATCGCGCATTGGCTTGTTGGTGCGGTATTTTGAAGGACAGAATACTTATTTTATTTCCAAATTCATGATGGAACGTTGACCACTTTTAAATATGTCGAAATTTTAAATGAACTGTTTGAAGAGCTGGATAATTTACCTTTGACCCAGACTGACCGTTTAGTCTTTCAACAAGATGGAGCCCCAGCCCATTATAGCTATATAGTCAAAGAGATGTTGTCTCAGCAGTTTGGCAAAAAAATTATTGCTACGTATGGTCCTCTGCCGTCGCCAGCGAGGTCACCGGGTCTTACCCCCTTAGATTATTTTCTCTGGGGGTACTTGAAATCTACAAAAACACGTATAATGCAACTGATGACTTGAAACGATCCTTGAAAAATAATTATAAATGGAATCAATAATGTTGTACTGCTGAATGTAGTACAATCCTTGAGACGTCGGATCCCGCTATGTATTGAAAATAATGGTCATAATTTTGAACAATTAAGCAGTATGGTTTAATAGGTAGGTAACTGTAAAATAAAAAAGTATTTTGCTAAAAATGAGCTCTTTTCTTTAGTTTTCCGTATGTCACTACTTCCCAGAATTCGATCCTTTTTAGCGACATTATCGAATGGTGTTATAATACAGTGTGTTTTTTCTTCGAAATCTATGGATCCATCGTCCTAGCTAGATATATTGATATTATAGAGGTATGAGGAACAGGGTGTAAAGTTCACTCATACTCTATAGAAAAGGGAGGATCCTCCGACCAGACGGGTGTTGTGTCTGGCGAGCAACTGCCCGATGATTCATGTCGGGCCGTTGTATCTATGCTAGTTGCGCGGTAAACTCTGCTTGCGAGATGCAGGATTTTGTGTGACGTCAGTAATGACGTGTTGATCGCATGTGGCGTTGTAGATACCGCTACAATTTTTCAAAAATCCAATGATGCAGTTTTAGTTTTCACCAAAATCGAGCTCGCGACTCCTTTGAATACTTTTCGCTCTTCCTCATAGTTTCGGATTTGGCCATCCACGCCCACTTGGAAAATTCATATAGCCGGTCGATTCTGTAAAAATCTCACCCTGAAAACTTAGGTGAAGTGAGTTTGTTTTTGCTAGGTATTGACACTATTGACAGCTTACTCCACGCTCACTTCACCTAAGTTTTCACGGTGAGGTTTCGACAGAATAGCACCGCTGTATATTCTAAACACAGTGATATTCATAGCATAAATACTAGAAACAAAGATTTGCTTTTTGTACTCAAGATTTGACAACAAAAAATTGTAATTCTTTTAAGTGCCAAAGTAAGTTTTTACAACAAACTCCTAAGCCATATTAAGGAACTAAGCCTCAATGAATTTAAATCATTTATTAAACAGAAACTCTGTCAAAATCCAAGATTACTTTGATGACTAAACTTTCTACAAAATCCAAGATTACTTTGATGACTAAACTAGATTGCTTGGGATTATTATTCAGTTCATCGTCATCATCATTTCAGCCGAAAGACGTCCACTTGACTTCTGGACATTGGCCTCCCCCAAGCACCTCCACTTCGACCGGTTCTGTGCTTCTCGCATCCAACGGGTTCCTGCGGCCTTCACAAGGTCGACGGACCACCCTGTGGTAGGCCTTCCAACGCTATGTTTTCAGGTACGCGGTCGCCACTCCAGAAACTTTCGGCCCCATCGACCATCTGTTCTGCGAGCAATGTGCCTTGCCCACTGCCACTTAACTTTGGCAATTCTTCGGGCTATGTCGGTTACCTTGGTACTCATGTGGATCTCTCATTCAGTTAATTCAGTTACTCTAATGTAAATTTAAATATTTTTATTTTTTATATATTTGTCTGTGTGGTGCCGGACTTAAAGAATAGCACCACCCCATACTTCCCGTGGGTGTCGTAAAAGGCGACTAAGGGTCGTACCGGAGAATGGGCAGCAGCGTTCTCTATGCATTCCACCACCATACTTTACTGCGATCGCCAACCCGCCTGCCAAGCGTGGCGGTTATGGCAAACCCCCCCTTTTGGGGGAGGCCTATGTCCAGCAGTGGACGTCTTCCGGCTGAAATGATGATGATGATGACGAAATTTAAATAACACATTTTTCAACACACTTGCTCGTAAAGTGACTCTTATTGAACCGCTTTTAGGTCCATAATGCAGTGTATTAAAAACGCGTGCTTTTTCTTTACTTTAATCCACAAGTGCTTTATTTCCACAGATAACTATGTATTTACTAGGCGGAGATGCGCGCTTTTTTAATCTCATCAATTCACTTTTTTTTTTAAATAGTCTCTATTGTCCTTGGTCCCAAAATTAACTAATATTTATTTACCTTAAGGTGAATGCGCAGGGACCACAGACAATTTCAGGTGAATGCGCAGTAGTAGTTCACGAAATTCAAATTTTCTTAGGTTTTTTGCAGATCAGTGTCAGGTTGTGTCTTGATCAAAATATGATTTGCGACTACAACAGGTACGTCTTTACATAATGATAATCATTCGAATCATTAATACATCTTTCTTATGGGAAAGTTCTTAGGGATAAAATCTAACCTGAAAGATTCTATTCTAATGACTATAATTATGTAAATAGGTACATATATATTATAGTCGCGAATCAAATTTGATCAAGATACAACCTGATACTGACCTGCAAATTACAAAAAAACGTAAGAAAATTTTAATTATCCACTTTAAATTGTCCGTGGTCCCTTCCGAAACCAAACGGAAAAGACCCTGACTGGCGTTCTATTATTGCGGATTCTCACTGAACTAATGTATATGCCAATAGTACTTTCTAATTCCATACTAACTAAAGTACAATTTGACATACGACAACACTACGATCAGTCTACACATTATTTTGTGTTTATTATATTTTTTCTATAGGCTGTTTAGAGGTTTTGGCAGTGCCACAGACTAACATATTTAAAATGAGATTCAGTGCTTCTTACGTAGTATGTCTAAGAAGTCTGTGGTGCTTTTATTTACACCTGCGCGCGCATCGCTAGTGCTGGCTAGCACGGCGCGCGGAAAAACGAAACTAGCGCGCCATTTAACGATACAAGTCTGTTTTTTTCCTCGCAAGTGTGTTGAAAAACGTCGTATGAAACGCGTGTGCATTGATCATTAGACTCTCGGCTTTCTTATCGCACTCGCCTGCGGCTCGCGCGAATAATACCGCCTCGAGCATAATGATCAACATAGCACACATGTATCATAATGTACTATTTCAACACACTTGCTCGTAAAGTGGCTCTTATTGAACCGCTTTTAGGTCCATAATGCAGTGTATTAAAAACGCGTGCTTTTTCTTTACTTTAATCCACTAGAGCTTTATTTCCACAGATAACCATTTACTAGTCGGAGATTCGCGCTTTTTAATCTCATCAATTCATTTTTTTTTTAAATAGTCTGTATTGTCCTTGGTCCCAAAATGAACGAATATTTATTTACCTTAAGGAGAATGCGCAGGGACTACGGACAATTTAAGGTGAATGCGCAGTGGTAGACCGCAAATTTGCAATTTTCAGATCAGTGTCAGGTTGTTTCTCGATCAAAATATGATTTGCGACTATAATAGGTACGTCTTTACAGAATTATAATCATTCGAAACATTAATACATCTTTCTTATGGAAAAGTTCTCAGGGAAAAAATAGAACTTAAAGATTCTATTCTAATGACTATAATTCTGTAAATACCTATATATTACAGTCGCGAATCATATTTGATCAAGATACAACCTGACACTGACCTGCAAATTACAAAAAACGTAAGAAAATTTTAATTATCCACCTTAAATTAAAAAAATTGTCCGTGGTCCCTTCCGAAACCAAACGGAAAAGACCCTGACTGGCGTTCTATTATTGCGGATTCTCACTGAACTAATGTATATTTCTCTATGCCAATAGTACTTTCTAATTTCATACTAACTAAACTACAATTTGTTTTGTGTTTTTTTTTTTATATAGCGGACTGTTGTCAGTGCCTACATGCTCTGTGGTCAGTGCTTTTATTTACACTTGCGCGCGCATTGCTAGTGCTGGCTATCCGGAAAGACAAAACCAGCGCGCCATTTTCCATACAAGTTAATAATAATAATAATAAACGTTTATTTCAAGTTCACAGAAAAACTCATAGTTGTTAGTAAAACTTAAAACCTAAGTGTTAGTAATATCTTTAATTTCCATTATTTGATTTTAATACAAGTCTGTTTTTTTCCTCGCAAGTGTGTTGAAAAACGTCGTATGAAACACGTGTGCATTGATCATTATACGCTCGGCTTCCTTATCGCACTCGCCTGCGGCTCGCGCGAATAATACCGCCTCGAGTATAATGATCAACATAGCACACATGTATCATAATGTACTATAACATAACACCCCCATCCATTTAACATCAATCGAGATTGGTAGAAACAACAGAACAAACAACATAACAGGTGAAATGTGGTTGTACCATAAGTAGCTACAGACGCCAGCACATCAAGTTACTACAATCCGTCAAATTTCTTTAATAGATTTTCAACTTTATCGCTAAAGTATAAGGTTCAAAGTTGATTGGGAGAATTTGACAGTTTCGGGTAGCTTGATGTGCTGGCGTCTGTACATTAAATTAACTCAATTAGAAATTGAATCAGATATTGAAGGTCTTCCTTCACCTTTCACATAATATTACAAGCAAGGCTATAACGCTCCGGGTCAGCGGGATTGTCCGAAAGGGTTACCGCTGGCCCGGAACATAAAGGGTCAAGGAAGGAACAAGGGTGGGTTTTAGTCAGTAAGAGTCTGACACTCCCTTCCGCTCCACCCAGAGCGGGAGGAGTCGTTTGATGATTTCCCATCAGCAAAAAAAAAAAAAAAGAAAAAAAAAAAAAAAAGGCTATAACGCTAGAGAGCAGTGGTGCCTCAGCGGTAATAATAATAATAACAAAACCTTTATTTTCAGGCTACTTTGGCCCATAGATAAATACCTTCAGACTAACATATATATTATAATAGTACAATTGTGCATGTTAGTAAAACTCACTTCACTCGAGCACTGTCTTTGTGCGATCGTGTGGCACTTGACCGCGGAAGCGACGCGCGGGACATTACACCTTGCGGCCAAAACTCCTCTACCATGACGAGGTGCAGGTAGCATGTAGGTACTCGCACCACGAACGCCTTGAAGTTGACGTTGCGGCGCGATTCAAGCAACTGCTTCTGCACCTGGTAACGACCCTGAGTTATAGGTCAAGGGTTCGAACCCAGGCAGGCACTTTACTTTGTGTAAATAATTTCCTTACCGCTGCTCTCAAAACGGTGAAGGAAAACATCGTTAGGAAACCGGCATATCCTAGAACCAAAAAAAAAAATGACGACATGTGAATGTCATCATCATCATTTCAGCCGAAAGACGTCCACTGCTGGACATAGGCCTCCCCCATAAGGGGGGGTTTGCCATAATCGCCACGCTTGGCAGGCGGGTTGGCGATCGCAGTATGGTATGGTGGTGGAATGCATAGAGAACGCTGCTGCCCATTCTCCGGTACGCCCCTTAGTCGCCTTTTACGACACCCATGGGAAGTATGGGGTGGTGCTATTCTTTAAGTCCGGAACCACACAGACAAAAATGTGAATGTGATCTACCAACCCCTCTAACAGAGAGGAGGCCGCCGGTGTCCCAGCAGTGGGAACATTATAGGCTGGTTATGCTATTCAATGTCTTCGCCTTTTACAGAATATTTAAGAACATAAGTCAATGGTATTCACACTCATTCACACACACACACACGAACACACAAACGCACTCAAGCACACTCACTTACCTGCACCCCCTGTTTCTAATTTAATTTTGTTTAATCCTAGCTTTACTACAGTAAAGCTCGTTCTAATTTTATTTCATTTTAATCAGTATAATCTTTGTTTCAATATTATTGTTGTTTCCAATTCAAGTTTTAATCTACTTTGTTTAAATCCTGATTTTATTCTCATTTTGTTTTTTGATTTAATAATAATATTTAACTTGCTTTCATTTTAATACTATTTTTAGTGCATAAATTAAATGTTTGCTAATAAACTTAATTTGAAGTTATTTAGTTTAATCACCTTAGGCTGCATAAAACTTGCATAATTGTAACCTAAATGGATGAAGTCACTGGCTTCTGAAGTACAGGTGGGTAACCTAGCTCTGGAGCCAGGGTCTAAAATTTTCTGGCAATAGCCAGAAATTATTATTATTTCAAACAAGGTTACAATAGCAACACCGCCTGCCTAGCCTTTTCCCAACTATCTTGGGGTCGGCTTCCAGTCTAACCGGATGCAGCTGAATACCAGTATTTTACATGAAGCGACTGCCTATCTGACTACCCGTAACGACTGTCAAAGATCTACGAATGACAGCCGGGACCAACGACGGCTTAACGTGCTTTCCGAGGCACGGAAGGGTCTCGGTATGAAAAGATGGTCACATATCCACAGACCAACCGCAGCAACGGTAGCTTAACCTGATCGATCGACCTGTGCGGCTGTTGTTATTTAGCCACGGACCCCTCTCAACACTGCTCCTTAACTAGAACAAGTTATCTCAAAACTTCTAACAGCTATTAGCAGAACAGGTAAATTGAAACTTGTAATCAAAATAGAGTTGGAAAGCAGCATCGCAAGTAGTTCCTGTCACACGTGATGCATGAGGGAGGGGACGATCCCGGGACAAGGCCGGGACAGACGACGTGCCCCGGGAACAAATGCGCTACACTACAGCTTCGGTAACAAGGAAAACATTGTATAAGACTGATGCAGTGTTGCCTGATTGAGCGGATCTTTTTTTATTTTGTTTTTATGAGGTCGTAACAAGTAGGTTTATGTCTGAGTAAGTTAGTTTGCAATGAGAGGTTTTTCTTTTGAGTATTAAAAAAAAACATAGTTTCCAAGAACCCTGAAGATGGCGTTGAACTGACTACGTTACTAGGTGCCAAAGTCAAAACGCTTGGAAAAAAAAACATTGCGTCACGTCATATACTCTCGTTGAGTGACAGCTTCGTTTGCTTTCGTTTTACGATCTCAAAATTATATCCAAGTGAATTAATAAAAAAATTATGTGACGTTCCGTTCCTTGCAGTAACTTACCAAGTTCAGCGCCATCTATCCAGCGACTAGGGAAGCGTTAAAAAAAAAAGAAAAAGAAAATCCCTCATTTAAAATGCTTGTTTTATTAAGGAAATCGAAGAGAAAAGGGTTTGTTAATTTAATGCATTTATGACGGTGTATTCATTATTACGTTCTTTATATTTGTTTTTATCTAATACAATACTTTTTTTTTTTCAATTGTAAAATAGGTTAAGTGTGTTAGAAACAAATAAAGTTTGTTAATTAGATAAATAATAATAATAAAAAAAATTTGAATCAACGACGAATAAGGTTAACTTTTCAGAACCTGACGATTCAGGCAAGAACATGAAAATTCACTACATAGAAAAACACTGAAAAAGAAGTGACTAGGCCTACCCGATGACAACCTAAGTAGGTACAGATCAAGCTACTACAATCTGTCAAATTTCTGTAATAGATTTTAAACTTTATCGCTAACGGATAAGGTTCAAAGTTGATTGGGAAAATTTGACAGTTTCGGGTAGCTTGATGTGCTGACGTCTGTACCGACATAAAAAGGTTTGGCAATTTTCTTACTAGTTTTAGGACCCTCTCAAACCCAACAAAGTTAATCCTACAACACACGGATCATTAAGCACGTCCACTTAAACCTGTCACACACAAATTAAACTAAATTGCAACATTTGTGTACAACTTTACCTCAGAGTGCCGCAACGAGCTCGCGTTCGCAACGAAATACATTCAAAGTGACATTGTACACACGGAAAAATTGTTAGGTATACACAATGATATTTTAGGAAAGATACGCTACGTTCATACTGAGCGACGTTCTGTATAGTTGCGTTGTTATTACAAAGTACTGTAGTGTCTTATTTGATGCGGCCTTTAGCAGAAAGGTCTGGCTGGATATAATATTCCATTCGAAGATTCAAACGAATGTCAAGTAATATAATAATTATGGTTTTTTTGGTTGAATAAGATAGGATTGATATTATTGCCTTGAAGCTGTAAAGTTCCTTTTAACAATATAATAATTCCAAGTCTAGGGTCTTTTAATTAGGAACTGTGGAGGTCCGGTTAGACCTCACAGTACCGACTGCGATAGATAATACGGAACGTATGACACAGAAAGAGATAGCTATCTGTAGTGTGTTGCTCGCTGCTATTAGCGGACTAAATGAAACTCAACAATTGTCTGAATTTGTCTGCAACAATTTGCGCGCGCTAGTGCGATATCTATCTCTTTAATCCATTTGCTTGTATACCCAATCCATTGGGTATACAAGCAACTTTTGAACTTTCATTATTGGAAAGAAAAAATGGCGTATTAGTCGATTCACACGAATTTAGTCGCCGGAAACGGGTGAATTGGCACTTTTAAATTGTATTATTTTTAAGTTAAGAAAAAAGTATAAGTTTTATAATATTTAACACTTATCACTTCTTTGCGCTAGTGTCCATTTTTCTATACTTTATTGCATAAAATTCAAAACGTGCCAATGCCTAATACGTATTTCTGGAGTTGTCGATTTGCCCACAAATAAATTAATTTCGGGCGAGTCGTTTAGAGAAAAAAAATAATATTATTTAAAGGTGTCGATGTCAAAAATAAATTGCTCAGTACAAAAACAGCAGAGCAGCAGGGCTATATGACTTCAAATTGGAATATTTTCTTGTTGCATGCTTTTCCGGACCTTCTTTTTTTAGACCAGTTTTAGTTACTTTTCATAATCATTTTAGCTGAGAGACGTCCAGCACTGGACAGAGGCCTCCCCCGAGTAGCGCCACTTTGACCTGCTTCTTGCATCCAGGTCATCGGTTCACCTTGTGGGAGTTATTTTTGCTTATATTAATTGTTATATCAATAAGACAAGTGGCGATAAAAGCGTAATCGATCTCATTACAAAACGACGTTTTTCCTAGCCTGTAATAGAAATACACTTCTTCATACAAAACTGTTGGTCGAAATAAAAAAATGCTTCCTTGGTTTAAACCTGGGTATGAAGATAAACTTTGTTTTGTGATTAGACGGAACGTGAACAAAGCATCATCCACATTACAAGATATAATCCAAAAAACTTTAGCAGCTCTCAATCTGCACTAGAATTACTTCCACTTACATTTGTTTTACACGTTGGACTCCAATACAACGATGTAGTCACAATTTCTCACTCAGAGACGCCATCCAAAAATCAATCAAACAAAATGAAATTTTTTAAAAATAATCACCAACAGAGGCAATTTACCATGACAGTTTTAGTAACAAAACATTTAAGATAGCACGCAGACATCCTCACCTCACAGACAGGCACGCCGCAAAAATCTCAACATTAACAATGTATAGAACCTGCATACCTACGAATTTTTCCGTGAGTACATTACTTATGTAGGAAATGCACAGTTTTCTCTGGGGAACAAGCAGAGATTCGAGTCACATTTATGAGAACTGGGTAGTGCAGCGTAATAACATGTAGGTCGTAATGCAATTTGGTATATGGCAGCTACAAAAGTCATGGATTTATAGTTTTAAAAGTTGTAACTGTGGTGGCCTGGATCCTGATTTGAAATATTAGTGTTCTTCTGGAATTTGACTTGTTTGGTACCTGAAAACAACAGGCATGACGACTAATATTAGAAATATTCGAACAAATAATGTGATTGCAAAGATGGCATAATAAAATGAGATCATCAAAAAATTTGTAATATCGATAGAAATATGAAGAAGCTGCACGCTTTAGGGCGAATTTCACCAAACTTTTATACCTAGCTCTACCTTCGTAATACAACGAACCAACAAATCGCTAACCAACAGGATGATTAGGGAATGCATGAATGAACGAACATGCATCAAATGGTGTGGCCAGCAAAGCAGTTGGGTTATTAAAGTAGCCAGATACTCGTAGGGAACGCCGACCTCATCTAGTTTAAAAAAGTTTTGCCGAAAGTTTGTCCGAAAATTGCACGTTTGCTATAAACTTCAGTAACCATAATGTTCAAAAATTCGAAATTTTGTTTTACATAATTATCTTTACTTCTAAAACTATTCTGTCATTATCTCCTAATTTTGCATTAAATAAATTCATATGTATTGTATTATAAAATTTGAGTTATTCCGAATGTTCACTTATAATACAATTGTTAGTCGTAAAACATTTGCTAAAAATGGGAAACAATATTGCTTGCACAAATGATGACTAGGACAAAAAAAGTTATGGCAGTTTAGATTATGGATAAAAAAATTGGGTAACACAATAGAGAACCCAAACCCACTTACACAAAATAAAATCATTTATCATTTATAGGAAAGAGGATTCAAACTAGGTTGCCTCTGCCGCTCAACTGTTAAAAAAACAAAATTTGATTTATAACAATATAAATTCAATTGAGCTACTACGTTTTATACTGAGAATATATTTTGAATTTTTGACAGTTTTTCCATACTAGAACTGTCAGACGTCAATTTTATTCCACAGATAAAATATATAATCTGACTTTGGTAAAATCAGCCCTAAAAAGTTTTTTTAATGTCTTTATTCCCGTCCTTATCGTGCGGTACGGACAATTTATGGCGCTAGTACGAAGTTACATAGTCGTGACGTTAATTCTGTGATAGTGCCCTCCTTGTGTAGTAGTTATTTTAAAACGCTTAAAACTTTGCAATTTGTTTAGCTTTTACACTTAAGGTCATAGCACACATATCAACTCGGAAAGGAACCGTCACCGTATCGCCTTTCGCCTCGCCGTCAAACAGGCGTCAACCTAACGTAAGCACGTAACCAAAGCGGATCTGCAGCTCCGATACGTCGACTCGGCTACGTCTAGGCGACTCAGGCAACAGGGGTGAGAGGGGCAAGGGTGGACGAAGAGACGTAAGCTCGGGCACTGCAAGTTGACCACGCACCGCACCGCGGTTCGTGAGCTTATCCGAGGCGAGGCGATTGCGTTACTATTCCGATTAGTATGAGTTGCAGTAGGGAATTTCATACAAAGTACACAGAATGGCTCGAGTTGATACGGTGACAATCCCTTTCCGAGTTGATATGTGTGCTATGAATTTTACCTACAATGGTGTTTGCACTATTTGCAAACAAATATTTTTGAGGAGTTTAAAAAAAGAATATAATCCTCGCTATCACTTAGAAAACGTTAAAATTCAAGTAATCTTATCTCAACGACAATCAATGTCAGACTTGTGAAAAATGTAGGTAAATTAGAGGTTTTTTGACAGATTGAGATCGAGATTAGAATGCGAATACGGGAATTACCCCTCTAATTGTCACAGGTAGATTAAAAGAGGATTTGCACTGCAAAGTGAGATAAGCTTTTATGGGACTACTTTAAAAAAAGTCAATGTTTTTTAAGTTCCACTGAGAGCTGCAATAAAGGAGCGCGCATTCGCGATTTTTTTTAGTCATTGTAATGTAACTCTTATTTCATTGTTGTAAAGTATAAATTAGAATGATTGCTGAGAGTTGTATAAGATATGCATTATTCTAATTTTATCGTGAATGTTCTCCTTTATGTTCACCCCCTATAATCTCAAAGCAAACGCCAAAAACGCAAAAAAAAAACAAAACAAACGCCAAACGCCAGGCCAAACGCTAGGCAAACGCCAGGTCTCCTCTCTCTCTCTCTCTCTCTCTCTCTTGCAGCAAAGGAATGAGCATGGAAGATGTTTACGATTTCAGAATATGACCGTCTTCTATCAAGACGAATTCTACTTTGTTCCAAGCTTAACCCTGTCAGCCAGTTCTTGTATTTACTTGTCGCACGACGTGTCGTATTGCGACTTTGTTTTTATAGAAATTGTTACGTTGCACTGCCGCGCCGGCCTGTCTGCGGGAGCCTTTACTCTGACTGAAGTAGAATTCTAAATACAAAATTGACAACTTAGACTCGGGTTCAAAGTCACTTTTTGTATTTCGAACTTAAACGAAGTCGGAACAAAGTTTGAAATTTAAAAATGGCTCTGTGATTTAAACCTGGTTCTAAATTTAAATCTTGTTTTGTAATAAAACCGTGAAAGTACGAGTTTTTCACGATGTTTTCTGTCATCAAATCATCACATAATAAATTACTACCAAAGAAAAAGTCTTATCGGTATGAGTTTGTTTGTTTGTTACGCTTTCACGCTAAATCGGTTGAACGGATTTGTATAAAATTGGACTGGGTTAGGACACATATTTCGTGGGCTTGACTAAACTGCTCATAACGCGAACCTTTGTTCTCCCGCCATAATCTGCTCGGCCGATAAGGGCGAGTCGAAGCTTCTAGAACATTCTAGAAGCTTCCTGAAAAACAGTCGACTAGCGCTTTTGTTTCATCATCAGTCAGTCGTCAGACGTCGGTCAACAGAGTCGCGCACCGCGAAAGAGTTTTCTTGGTATCTATACAATTTATAAAGCTCTTTGCCCACGAACCCTAATGTTTTTAATATAATAATATGTGTGACTGTTAATAAAGCGCTTACAGTACATGTGTACCTATGTGTGTTAAGCGCTTTAATTCTAAACGCTACTAGGTATAATGTTAGAAGCACTACTTGCACGTTCAACAAATAACTTGTACACGGAACACGTAGGGGAAAATGGGGTAATTGGAGCCACTTAGGCGAGAATTCAAATAAAAGCTTATTTAAAAATAAAATCTTTATTGCAACCGCCTAATTACATAATTTACTTATTCATCTATCAACTGAGATCACTTTTAATCATTTTTAACCGACTTCAAAAAAGGAGGAGATTCTCAATTCGACGGTGTTTTTTTTTTGTGTGTTTGTTACGCGATTACTCCGCCAATTGTAGACCGATTTTCAAAATTCTTTTTTTGTTTGAAAGGGTATACTCTCGAGGTGGTCCCATTACCATCAAGTTGGAATCTGATGAGAGTATCCCATGGAAATCGAGGGAAACCCTCAAATTTTATAGGCAAAGCTATATCGATTTGGGTATTTTTTTAAATAGCTTGAGCATTTGCTCTCGGAAATCCTCATTTGGTAAAGTGGAGCTGATGAAGAAGACCACAGATGGCCATTGGAACTACTCAATGACAAATATTTCACGGGTTGCAATTCGATTACTTTAATATGGTTACTAAGCAATTTATGCTCGTCAAAAAGTGAAAAACAAAAACTTTTTTACAAAAAAAAAAAAAACAACCGACTTCCAAAAAACACTATAAAGTGAAAAATAACTTTAATTTCGGAAGTCGGTGGCAAAAAATTATATTACAGATCCATAGACACCGACTTCCGAAATTAAAGTTATTTTTCACTTTGTGGTGTTTTTTGGAAGTCGGTTGTTTTTTTTTGTAAAAAAGTTTTTTGTGTACACACTTTGATAATTATAGCAGTAAAAAAAAAAACAGTTTTGATCCCCATTGCACCGAGGTGATGGCAATTGTGATCGCCCTGTGGGAATGACAAATATGAAAAAAGTAAAACATCAAATAAACTAGAAATTATTATCACAATTTAAGTTGCAAATCACTATTTTCAATGACAGACTAAATACACATAAAATTCTTATTAAAATACAATAAATTCAAATTCAAATTCAAAGCATTTATTTCAATTAGACCTTGTACAGGCACTTTTGAATTGTCAAAATTAAATAGTCTGTCAGTTAGTCCGAAAGTTGAAGCTAGTTGCCCATTCCAAAACGTAGATCTCTATGGAGAAGAACGGGCAAGAAACTCCATGGACACTCTTTTAAATCAAGATATTACAAATTCCTGGGTACATTATTCTTGTTGCTTCTATATGTGAGAACAATGTAAAAAAAAGACACAAATGAAGAAACAATTCAAAATATAAGATTAAAAATAAGCATTGGCAGTTAAGAGATGACCAGTCTCAACCGACGGCGCCCGTTCACGAACATGACGCGTGGATCAGCACCATCCAGCTCAACCAGTTTGTAGGGAACCGAATGATCCAACACACGCGCCACCATCGGTGAGACATTTAAGTGAGCATGACAAGTTCTCAACTGCCATGCTCTTTCAAGTCAACATCAAAATTAAATCATAATAAACGGAAACATGGTTCTTACATTTACAAAATTAAAAAATGCTTCTAAATTATACAAAACTATAGTTTGCAATTTATTTAAGAGATTATTAGAATTTTAAAAAAATAATAAAAAAACAATTATATGAACTCATATAACTTGTCAGTAAACTAATTCTGGAGAAAGAACATAAACATTGTCTTGAGTTAATCAGGGCGACCAACTATTCTTATCGTTTAAGTAATCGTTGATGGAATAGTATGCCTTTGAACAAAGGTTGGATTTTATTTGAGCTTTAAATGTATTAAAGGGCAAATCTAGTAATGAAGAAGGTGGCTTGTTATAAAAGGTTATACCAAGCCCAACAAATGAGTTATGAACCTTATGAAGCCGGTGAAAGGGAGCGCGTAGTTTGTCCTTATTTCTAGTGTTAACATTGTGAATATCACTGTTTTTAGTATACAAGTGTATATTTTGCCTAATATATAAAATGTTGGCAAAGATGAACTGTGATGCAACCGTAAGAATTCCAATATCTTTAAAAAAATCTCTTAGAGAAACTCTGGCACCTAACTGGTATATTGCTCGAACAGCTCGTTTTTGCAGGACAAATATATTTTGTATATCAGCGGCTTTGCCCCACAGCAGAATACCGTAGGACATAACGCTGTGAAAATAACTAAAATAGACTAAACGAGCTGTATCAACGTCAGTGTATAGTCTTACTTTCCAGACGGCGTAGGCAGCCGAACTGAGCCTTCCTGCTAGACTTGATATATGTGGTCTCCACTGAAGTTTGGCATCTACTGTTATTCCCAGAAAAACTGCCGAGTCCACAGTTTCAAGCACCTCTTTATCTAAGACGATGTTGGGTCCTAGATTTCTAACATTCGGTAAGGCGAACTTTACACATTTCGTCTTCTTGGCATTGAGAACTAGGTTATTTGACGTAAACCAATTCGTAACTATTGAGAGCGCACTGTTTACATCGTCAAAATCTTGTCTATTCCTGTCTACTTTAAAAATAAGAGAGGTATCATCTGCAAACAGTACAACGTCACAGATGCCCTTTAAATGGAATGGTAAATCATTGATATATACTAGGAACAAGAAAGGACCCAGTATTGAGCCTTGCGGTACACCTAACTGAACTGGTAGCCCGGAAGATTTCACACCATTAACATCCACACATTGGATCCTATTATGTAAATAAGAATTTATTACATTGAGAGCTTCGTTTTGGACACCGTAATGACGTAGTTTACGTAAAAGCGTGTCATGGTGCACGCAATCAAAGGCTTTGGAGAGATCACAGAAAACTCCAATAGCATTTTTCGAATTCTCCCATGCATTATATATGTGTTTTAGCAAAGCAACACCCGCATCTGTAGTCGAACGACCTTTTGTAAAGCCATATTGTTCATTATGAAGGAGGCTATTTAAATTAAAATGTCTTAGCAACTGCTTGAGTATTAATTTTTCAAATATTTTGCTAAATGCAGGTAAGATGGAAATAGGCCTGAAATTGCCAACGTCATTTTTATTACCTGATTTAAATAATGGTATGACTTTACTACTCTTCATGAGGTCAGGAAAAGTTCCTAAATCAACACATTTATTAAAAGTAACAGCTAGATAGGGGGCTACGATGTCTATTATATTACTTAAAAGTTTAATGGAGATGCCCCAGTAATCACCGGTGTTTTTAGACTTAAGTGTGTTAAAAACATTAACTACATCACGCGGGGTTACATGTTCGAAGCTAAATAAGCGACTACATTTAGGTACACTGCTATGCAAAAGGTTTTCAGCTTTAGACGGGGAGGAATTTAAGGAGCGAGTCGTAGTTATAGGTATGTTGGCAAAAAACTCATTAAATGCCTCAGCTACGTCAGCTGCTTTGTTAACTAATTTGTTGTCGACCATAATCTCAAGTTGTTTTTCTTGTTTAACCGATTTACCAGTTTCATTTTTAATAATTTTCCAAGTTGTTTTTACTTTATTATTAGAATTTTTAATTGTATCGCTTAAAAATTTTGATTTAGCAAAAGCACTAATCTTTTTGAATAATTTTGAATAATTTTTAACATAATCTAGGAAAGGAGTATCAAACCTGTATTTTTTCAAACCATATAACTCGTATAGTCTCGCTCTACTTTTATAAATACCTGGAGTAGCCCATTGGTTAAAGCCAACCGAGGAGCCATTAATATTAATGGTTTTGGTCTTGAAAGTAGATTGGTACTCTTTTTGCACAACATCAAAAAGGGTACCATAAATTTCATTAGGATCTTCTTGTTCTACTATAGATGGTGTAATTCTATGAGCTATATTATTTTTAAACATTTTGCAACGACTAGCTGTATAAGGCCTGCATTCAAGTTTATGCGGCTTTTTATTTAATGGCATGGGGAAGCTAGCTAATAAACCACAGTGGTCGGACGTTAAGTCAGTTAACACTAATTTATTTTTGGCATCACAATTGTAGTGTATGCGCAGGCATTGGCGTGGCAGTCGCTTACCGCCGGTAGGCGCGTGCAGACGTTATCTGGGTTTCGCATAGACTACTTCACCTTAACCGATCTGTCAAAGTGTGTTTTATTAACCCAGCGAACATTACAAGTGGCGACGAGGATAAAAGTAAGTGCTGAAAACATTTACCAAAAAAAGGGGAAGAATGCACGCTGAAAAATAATGCACGTTGAAAGTTGTTTACGATCTGTTAAGCGACTATATTTCGATAAGGATCGTTTATAGTTGGATACTAAAGTAAAAACAGAACGTAGTCCTACCTACCTACACGTAAATAAATCGTTACCAAGGTAGATGGTTACAGCTAATGATTGCTTTATTGTCTGTTTCGTATGATTAAGTTACGAAAAATAAATTCTGCTTCGACTGATGTAAACAACAAAAGCGTAGGTAAATGTTAAAAAGGCCATGCAGGGAATATTGTTCACAACAAAACAAAGGGCCATGCCTGAATAGTACGCAATTATTTTAAATGTGCTGTAGGTAATGCAAACAGTAAATTATTGTTAGGTAGTTATTATTATTGAGTAAGTGCTTTCATTTAAATAACAAGATAATTGAGTTATTGCACGCTTCTAATTTTAAATAAAATTAATAACCGATTATTATCATAAATCTTGGACATACTTAACTTTTCTGTTGTAAATAACCTACATACCCACTTATTGTAAATATAAAACAAAATCAGTAGATACTATTTTAATCAGGTCATTGGTTTTGCCAGGATCAATTGTTTGCATTTCGACACAGAAATATCAAGGTCACGCAAATACTATTCGCAATACGACCATGCTTAATGGATAAATATCAGAAAAGACCGGGAAACGTTAGTGTAAGCATCAATAATGGCTTAATTACTAGCATATTTACTGCCAACTAGTTAATAAACCTAATTTGTTCATAGATAAAGGTTATTATCAGTCAATTCCCATAATAATAGTAAAGTATAACACTTAATATCGTGTCCTGCGTGTCCTGTCAGCTGCACGTTACAGGAACTGATGGACGCTGGTGAAGGCGCCAAACAAGTATCCGAATTCTGGGCCGAGTCCATTTAGATTGCTATTCTGGGCCGAGTTCACTTAGATTGCTATCGACACACTAAAAAGAAGATTGTAAAGTAACGTTACTGAATAAAGTAATTCAGTTTATTTAGTTAGTCATACTTACGCTTACGTCAAAGGTCATGCTGAATCCGAAATGCTCTAATGAGCACGCATACGAGTCTCAAAATCCTGTTACAGGACGCCACAAAAAATGACTCACGCAATAAGTACTTACATAACATACATACATAATCAGCCTATAATGTTCCCACTGCTGGGACACAGGCCTCCTCTCGGTGGGAGGGAGTGGGCCGTAATCCACCACGCGGGCCCAGTGCGGGTTGGCAGATGTCACATGTCTTCTTGTCTTCAATAAGTACTTACAAAAATATAATAGGGCATGCAGTTGTGATACTGTTACTGATTTTCAGTAAAAGCCACGCAAAAATAAGAATCGATACAGAGTAATGTATTCATTGTAATACTTACGAAAGATAACAAAAATAAAAATAAAAAAAAACCGTCCCACAGAGGATAATTTCCTGCATGTAGGAAGAACTACCTAATGAGTACTACTGATAATGACATATATGTACCCGAGTTCTAGGGTGACATAATTTAGATTGCTACCTATCAACAGACTAAGGAAAAGACAAAAGCTATGTAATTGTTACTATAATTAAATACTAGTACCAACCAGTTAAAATAATAAGTATACATACTTTGAAATAAAATGTGGGCAAAGTGAAAATAAAAAGTCACAATAACAACAAACTGCTGTTTGATGTTATTGCAATGTTAATAATAATAACAGAAAGCTGCCATCTTAAACACCTGCAGAATAGTTAGGAAATTCATGCAGTTAGAGGAAGAAAACACACTCTAATACACACCACACGTTGCATTTACTTGGTTTTGGCCCGTAAATGTAGTTAAAACCAGCCTAAGAGGTGAGAAAAAAAGACACAAAAATAATGAAAATAATGTTTATTTCCAGAACAATGTTCACAAAGGTTACAAGTACAGTAATATGGTACAACATATAGTACATTGAGTATTATCTCCTGGCACCCAAACTAGGTTTATAGCCTGTGACTTGGGGACAGATAGATGAACAAAATGTTTTAGTAAAACTCTTTTCACCAGTAACATGAATTAGAATGACATAATATTTTCTTATGATAATATGATGAATCAGTAAATCAATTTTGTAGAAGAGAAGTTCCCTTCTTCTGTTGGAATTTTGTGGTAGTACCTTCAAAGGTCACTAAGTTACAGGTGCCATGTAACATTATGTGAAACCAAGACAATAATGTACAATAAAGCAATAAAGATTGCTTATCTATTCAAACATAGGTGGGAGAACAGGCGTGATGTGGTTATGAGATTATAATTCTTATTTATCATAAAGTTGATAATATTGCCCTATGTGAGGTAATTAAAATGTATTTGTGATGTACCTACCATTATTGATGTAGCACACAACTCAGTGGCAACACTGCTCGAGTCAGTCACGGCTTACCCCCGTGTCGACCCCTTATGTAAATAACATCGAGAAAATATTATTCGATCAAATAAAAAAATGTTCCAGCGAAAATATCGTTAATGTACCAGTTTTAACAGAAGTTCCACTACGGTAAAATCGAAGTTAAGTAACAAATAAAATTATTATCTTACCTACTGTTATAACTAACTAGTGTCATAAAATCTGTTATGGTTAATGATTGAACTAATCGTAGTCAAACCAAATGCATTTTGCACTGGCTATTGTGATTTGTAATCAACAAAAGAATTCATAGAATTCATTACAGTGTTGTAATATCAAGTGAACATGTGCTTTAATCACATAGCACACGTCGTCAAAGGACCTTTGTTCGACTTGCTGGCTAGTCAAATATGAACGGCGGTGATTTAGTTTAAAATAAACTTTAATTACAATTATTACAATTATAGGATAAAAAACATTGAGCAACTGTACTGGGTATGGTACAGCAAGACATATTTTGATATACATTAAAATATGTGCGTGTGTGTGTGAAAAACACAAATGGAACAAGTTCCAACAAAACAACCTAATGGTTGCGAAAAACACAAATGGAACAAGTTCCAACAAAACAACCTAATGGTTGCGAGAAACACAAATGGAACAAGTTCCAACAAAACAACCTAATGGTTGCGATTAATACTGGCAAGTTAACGAATGAGGTTTATTTAATTAATAAAATTGTTTCTCCAAATAGTTAGTGGCAAAATATAGCATTATTGATTGACTATTTGGGAAACACGGGAAGTACTGGTGTTATTTTCGGGAACATGCGAGTGTAAAATCTAATAATTCTAAATTTGCTTATATCTCGAAAACGGTGCGTCCTATCGAAAAAATAATGGAAAATTTGCCCCCCTTTTAGAAACCCCTTGTCGCAAAATTCGCGACATGGACAAAAAAAAAAAGACTATGTTATTTGTACAGCGTTTTAACTTTCTTATGCTTAATATGTACAGTGAATTTATAGTTTTACTTTTATTTCGTATAACCTCATTTTTTGATAGGTGCCAACCCAACTGTTGGTTAACAGAATTGCCTAATATTAGGCAAATAAGATCGCGGAAGTCGCGATACTGATAGATTATGTGGTTAATCGGTATCAAAACATTACGAAGTAATTTGAAGAGGTAAACAATCAAATGAATAGTGGGTACCTAAAAGTTAACAATAACTTATACATTGGTATAACCAACCAGTGTATGCAATCAATGGGTGAAAACTCATCAAGTTCATACATTGGAACCGACTAGATTACGCAATTTACAAAATAAATCATGGTTAGACATTAAAAAGATTTTGATCTCTATTGCCAATCCTAGATATGAGGGGCACGTGGCTAAATAATAACAGCCGCATAGGTCGATCGATCAGGTTAAGCTACGCTTGCCGCGGTTGGTCTATGGATGGGTGACCATCTTTACATACCGTGTCCCTTCCGTGCCTCGGAAAGCACGTTAAGCCGTTGGTCCCGGCTGTCATTCGTGAATCTTTGACAGTCGTTACGGGTAGTCAGAAGCCCGGAAAGTCTGACAACCAGTCTTATCAAGCGGTATCGTATTACCCAGTAACTGGGCTGTGGAGGTCAGATAGGCAGTCGCTCCATGTAAAATACTGGTATTCAGCTGCATCCGCTAAGACTGGAAGCCGACCCCAACATAGTTGGGAAAAAGGCTAGGCAGATGCCAATACCTAGGTATGGCAGTAGAAATCACAAAAGAGATAAAATTTCCTGACCTGTAAATAATGCAAATTGCATAAAAGGGTAAAAGTTTCCTGCCCTGTAATTAATGCAAATTGCATAAAAGGGTAAAAGTAAAAGATGTAACTTCAGTAAAAATCACAAATGAGATAATAATTCCTTGCCCTGTAATTAATCCAAATTGCAAAAAAGGGTAAACGAAAAACGGTAAACTTAGTAAAAATCGAAAAGTAATAGACTAAGTAAAAATCACAAAATAATAATAACAATAATAATAATCTTTATTTCAAAAAGCCAAGTACAATTTGTCCATCTCAATCAAGCATTAAAAAAAAAACAAAACAAAACAATGAAGTACAACGCTATGCTTTATTTGAGTCAGAGTGAACGTCTGTGTCTGTGCTAGTATAAACTGTGTTACAGACACAGGCTGCAAAAGTGATAATAGTTCGTGCCCTAATGCTAATTGCAAAATTACCTTTAATCTCACTACATTTTGACAAGTTTGACATTTGTTTGTCGCCGATATGAGACTGAGACTAGATTTTGAACGTTTTAAATTAGTAGAATTGGCCTTCTGGTGTCATACCGCACCGTGTCATATGTAGGCACATACACATAATAATAGCATTTAATTTCAGCACAACAGTGGTGGTGGTCTAGCCCGACTAAGTTCGTGGGTTCGAAACCAGGCAGGCATTTTGTGTATTTTCACTCATCACAGTGGTGATGAGTGAAAATACACATCAATGGTGAAGGAAAACACCGTGAGGAAACCGGCATGTCTGAGAACCAATACTTCGAAGACATGTGATTCATTAAATTGGACGCAATGGGCATCCATTAGATTGGACGCATTTGGACATCCATTAAATTGGACATTACAAAATGGTGAAGAAAAACATCGTGAGGACATCGGGAGGACATCATCGTGAGGACATCGTGAGGACATCATCGTGTGGATCATGCCATATGTAACACTCCATTAAATTGGATTTATCAAAGCGAAAATTCTAGGAAAATCATCTACTTTTACAATATTTGTAAATAATTTGTAAATATGTGAGCACCTGTATCTATCACATAATTGATTTACCTGCCATTGCTTCATTTTAATTCTTTTTACCTTTTGTGGTAGGCTAATTTTATTCTAAGTGCATTGTCTTCACATATAATTATATTATATAAACAAGACATTGTAAAACATTTTAAAAGGGTAACGGTGGAGTTTCTTGCCCATTCTTCTCCATACGAAAACTACCTTTTGGAATGGGCGACTAGAATCAATTCAATATTTCAATAAACATGACAACAACAAACATATCAATTCAATAAAAATAAAGGAGGGATGTAGTGTATGCGCAGGCATTGGCGTGGCAGTCGCTTACCGCCGGTAGGCGCGTGCAGACGTTATCTGGGTTTCGCATAGACTACTTCACCTTAACTGATCTGTCAAAGTGTGTTTTATTAACCCAGCGAACATTACAACAATCACTAAATATATTATCAAGACAAGTTGACGAAGATGCCGTGATCCTGGTAGGTTCAAAAAACAAGTTAATTAAATTATAAGACCTAAACAGATTGAGAAGTCTAATACTTAATGGAGTAACATCTAAAATACACACATCAAAAGTGTCTAGGGATCAAGCATTTTTATGCGGATTTCTTGAGATTGAGATGTGGCTTTGTAATAAATTTATGATTTTATAAATTTATATGGATCCTTTTTGGTGCATTTCATAATTTGAATCAGGAACTGTGAATCAAATTCGAGTAAAAGATGAAAATCAGCTGTCAATATTTTCCCTATAAAAACATACAACGCATTGAAGACATTATTAGTGCTACTGTTTCCCTACTACTGATTAAAACCAACGTTATTATGGAGCGGCGACGTCATTTAAGCAGGGAAGAAATGCTCAGAGCCGTGGGAATGATAGAAGCTGGTTCCCGGCAACGTACTGTGGCTTTAGCTCTGAATACAAGTCAGAGTGTTATCAGTCGACTTTGGACACGTTACCGAAGCACTGGTACCGTGGCTGAGCGCCATGGAGGACGGTATCGCTGCACCACACGGAGACAAGACCGATACATTCAAATCTTAACTCGAAGAGCTCCAACAATAACCGCCATGATGTTAGCCGTGAGGCTTCATCACTCTTCAGGGAACTTAATTAGCGACCAAACAGTCAGAAACCGCTTGCATGAAGTGAACCTTCATTCCCGAAGACCGCTACGGGTACCACCTATAGCAATGCACAATCGTAGGATTCGATATCAATGGGCTCTTGAACACAGAAATTGGGCAGAAGAACAATGGCGTTTCGTGTGCTTTTCTGATGAGTCTCGTTTTGGTATGAGACCGGATACAAGACGTATACGACACTGGAGAACCCCTGGACGCCAACAGCGATTAAAATCCTGCCAGGAAGTCCATCCTTATAGTGGTGGAACCATCATGGTATGGGCGGGTATTTGGATCGGCGGAAGAACTGAGTTGATTTGGATCAGAGGCAACCTCAACGCTCAAATTTATGCTGAGACGATTGTATCAGACGTCATCGTTCCTCTACAAGTGCAAATCGGTCCCTTATTTCAGTTAATGCATGATAATGCACGACCGCACACCGCAAGAGTTGTAAGACAGACTCTCGCCGCAGCTAACATCAATGTCCTGCCCTGGCCTGCTCAGTCGCCAGACTTGAACCCGATTGAGCATGCATGGGATATGCTACAGAGAAGAGCTCTGCCGAATATGGAGGGTATCCAGTCGCAAGAAGACCTTTTTTTGTTGTTGCAACGAACATGGGCGGCCATTCCACAGCGTGATTTGGATGAACTCATTTTGAGTATGCCAAACCGATGTTCTTGTGTTGTTAGTGTTCGCGGTAGAAACACGGATTATTAATTGTTTAAGTTACCCAATAAAATTTTAAAGAAAACTGTTATTTCAGTCTTTTTTTCGAACTTTTGTGTTAGTGGTTCAAATGTCAAAAATCCCTTTATTAGGAAAATGGCAAATTTCTTTATTAATGCAAAGGTGACTTGGTTTATCGTTACTGTGACAAACGAAAACACTTTATTTGATGAATCCTTAAAGAAAATTTTAATTAATATCAATCAGGAGAAAAGTTATTGCAAAAATATATGTTGATCCCTAGACACTTTTGATGTGTGTATTAATATTGAAATCTCCACATAAAATAATACTTTTGTTACTTGATTTCAACCTATTGAGAGAATCCTCCATTACCGATTCAAAACTACTAAAATCCCCAGAGGGGGGTCGGTAAACGCAAATTATAACATATCGCTCAAGTTCAACACAAGACAATTCTATAGTGCGCTCAATTGAAAGATTAACTAAATCTAAACGTTGTTTACATTTCAACTTGTTTGAAACAAGAACTAAAGAGCCACCGCGAATAGCACTTTTTCTCACAAATGCACTCTGTACGGTAAAGTTATCATCATCGATAAACACTACTTCATGTTCTTTCAACCAGTGTTCAGTCAAACATAACACCTGAACATTGTGGTTCTCCATAAATAAACTTAATTCTAGCTCTTTGCCGGACAGACCCTGCATATTTTGATGTACAACATTCAACATATGCGGCTGACCCGTTGTCGCACCTAATAGTTTAAACTACAAGGCGTATCAGAAGTAGTGTTAGTACCACTACTAACAGTAATCGATGGTACACTACAAGTACCAGTGTCACTGAGTATATTGTATGCTAAAAGATTAGCAATTTGTCTCCTACAACTAGGTGGCAAATACATAGTGTAATTTGTCAGTTTGTAATCAGTAATGAATTGATTACAATCAAAATATAAAATAGCGTCACTGTGACGACAAGTCCTATTATAAATGAACATATTTAAATTATAAATAAGCTTATTTTGCTCATGAGATAAATAATAGGAATAAGGCAACGCACAAAAAATAAATTTACAGTTATTGGTCTCATGAAGATGTAACATCAAATGGACACATTCAATTATGTCCTTTTTTCTAACATTTAAACTATCCCCGTATAATAATATAACAGTTGAACTAGGGTTTATTTTTGTCAATCTGATATTACTAATTAATTGGCTAATACTGGCACCGGGTGAACAATTATTAATTACATATTGTTGCGAACACTGATTAAATATCCTACCAAATCCTTGACCAAATTTATCAGAAAATACATAAGTAGTGTTAATCAAATTATTCATGGTATTGCTATCATCATTAATACAGCTACCTACTGGCTGAGCCACTGAGGGTGTGGGTGTAATAGGTTGAGGCTGCAGTCCCTGGGAGCAGGTACAGCTAAAAGAGAGGTTATTTGTCAAAGACTCTTACCTCTTCGCATTATACTTGACCAGGTCTGCTAACTCATTAGCCTCCTGCATGCGCTTACTCAGGTCTTGTTGAGAAGCCTCATATTTACTAAAGATTTCCTTTAGAGCATATTCCCTAACAAGCAATTCATCCTGCAGGTGCTGAGTGTCTGTGTCATACATAGTATTACATAATTCTAATTCACTGTTACAGTTCTTTAATTCTTGTATTAAATTCAATATAAATTCAATTTAAATTCAATAATAAATTAGACCCTGTACCTTTTGTTGTATTATTACGAAAATTCACAACAGCGCGGCGCAAAATCGACATACGGCTGTCACTCGGAAACGCGCGCGCGGATCTAAAGCGAGTCGTTTGTAACAATGGCGGGGAGCACAGGGCTAGGTGCAGAAGTCCTTTAAACATCGCAGAGTCTCGCTCTGCGATGTTTAGTTTTGTTGATGTATGGGTGATCCCCATTGCCAGCTGATCCCCATTACCCCGTATTCCCCTAATTTCTAAACGTTTTGTCCATGTGCTCAAAACTTGCTTTAACGTACAGTCAACAAAAGAGATAAGTATGCAGGATCGTCGGATATAGCTGAAGTTTAGTAAGAAACCGATGGATGTTCTCGAATACATTTTAATTTTATTAATAGAAAACAAACAGCTCATTTAGCAAATTAAATTTCAGTGGGCAACATCCGTCGGTTTCTTACTAGACTTCAACTATATCCGACGATCCTGCATACTTATCTCTTTGGTTGACTGTACGTAAACTCACACTTACCTATTCCACTACACCTGGACAAACTAAGTTAGAATATAATTTAGCAAAATCTGAACTAAGTAAGTTCAGATTCAGATCTTAAATGGACTATGTTACGTATTTTTCATTATTTAAATGTTTATAATTATATTATAACATCGTTAGTTTACAATCTATGTCGCGGGATTGTAAGCTGTCGATAAATTGTGAACATCCTGATACTTACAATTTGTACCTTTTAATTTTCTATAGTTTATCAATACTAATATTAAAAAGAGGTAAAATTTGTTTGTTTGTAAGTTTGTATGTAGGGGGTAATCTCCGGAACTACCAGTCGGATTTGAAAAAATCTTTTTGCATTTGATATCCCAATTCTCAAGTAAGGTTATCCATCCATTTTTTTTTTCAGGCATCAAGGTCCATATAAAACACATACAATACAATATGAATATAACTTAAAAATACTATTAATACATACAACATTATAATTACACTAAAAAACTAACAAACTAAAGCACACGCAGTGTCTGCGTCGTGTTTCGCTGACTGGTGTCATGTAGCCGGCCACGAATCCGGCGGTACACAACAGCCAGGTCTTCGGCCAGAAGTTCCTTGAGGAACTTCTCGAGATGATGTGTCGGAACACGTACTACGAACGACTTGAAGTTCGTGTTGTGACGCGACTCCAACTTAGCGGTTATAGGGATAGCCTTTAACCTTCGCCTTAGGAGCTGAGCAAAAGGATAAAAAAGTCAGAAAGAACGCTCAGCGAAAACGTAATATTAGCACGGGCGAGCGATAAGATGCGACGCGATGGTTCGGGGGTCATAATTTCACGCGGACGAAGTCACGGGCAGAACCTATATAATCCATATCAAACCTCTCTCCGATTTTACCGTCTTTTAATAAACTCCGTTTTTTAATAAACAACCTGAGCATATAATATACCACCAGTGTATCTCAACGGGGACCTTTGGGTCGTGTCTTTCAGTTTAGGTATCTAGAGTATGTTGTGACCGAAACCCTTTATGATGACGCAGACATAGACAGAGAGCGAAGAGCATTGTCGATATGCGCTAACATGTTGGTACAGACGCCAGCAGATCAAGCTACTACAATCTGTCAAATTTCTTAAATAGATTTTCAACTTTATCGCTAAAGCATAAGGTTCAAACTGCTTGGGAAAATTTAAGTTTAAGGTAGCTTGATGTGCTGGCGTCTGTACATAGGTTTGCGAGATGTACTGTAGGTACATCTCGCAAACCTATGTACAGACGCCAGCAGCTCAGGCAAAGATAACTTTGTTCAGAGCCTACTGCCAAAGCTTTTATACTAGTTCCCTTTAGACAAACTACACGCAGTGGGCCTAGAATGCTCTCAGAGTACAATATAACAACACCTTTAGGATTCTGGTGCGACTATCTCGATTTTGGAGTGTATCGGGCATTTTTGCCGAAGCGAGGGTGTATAACTTTTACGCTATAATGTGCAAAAAGTCAGCCTCACTAATTTTCCGAATTCGAGGAAGTGCACAACGGCATCCGGAATCCTAAGTGTAAAATCCTGTTGATGCCGTATTTATGTTGAATATCACTTCACTGGCTCACTACCACATCAAGCGCCGTCGTATTTAGCCTGCTTCACTTTGTCTGTTTCCCGCCATTCCTCGCGACTGACAGATGACATAAGTGACAGCAGCTATCCCGCTTGTGTGAATGAGACAGTGTTTACATAACTGTTTAATAGATACACTACACTAAGGGCTGATTTTTCAATCATCTGAAAACTATAATCGAAGAATAATTTTGAAATTTTGACAGTTATTTCATACAAAAACTGTCAAACGTCAATTTATTCCTCGAATAAAAGTTATCTGGCGATGGAAAAAGCAGCTCTAAGGATGATTGCAGACAGACCAGTATCGGCAGCTGTGGGAAGGCTCATCGGGATGCATGTTAGCTGATACTTCATATTTAATTTATAATTTATTTCAAAATTATTTTCATTTTAGTTTATTTTAAACTAGCTGCGTCCCGCGGTTTCACCCGCGTAAATGTCAATTCCGTGGGAATATCGGGATGAAAAGTAGCCTATATGTTAATCCAGGGTGTCAGCTACCTCCATACAAATTTTATCAAAGTTGATCCAGCCGTTTGAGCGTGAAGAAGTTACAAACATACATATAAACACAGACACACACTCACAAACTTTCTCCTTTATAATATTAGTGTGATTATTTATTTCAATTTCATTTTAATTCGTTTTCAATATTCATCCTCATGACTAATATAATAAGAAAAAGAATAATAAGATAATATGTGTAGTAAGAAAATGTAATAAGTAATTACTAACAAAATATTGACTTAAATGGTCTGCATTAAACGAACTTTATTTACTTATTTATTTCTCAAAAATATTAATATAGCTAAATTTTTTTGAATAACAAAGTTGATTGTTTATGTTTTTAGCTCAGAACCACTCTACAAAACAACGTCAGCTAAGTACCTTAATAAAATGTTTTTATCAAAGTTGGTCCAGCCGTTTGAGCGTGAAGAAGTAACAAACATATAAACCCACACACAACAAACTTTCGCCTTTATAATATTAGTGTGATTATTTATTTCAATTTCATTTTAATTCGTTTTCAATATTCATCCTCATGACTAATGTAATAAGAAAAAGAATAATAAGATAATATAGTAAGAAAATGTAATAAGTAATTACTAACAAAATATTGACTTAAATAGTTTGCATTAAACGAACTTTATTTACTTATTTATTTCTCAAAAATATTAATATAGCTAATTTTTTTTGAAAAACGAAGTTGATTGTTTATGTTTTTAGCTCAGAACCACTCTACAAAACAAAATCATAAGGTACTTTTCTAACTGTCAACTAGCCTAATCGAGAGCCAGGCTTTTCAATTTCGAATTCTAAACGGATTTTTCCTTTGCCTCGTCTGGCGCGGGATGATAAAATGCATGAATCTGTCAATACCTTCTTTTATTCCTCATTCATGGATGGCAGAGTTGAATTTAATTTTTGTTTTTGCTTTTACAGTGGAGTTAAAGTCACCTCAGTAGTTATTTCTCAGTAACAGCCCAGAGTTTTGTTTCTTGCCCGGTTTATGGCAACAGGCTCCTATTACTGGCAAAATATTGGTGTACTATGGCTTATTAGTAAAGTTAAGAAAAAAATCCCCGTTTTATAATATTTAACTCTTGTCACTTCTCTTTCTCTCTTGTCACTTCTGTGCGCTAGTGCCCTTTTTTAGGGTTCCGTACCCAAAGGGTAAAGACGGAACCCTATTACTAAGACTTCACTGTCTGTTCGTCTGTCCGTCTGTCTGTTACCAGGCTGTATCTCAAGAACCGCGATAGCTAGACTGTTGAAATTTTCACAAAGTATGTATTTCTGTTGCCGCTATAACAACAAATACTAAAAACAAAATAAAATAAATATTTAAGGGGGCTCCCATACAACAAACGCGATTTTTTTGCCCTTTTTTGCTCGATATCAAAAATGGAAAGAGGTAGGGCACTTCAAATATTCACAAAATACTCAGTTGTATTTTAACTTTAATAATAATTAATAAAATTAAAATAAAATAAATATTTAAGGGGGGCTCCCATACAACAAACATGTTTTTTTCGGCGTTTTTGCCTTGTGGTACGGAACCCTTCGTGTGCGAGTCCGCCACGCACTTGGCCAGTTTTTCTATACTTTATTTTGCATTAAATTCAAAATGTGCCTAATATATTTCTGGAGTTGTCGACTCAATAAATAAAAAATAAAGTAACTTCTCGCGAATCGCCTACACAAAAAGTAATATTATTTAACAGTGACGATTCGCCCGTTTCGGGCGATTAAATTCGCGCGAATCGACCTAAAAGCCTGTAATATAGGTATACCTCTGCCTAAAACATTGGAGATTACAGGCGTGGTGTAAACGCACTAAATGAAACGTCTATCGATATCATGTATTACGAATATTTCATGCTCTTCTCTGTTTCTTCGTTGATGCATTTCGGGGAATAAAATTATAATATTTTTTTATCTTTTTTCTAGGAATACTTTTGGTGCGTTTCAAAGTTGGTGCGTTTCAAGGAATTCCCCGTTATGTTATTTGTCAAAGTTACCTCTTCTTGCTTACACAGCACCTACCTGTATCCAATCTGGACTACTGTTTTAAATGTGATAATGAATACGCCTCTATTTTAATAAGTTTTCACGACTAAGGCTTAACAATAAGTAATTAACTAAAGAAATAAAAATCTCATATTATCATGACTAACATAGTTTTAAGATAATGTATTACCTCCGGTCTTCGAGTAATCTACCACGCGGACCTAGTGATGGTTGGTGGAGTCACATGTCTTCGAATTTTTGGTTCTAGGACATGCCGGTTTCCTCACGATGTTTTCCTTCACCGTTTTCGAGAGCAGCGGTGATGAAATTATTTACACAAAGTAAAGCGCTTGCCTGGCTGGGTTCGAACCCACGACCTCCGACTCGTCAGTCGGAGCCGCTACAACCGGGCCACCACTGCTCTCTACTCTAGATAATGTAATAAAAACAAACTACAGACAAAATCAATTTTATTTTATTATTTATTTATTTTATTTTATCTTCCAACCGTACAAAACCAGTTTACACAACAGAAAACACGAAACGCTCTCGACTTTATTTTCGTGTAGTACCTGCCTTATAAATAAACATTTCCATAAACATCATCGAATCAACTCATACATAAAGGTTGGCGCAGACAAACCGTGTAAAATAAAGCGGCGGTCTCACAGGCAGAGCTATTTAAATGTAAATACAACTTATTCTTATGTACATACGAGTATTGGAACCACGCTTGGCGACAATTTCCGATATGTGTGAAATTATATTGAATATCGCCTGTGAGTTCGGAGTACAATCGAGTTCATGGTGAAATTAAATTGTGTTATAGGATCACAAGTAGGTAGGTAGGAGGAGTATGCATCTGAAGGCCAAATCCCGCAATTAAAACGTTCAAAATCTAGCCGCTAGCTCACTCAGCGACAATCGCCGATAGACGTCCACTGCTGGACATAGGCCTCACCCAATTTGGGGGGGGTTCCATAATCGTCACGCTTGGTAGGCGGGTTAGCGATCGCAGTATGATATGATGGTGGAATAAATAAAGAACGCTGCTGCCTATTCTCCGGTAAGACCCTTAGTCGCCTTTTACGACACCCACGGTGAGTAAGGGGTGGTGCAAATCTTTAAGTCCGGCACCACACAGACATCAGCAACACACTGACTCAGCGACAATCAGTGTCAAAAAAGTAGGGAAATTATAGGTGATTGAGAATGAGATCAGACTATGAACGTTCTTAGAATTACGAGAATTGCCCCTCAGGTTTGGACTTTGGTCCTTGTGGATTTAGAAAACATTGAACTGAAATGTGATGAAAATGAAATGTGAAATAATTTCGTAACACACATAAAATTACAATTGATCGCAATGCATTCATTGCGTTACTTACGTTGTGGAGCAGACGATTTTCTCAAACTTATGAAGCAATGGATTAGGAATTTCCTTCAAAACCCTCAGATTGTCATTGAAAGTCTGATACGCAATCAGGGTGCTCTAATAAAACTTGTCAGCTTGTCAGTAGTTTTTCTTTTTCTTAACCTAAGCTGTCTCTGCCTGACTGCTGTCGTTTCAGCCGATAGACGTCCACTGCTGGACATAGGCCTCCCCCAATTTTGGGAGGGTTTGCCATAATCGCCACGCTTGGCAGGCGGGTTGGCGATCGCAGTGTGGTATGATGGTGGAATACACAGAGAACGCTGCTGCCCATTCTCCGGTACGATCCTTAGTCGACTTGTACGACACCCACGGAAAGTAAGGGGTGGTGGTATTCTTTAAGTCCGGCACCACACAGACTCGTCCGGCACCACACAGACTGCTGAGCAAAGATTTACTGAGTTATTCCGTTCTGATCCCCAGAAATCCCCTGCTTGTTCGTCTTCTGTTTTAATCTCTGTCTTATAATCGGTCATTCGTGTGACTATTCGGAACGCTAGCGCCAACTGGTGGTACTTGACAGAGTCTAGCCTGAGTTCGTGGGGAGTCGAAGAGAGCGTGCAGCGAGGTGGAGCGGGTCTCTTGGACATTGGACATCGTACGAACAGCATGTGCTCAGAAACTGTCCCGCGTTCCGTATATGGTTGTGTCGTGTACCTAGTGTGTAATTTGCTATCGTGATTAAATTGTTTGTGAAATTATAATCTGATTTGAACTGGAACGGTTTTTCTATTGCGCAATAACCAACACTTCCCACAGTACGCCCACAGTAGTTAAAATATGGCTGATAATAACGAGACACACATACCTTCTCCGTCATACTTATTATATATATATACATAATAGACCTCATCCATCGCTTTCCATCAGGCGTGATCGAGGTCAAGAGCGGGCCCACTCAGGAATAAAAATAAATGCCTCCCCCAAATCCTTTCAAGCATCCATTCAGGTCATGAATTCATGCTTATCATCAGAACTTGTAAATGTGTTAATTGCACGATTCATAATGCGAACATTAGAGAGTGCTTTACGATCGACATTTTTTTTTTTGTTTCCTTTCTGTTTCTATTTATACTCCTGCTAGTACACAGAATCTACTTAATTAATATACCATTGTATAGATAATTAATTTAATGGAGACTGATTCTGTACTTTTCAAAAATTGATTTAATGCAGTAGAAATGAAAAAAAAACATCAAAATATAAAAAAAAATCCTGTCTATCAAATGTGAAACCTAAAAACGTAGCTTGCGAAAAAATCAATTAATTCATTCAATTTTTTTTTATAGTTAACGAGCTCATTCATACGACAGACGTGGGCAGCCCAGTCCCACATTTCACCTTTGCCGGTTTTGAGCAACGTCAGAACCTAATCTGTGTTTTGGAGCGCAGTGTGTTGTTGCGAATTATTATGGTCTGTCAATTTGACGCCTAGAATACTGAAAACCATTGCACGTTGGCAAACCTTGAGTTTGGACTTTTGAGTGTTTTTCAAAGACCAAGTCTGGAATCTATAGGTCAGAATGGGAAGGATGCACATGTCCATAATTTTTCTTCTAACTTTTAAAGCATTGCAAAAGTAAATATATCTCCTAAAACGAATCAACATTTCCAAGTTTTCAACTCAAATAAACCACCAACGAAAGCTTTTGCCATTCGATTGAGCACGTTCTGACGTCGTAAGAGACTGGGACTTTTCGTCCCGCGTCCATGTCTAAAGTCCAGTTCCCACATCCCTATTTCCACATAGTATCTTGAGACGACGGATCCTACACTAAATAGATAATATGTACAGAAGGTTAGCTTATAACGAGTGAAGACAGATGCACACAGATATAGAGTACTCGTAAATTTATTTTGACAGTTGTACAACATTCATTGCGTTATTTACGTTGCTGAGCAGACAAATTTTTCGAACATATGAAGCAATGGACTAGAAATATTAATAACTAGCTGCGCCCCGCGGTTGCACCCGTGTAAATGTCGATCTCGTGGGAATATCGGGATAAAAAGTAGCCTATATGTTAATCCACGGTGTCAGCTACCTCCATACCAAATTTTATCAAAATTGGTCCAGCCGTTTGAGCGTGAAGAAGTAACAAACATATAAACACACACACACACTCACAAACTTTCGCCTTTATAATATTAGTGTGATTATCGCAAATTGAATGTGACAAATTGTCAAGCGTTCGTAAACTCTTGGCGATAGGCTGTTGATAAATCATTTAACCAATCACAGCAGGTTACTTGTGCTTTACAATTTGTCACATTCAATTTGCGAGAGAGAACTTTCGTTCTGGAAACTGGCCCATAGCAACTGAAAACGGTGAAGGAAAACCTCGCGAGGACACCGGCAGAACCAAAAATTCTGACATCTACCAACCCGCACTGGACCCGCGTGGTGCATTGTGGTCCACTCCCTCTAACTGAGGGGATCTTGCGTCCCAGCAGTGGGAATATTATAGGCTGAATAATTATGTTTATGATTTATGCAAGGAGGGAAAATGTTAAGCAATTAAATGAAAATCTATCCTTGCCCACATAGCGGACTTTTCAACCTTTCGACCTGTCATTTTAATCGAAAACTTTCTTCTTACAGGGTATAAAAAGACTCTTCACGAAGCCATGATTTTACGCATTCTGTACATCAAACTAAGTGCTCATTAAACGAGCCAACGGCAGAGGAACTGCTGCAGACGGTAGGCGCCGACGCGTCGATGGTTGTAGTCGACGCGTCTACGACTGCCGCCGGCTGCAGTTGCCTCTGTCTGCGTCTGTCTGTTTGAAGTATTTGAAGTTAGGTTATAAAATAAAATTACACACACACACATTTAAATAAAACGTCAAGAAAAGTTGAAACTTTGACCTTCAATATCTCTGTAACCAGAAGGTTCCTTCCTAGGTATGGTCCAATACAAAAATACCATAATAACGGGATGAACCAATGACTCTCGGCCTCGGAGGGTCAGTTTGTAATGTAATAAGTTGACAGAGGAGCTCTCGAAGATAAGAGAAACTCAACGTGAAGTGTTGAATAAGTTTATATTTCAGTAGTCTCTATAGTAAAGCCTAACGTCTAATTCATTACAATGTATTTATACTGTTAGCTAATGACCCGATTTCATACGTCATTATGTTACTGCGAATTAGTAAATGTAGCAGTGCAACATTCAATTATGACAACATGCTTCAGTAAAGACAAATATCTTTACAAACTGACCTTCTGTGTCTATCTATTTAGTGGGTCCTAAGTCCGTGGGGAGCGATTTCCCTAATGTTGTTCACCGAACTTACATAACATTTGAATATCTCATCATATTATTTCGATTTTTTATTTTGTCTATTTCCTTTTGAATGGCTTCGACGGTTCGGCGTTGTTATGCGAAATTGGATCCATTTTTGTGTGTGGTGTTTGCATAATATGGAATGTCAAGTTATTTTTTTTTATTACAATGGCGTTTTGGTAATTATGCAGAGTCAGATTAAATGAGTTAGCGAAACACGACAGACGGAATGGGTTTCGATACCAGAATATAAAAAAAAAACAAAAAAAAAGATATTTTTTTGGGATCGACAACCGCTGTTGGTGTACCTTAGGCGCGAGCACATCAATAGCTACCCGAAACTGTCAAATTTTCTCAATCAACTTTGATCCATATACTTTAGCGAAAAAGATGAAAATCATTAAAGAAAGGAGATAGATGTTTCAAAACGGGCCCAGTATATGTACCTACAGTACCTCGAAAAATCGAGGAAAATCCCTGGAATTCGGGAAAAATACAGATAAATTGCATAATTGCGTATTTTTCTTGTAATCATTCGATATTTATGAATTATTTTTATCGACTTTCAATATGGCGTCTCGCCAATTTAGTTGCTCTGTGGTTAAAAAACAATGACGTTAAACCATAGATCGACCATTGATCATAGATCGTGAACTGTCTTCTGTCACTTCAGTCGCTTTGACAATGTAATATGACAGCAATAAACATGTCAAACGTCAATAATCAATCAACATGACAGCTTACCGCCTTGACGGGTTTTTGTTGTGTACATTCACAGATATAGATATACCTAGATAACGCAAGAGTAACTACTTCGCGTGCCAAAAATTGCACCAACTTATGATTACAAATCGTAAGCCGCCCCTTTCGCGCTCAGTCCTTTGTACTGCTGGCTGGGTAAGTGTGAGCGAGAACGCGAGCTTGTGACGTCATAGTAGGTAGTCAAAAAATGGCACGCTTGGTTTTCATACAGTTCGTGATACTTGCGTTATCTAGGTATATCTATATCTGTGTGTACATTCTTGTGCTTTACTACCAAACAAAGCCAATTTATAGAAATTGGATGATTGAAAACTGTTTTAATTGTGTTTGCCCATTTTTTAGTATGGTGTACAAAGATCTGGCCGGGGCTCCATACATTTTGAAACATCTCCTTTGACAGATTGTAGTAGTTTGAGCCTTGATGTACTGGCGTCTGTACTTACTTGAATGACGAGTTGAGAAAATAAGTTTTTTTTGTTTTATCGTGTTTAGGTATCTATGTCGCAGATGGATTGTTGAATCTGCTGTCTAACGTAACTGGTAGCTGTTTTAAAAAATAGCTCCGCCATGTAAAACAGCTAAACAACGTTCAGTTGGATTGTCATTGTGTTAGGTTTAACAAAACTGCTACTTATGTTTAGATGTAATGTAGTGGCTTATCTGCCGGCACAATAAGCGTTTGGTGTGGCTTTTAATGCCGAATTGGTCACAGTAACTAAACTGACCAAACCAATTGTCAGTTTAGAATGTGACCATCCGCGCGCGAGCCGAGCGAGCGAAGTGAGCCGAAGGAGCGGCCTGCGAGCGCTACTTCCAAGTTGGTCGCAGTTACGATTTAGTATTTTTACTTCTTCCATAATTTTTCTTCGACTTCCATAAACGTCGTTCAATTGTTTTCATAACGGAGCTGCGGTTATGTGAAACTACAGATTCGACAATCCAAAGTTCCAACGCTCTATTAACACACACATAGTACTACACTTCTTATCAATATTTATGGCCGAACAGTGGTGCTTAACAAGAAGTATTAAATTGTCCTATTGTAAGACCACTCCGCGAGGCCAAAAAGCCCCTATCTCAGCATGATGCTCCGACACAACATCATATTAATTCAATGCGGTCGGAGCATCGATCATTATTAGAACTAAATACACAATCAGCGGCAAAAAATTTCCTCACCGAATGTGCACCCAGTTCAACATTTCGTCGTCGTCGTTTCAGCCGATAGACGTCCACTGCTGGGACATAGGCCTCCCCCAAGTTTGGGGGGGGTTTGCCATAATCGCCACGCTTGGCGGGTTGGCGATCGCAGTATGGTATGATGGTGGAATAAATAGAGAACGCTGCTGCCCATTCTCCGGTAAGACCCTTAGTCGCCTTTTACGATACCCACGGGAAGTAAGGGGTGGTGCAATTCTTTAAGTCCGGCACCACACAGACAACATTTAATCAATTTTAATTTTATTTTTTCTAATTTTTGGGTGCACATTTAATCTAGTAGCATTCGAACGCTCCAACGGTAAACACGCCTCAGTGCTCGTTTAAAAACTGTAAAAATCACACATCCAGGACGCTAAAAAAGAATGGAGTTTGATATTTTCGGTAAGTATTAATATTATCATTATATAATTTTTATCACTGTATTGTAAATACTGATATTTTTTCAAGAAATCATCGTAAAAACATTTTTTAAAGTAAGTCGTAATAAACGGCAGGAGTTATTAAGCATCTCAATTACAGAATAAGAAGGATATATACTGTGTCCTTAGTGTACGTTGACAACTATTAATGAAAAAACTGGCCAAGTGCGAGTCGGACTCGCACACGAAGGGTTCCGTACCACAAGGCAAAAACGCCGAAAAAAACATGTTTGTTGTATAGGAGCCCCCCTTAAATATTTATTTTATTTTAATTTTATTATTTATTATTAAAGTTAAAATACAACTGAGTATTTTGTGCATATTTCAAGTGCCTACCTGTTGCCAATTTTGATATCGAGCAAAATAGGGCAAAAAAATCGCGTTTGTTGTATGGGAGCCCCCCTTAAATATTTATTTTATTTTGTTTTTAGTATTTGTTGTTATAGCGGCAACAGAAATACATCATGTGTGAAAATTTCAACTGTCTAGCTATCGCGGTTCTTGAGATACAGCCTGGTGACAGACAGACAGACAGACGGACAGACGGACAGACGGACAGACAGCGAAGTCTTAGTAATAGGGCCCCGTTTTTACCCTTTGGGTACGGAACCCTAAAAAAGAAAAACATAGGGACACAGTATATTATATCCTTCGTATTCAGTTTATAAAATATCTTTTAAATTGGTCTATTATTGGAGGAGGAATTATGCGAGAGCCAAACCTCGAATTATGACTTTTTACTTAGGCTTTTTCAAAAGTCTCTCCGACCGCATTTCCTCTTAATAAACAATTACATTGCCCAGTGACTAACAAGTAATTCAATTCTTACACTATTGTGTGGGGTATAATTGGTATTCAGTACAATGGACGGCATTTAATTGGTACAGCTTCAAAGGTATTCCGACAATCAGCAGTCTGTGATATTATGTAGACCTACCAAGTATTGTTACCGAATTATTCAGGTTCACTCACGTGTAAGGGATGCATAATTCGATACCTATTTTGACGGTGTGCAATTGCAAATACTCACACAATCATTATTTATAGCAAACTTGCGAGCAAACAATAAATAAAATAAATATTTATGAAAAATGGCTCCCTAAAAAAAATTGTTGACAAGCAGCGTGCCTTCGCATTTTAAATGAAATGAAATAATATGAAATAACATGATAATTAAGATGTAATAAAATGAAATTATTATTCTGTAAATAAGATGTTGGAATCACTTTTACACGTCTTATTATTAAAAAGTAAGCTAGATGTGGTCGGCGTTTCCTATTTCTCTGACTGGAAGTCGCAAAAAAAAAACATTTTTTTAATATTTACAGAACACTAATTTAATGTTGACCAAAATATAATTTATTGACATATAATGTATATATATGGTACTGAATGTATTATACAGCTTATAATATTTATATTTTATTTTTTAAGGAAAAACAAACAGTTGTAAGTATATCAATAATAAACGGAAAAACAATAAACTTAACAAATACACACATCAAAAGTGTCTAGGGATCAACATATATTTTTGCAATAACTTTTCTCCTGATTGATATTAATTAAAATTTTCTTTAAGGATTCATCAAATAAAGTGTTTTCGTTTGTCACAGTAACGATAAACCAAGTCACCTTTGCATTAATAAAGAAATTTGCCATTTTCCTAATAAAGGGATTTTTGACATTTGAACCACTAACACAAAAGTTCGAAAAAAAGACTGAAATAACAGTTTTCTTTAAAATTTTATTGGGTAACTTAAACAATTAATAATCCGTGTTTCTACCGCGAACACTAACAACACAAGAACATCGGTTTGGCATACTCAAAATGAGTTCATCCAAATCACGCTGTGGAATGGCCGCCCATGTTCGTTGCAACAACAAAAAAAGGTCTTCTTGCGACTGGATACCCTCCATATTCGGCAGAGCTCTTCTCTGTAGCATATCCCATGCATGCTCAATCGGGTTCAAGTCTGGCGACTGAGCAGGCCAGGGCAGGACATTGATGTTAGCTGCGGCGAGAGTCTGTCTTACAACTCTTGCGGTGTGCGGTCGTGCATTATCATGCATTAACTGAAATAAGGGACCGATTTGCACTTGTAGAGAAACGATGACGTCTGATACAATCGTCTCAGCATAAATTTGAGCGTTGAGGTTGCCTCTGATCCAAATCAACTCAGTTCTTCCGCCGATCCAAATACCCGCCCATACCATGATGGTTCCACCACTATAAGGATGGACTTCCTGGCAGGATTTTAATCGCTGTTGGCGTCCAGGGGTTCTCCAGTGTCGTATACGTCTTGTATCCGGTCTCATACCAAAACGAGACTCATCAGAAAAGCACACGAAACGCCATTGTTCTTCTGCCCAATTTCTGTGTTCAAGAGCCCATTGATATCGAATCCTACGATTGTGCATTGCTATAGGTGGTACCCGTAGCGGTCTTCGGGAATGAAGGTTCACTTCATGCAAGCGGTTTCTGACTGTTTGGTCGCTAATTAAGTTCCCTGAAGAGTGATGAAGCCTCACGGCTAACATCATGGCGGTTATTGTTGGAGCTCTTCGAGTTAAGATTTGAATGTATCGGTCTTGTCTCCGTGTGGTGCAGCGATACCGTCCTCCATGGCGCTCAGCCACGGTACCAGTGCTTCGGTAACGTGTCCAAAGTCGACTGATAACACTCTGACTTGTATTCAGAGCTAAAGCCACAGTACGTTGCCGGGAACCAGCTTCTATCATTCCCACGGCTCTGAGCATTTCTTCCCTGCTTAAATGACGTCGCCGCTCCATAATAACGTTGGTTTTAATCAGTAGTAGGGAAACAGTAGCACTAATAATGTCTTCAATGCGTTGTATGTTTTTATAGGGAAAATATTGACAGCTGATTTTCATCTTTTACTCGAATTTGATTCACAGTTCCTGATTCAAATTATGAAATGCACCAAAAAGGATCCATATAAATTTATAAAATCATAAATTTATTACAAAGCCACATCTCAATCTCAAGAAATCCGCATAAAAATGCTTGATCCCTAGACACTTTTGATGTGTGTATTACTACCCACTTTCTCCACAGATTATAAATACAACTATTTTGCGACTTTGATTTTGCAGCTTTTAACAATTATTTTGCGGATCAAGTCAAATCAATTAATAGTTCAAATAATAAAAATAAATTACCAATTAATACTCCAAATTCGTCCATGTTTATGACACCTACAATACCACAAGATATTCATAAAATTATTATGTCTTTAAAGAATACTCCCAGCACTGGATATGATGGTATTAGCACAAAAATTATTAAAACAGTATCTACAATAATTGCACCCGTCCTTAGTCACCTGATCAATATGTGCATCTTGCATGGTGTTTTTCCAAAGGAATTAAAAATTAGTATCATAAAACCGCTTTTCAAAAAAGATAATAAAGACAACATGTCTTCCTATAGACCTATAGCACTGATACCTATTTTGTCAAAAATATTTGAAGGAGTAATATACAATCAAATCAATTCATATTTCGAGAAAAATAAATTATTTGTCGATAGCCAAAAGGGCTTCCGGAAAAATAAGTCCATTGATATGGCAATCTATGATTTTTTAAAACTCGTTAGCAACAGAGTAGATAAAAGAAAACCGGCTCTGGCTCTATATATGGACATGTCGAAAGCCTTTGACCGCGTAGACCATAGAATATTAATTAATAAACTTGACGCATACGGGATTAGAGGTAACATATTAAATTTAATTAAATCATACCTACAAGATAGACAGCAAATAACAGTTATTAATAGAATATGTAAAAAACATGAAACAACATTTAAATCTAGCCCGAGAACAGTGATGTATGGAGTTCCACAAGGTAGCATACTTGGACCTCTCCTATTTATTATATATATAAATGACTTCCCAAAAGCATCGACCTATCCCATGACAATGTTTGCAGATGACAGCACTCTACTTTTCAACAGTGACCAATTAGATACATTAGAATCAGACATTAACTCTAACATAAAATCAGTTATAAATTGGCTAGAGAATAATAATTTGGTAATAAATTTAGACAAGACAGTAATAATGAAATTTCAACAAACAGTAAATCAGAATTTAAATTTAGATATAAGATATAATGATAAAAGGATTGATGAGACAAATGTGACAAAATTTCTGGGATTAAATATTGAAAGCACGTTAAAATGGAATACCCAGATTGACAAAGTATGTAGTAAAGTAAACCAATTTTCTCATGCGCTGCGTATGCTAAGTAAAACGGCCAATCGAAACACCGTACTAACTGCATATCATGGTCTAGTAGCCTCAACATTAAGATATGGCATTATGTTTTGGGGAAACGCGTCGGGTAAAGATATGGTGTTTAAGTGTCAGAAAAGGTGTATTAGAGCGATCTGTAACCTGCAAACCACTGACAGCTGTAAACAATATTTTAAAAGTATGAAAATTTTAACAGTGCCCTCATTGTACATATACCAAACATCTATGTTTGTCAAAAATAATATGTGTAAATTTGACCGAGTAGGTAGTCAGCGTCGAGCTGACCGGCTACAAACTGTTGGATCTAAAACTGCTTTATACAAGAACAGTATTTTCGTAATGGCTCCAAAATTATACAATAAATTGCCACAGTGTATCAGAAGTGAGGAAAATGTCAGCCATTTTAAAAAAAAGTTGTTCCTGTTTCTAGTTGAAAAGACGTATTACTCGATTGAAGACTTTTTAAATGACAAATTATGACTAAATTTTATTTTCTTTGACATTCTTAATAATTAATAATATAATTCAATTACTTTATTTTATGCGGCTCATGACATTTTTCAATTGCTTCATTTCTTTTATCCTAGACTTTATTAATTATGATAGTAAAAATAACCTGCTTACTAATGTTATATTTGTATGCCGATTATTGGCCGAACATACAGATCAGCTAAAATGTATAAATAACACCTTTTTGTACTTATGTTCACAAATAAAGATTGATTTGATTTGATTTGATTTGATAACTTATATATTAAAGTTCAGTTAAGTTACCTACCTATACAGCTTGTATGTGAGAAGGGTGTAATCACAAAATACAGTTGGTAAAGAAGGCAATCACATTTGTATGTACTTCACTTTTCATACCTACGCTCGGCGGTCGCGCTAGGGTTGTCAACTTTGGCTTATGCACAAAAAGCTATCGTGGTAGTGGCTATCGTATCCAGTTGTTTGATTTATTGTTGAGCTTATTCTACAATATTAAAACAAAACAATAAACATAGTATTACAATAAAAAAAGTTTACAGAACAAAAACATAAAATTTTACATTTTTCAATTTTCACTATTGAAAATCCCTAATAACTTCAAAACGGATTACCCTATTTACACAATTTATTTTGCCCTATTCGTTTTAGATCTAAACCTATGAAATGACACTGAAAACAACACAATATCTACACAAACAAAAAATCCTGTTTTCAACTTACGTAATAATTGGTGGCGAGAATTTACCTTACAAAAAGTTAGGTACTTCGTTTATGCTGATTCAAAATAGGAAACTATTATATAAATCGAGCTTAGATAGGCATTTTTTGTTGCTCCATTTTTGCATTTCACAGACGCGTGTCTCAAGCGGATGGCACCCGCGCTCGCACTACTCCCAACCCGTCCGAAATGAAGTGTCCGTGAGCGGTGTCTATGTGTGCGTTGCTCGAGCACACTTTGTATGTAGATTGCCTTCTGTACTATCTGTATTTTGTGGTGTAGTCATATTTAAAAGGGTATCATCAAACTGAACAACTCTCTCCTTTCGTAATCGCGAGAATATAATCATATTCCGCCGTTTCATACATAGCCTGTAGCATTATCTACAACACCACATGTGAACTTCGCGTCATAGACGTAAAATCCTGCATCTCGCAAGCAGAGTTTATTCATCTCGCAATTAGCACATATACAACGGCCCGACTTGAATCATTGGATAGTTGCCAGACAGATACAACACCCGTCTGATCGGAGGATCCTGCCTTTTCTATAGAGTATGAGTGAACTTTACAACCTGTTCCTCATACCTCTATAGTCCCATGGAGAGTTATAATGTAGAATCGCACATTTTTTACTAGTGTATACTCGGAGTTATCCGTAGCGCACTTTCCTCATTTTCCTGCACTAGTATCGGAATGCAAATTAAAGAACCGGCAAAGTGACAATTACAGTCGGACAACGCACAATGAAGGGTTCGGTGGTTGGGATAAGTTTATCCAAAGAATAAACTTAACATTGTAGTGAAAAACATGTTAAACTGCAAAATAAATGTTACTTACATTTGCCATTGGAATGCATGGTCGATAATTTTTTTCATATACATAAATCGACTTCCATAAAAAACACTACAAAGTGAAAAATAACTTTAATTTCGGAAATCGGTGTCTTTGGATCTGTATTTTATTTTGATTATCACTTTGTAGTGTTTTTTTTAGAAGTCGGTTTTTTTTGTTCAATGTTTTTATTTCTCGCTCTTTAGTGTCTTTAGTCTGCTTATAATTTATCTAAGTTACAATAGCCTAGTGTCAACTTGCTCATCGTTTTTTTACAAAATATTGGTTTTCCCGATGCAGGGACGTTAATTGTTGAGGAGTTCTCCTGGTATTCCACCATCAGCTAAATTTCACTATTCTATTTCATTGTGACGAGCATAAATTACTTAGAAACCACATTAAAGTAATCGAATCGCAACCCCAGAAATACTTATTGTTGAATAGTTCCGGTTGCCATCTGTGGTCTTCATCATCAGTTCCACTGCACCAAATGGTGCTTTCCGAGGGCAAATGCAAGAGTTACTATAAAAATACCCAAATCGCTATAGGTGTGCCTATAATATTTGAAGAGTTCCTTCGATTTCTCCAGGATCCCATCATCAGATCCTGACCTGATGACAATGGGACCAATCTGAAAGTATATCCTTTCAGATAAAGAAAGAGTTTTCCAAATCGGTTTATAAATGACGGCGTACTGAGATAACAAACATAAAAAAATACAACCGAATTGAGAACCTCCTCCTTTTTTTGAAGTCACTTAAAAAAGAAGAAGACGGTTACACACACACATTTGATTCTATAAGGGTTCCGTTTTTTTCATTCGGACGTGCGGGTCCCTAAAAACATGCATGTTAAATAGGTGCACTGCAGTGTGCACCTAAAAGCGGTGCAATTAGAGCCACGTTTCGAGCAAGTGTCATGAAAAATCGTTTTGCACAAAAATTTCTTGTAGGTACAGTGTTCTCATTTTCTCGTAAATATGTGGAATGGTGTATTAACTAAAACATTTTTGACAATACTTAAAGTACGTGTGAAACGTTCACTTGCCAAATATTAGGTTTGCGTTACAATTTTTTGTGTCGATTATCATTTCCCAAACAATTTTCCGCATAATTTCATTTGCCAAATCATTACGTAGCAAATAAACTTTTCACATAAAATTGTAACGCAAACCTAATGTTTGGCATGTAAACTTTTAAACAATAACTTGCTTACCAAATAGTACTTTTACCAATTTTAATTTAGTCAAATATTTCAGTTGCTCTATCATACTTTTTTGTCTATAATATTCTTTTCATAACAAATCATTTGACTAAATGTTTATTATTTAAAGATTGATTGTTTGCTGTAATAAATAATTTGATTAAATACCAAATACCTAAATAACATTACCCTTGATAATATTCTGCTAAGTAAAAATTTTGCCAAATGAAAATGTGCGTACTAAAATCACTCCAAAATAGGTATTGGTATAAAAAAGGTTGCTAAAATTTGTTTGGGTAGTGAAATTTTGGTAAAATCTTTGCGGCAAAACGGCAGGATCCCATATCGCCACATGCGAAGTATGCACCGCACACACACACATCACGTGAAGTTCTGCATCGCGCAGGCAGAGTTTACCGCGTAACTAGCATATACAACGTCTCGACATCAATCAATCGTCGGAGAGTTGCCCACCAGACACGACCCCGGTCTGGTCGGAAGATCCTCTCTTTTCTATGGAAGATGAGTGAACTATGCACCCTGTTCTTCATACCTCTTTAAACTCGTAACTAACAATTTGTTTAGGTATAAGATTACCTGCAAACGTTTATAATCCTGATGTTTTGCTTGGGTTTGTTTAATAATTATTAATACGTAACAATACAGACATATTTTTGTTAATTAATACTTCTCTGTCCATTTAAAATGGACGCGAAAATAAAATAATGCAGTACCAGCATGTCCCTCATTAACTACTAATGAGGGCAACACATCATTATAAACAAAATTAATCTGTGTACCGAGTATTCATAAATACTGAGTTAAAAAAAATGCTCGATGTATTAAATTTACGGTCTGGTGTTGTCTGTCCTAGAGCAGTGGTGGCTCAGTGGTAATGGCTCCGACTTACCAATTGATGGTCGTAGGTTCGAACCCTGCCCAGACGCTTTACTTTTTGTAAATAATTTCATCACCACTGCTCTCAAAACGGTGAAGGAAAACATCGTGAGGAAACCGGCATGTCTTAGAGCCAAAAATTCGAAGACATGTGCCATCTACCAACCCGCACTTGGCCTGCGTGGTGGATTACAGCCCACTCCCTCTCACAGAGAGGAGGCCTGTGTCCCAGTAGTGGGCAAATTATGGGGCTGATTGTTTTGTCTATCCTTACCTACACTATGTATAGTGTAAATAAGGATCGGAGGACAATGACGCGCAAACTACGTAACCATGAAATTTAGCACATAATTCTAGACCCAATTTTTTTTTTTGGGTGGGAATTCATCAAATGAGCCCCCCTCCCGCTCTGGGTGGAAAGGGAGTGTCACACTCTTACTGACTAAAACCCACTCGTGTTCCTTCTGTTTCCTGTGCCAGGGGCCACGGTATCTCTTCCGAACAACCCGCGACCCTAGTAGGCACCGGCCCTAGCGGACCCCGTCAGTTAGTGCTGACATCTCTTTGAGGCGCGCGTGGAACACAACGCGCCGTCGACCCGGTCCTAACCGGACGGCGAGCTGCCCATTGCTCGCCGTCTGCAAACCCCCGCCTGCGGTGGCCGGGAATTGGCTATCGATTCCCGACGCCCAGGGCGTCTCTTGCGGCGGCTAGGGGCGTGAGGGCGCAAAGATTGCCTCTCCCTGACGCGCTCTGCCTCCTCCTTCGCGAGCATTACTGCTTCGCAGAAGGACGATTCTAGACCCCCTTGCGTAGAAATTGTTCGCCGGTTATAAAAATTAAAAGAAGGTTTCATATAAAATTGCAATACCTACGCGGTCAAAATGTATGGAACAGCTTTTTTTTTTAAATAGCTGGCGAAAAATTTTGACGCTGGAGGGTGCAGAATCATGAGCTGAATTCATGGTAACAGATTTCGCAACGATGTCCCTGCCATCTTGATAAGAATAGCAGTATGTACAGTTATCCCGTTATCAGTCGTCACAAGTGTAAAGATATCCGTGACGAAGCCTGGAGTCACTTCTACATCCCGTTATTTTAATGATTTTTTTCCCATAAATTATCATAATAACGGGAATATCTCCGTAACCAGAGGGTTCTTCTGGTTACGGGGATGTTGAAGGGTAAAAACAAAACATTGTTCTCACATATAAAAGCAACAAGAATAATCTACCAGGATTTTGTAATAACTTGATTTAAAAGAGTGTCCATGGAGTTTCTTGCCCGTTCTTCTCCATAGAGATCTACATTTTGGATTGGGCAACTAGCTTCAACTTTCTGACTAACTGACAGACTATTTAATTTTGACAATTCAAAAGTGCCTGTACAAGGTTTAATTGAAATAAATGTTTTGAGTTTGAGTTTGAAAAGTTCGAAATTTTTTCGACTTTTTTTACGAAGACTAGATTTAAATGCTATAACTTAACTTAAAATACTCCAACGATCCCTTTACTTTACAAAATGTTTTGACTGCGCACTACCGTGAACAGTGAATTTTCACACCAAAAATAAAAGTCGTTTCCCAGCAATTATTTTGCACTTAGTTTGTTGTACAGACACCAGAACATCAAGCTACTACAATCTGTCAACCAAGGTTCACGTACATACACACATATTCACACTCTCACACATAGTACGAAGAATTGCCAAACTTAAGTGGCAGTGGGCAGGGCACATTGCTCGCAGAACAGATGGCCGATGGGGCCGGAAGGTTCTGGAGTGGCGACCGCGTACCGAAAGACGTAGCGTTGGAAGGCCTCCCACAAGGTGGACCGACGACCTTGTGAAGGCCGCAGGAACTCGTTGGATGCGAGAAGCACAAAACCGGTCGAAGTAGAGGTGCTTGGGGGAGGCCTATGTCCAGCAGTCGACGTCTTTTGGCTGAATTGTTGATGATGATGAAGCGTAGTGTAATCAGCCTATACCGCTCCCATTCCTGGGACACAGGCCTCCTCTTTCTGTGAGAGAGAGTGGGCCCACCATCACGCGGGTTCAGTGCGGGTTGGTAGATGTCACATGTCTACGAATTTTTGGTTCTAGGACATACCGGCTTCCTCACGATGTTTTCCAGTGGTGATGACACCTGTCAGGGTTCGAACCTACGACCTAAAACTCGTAAATCACAGTCGTTACCACTGGGCCACAGCTGCTCTAAATAATAAGTACTTAAAGTAACGTAAAAGCGCAACAAAAAAGTGGTCATTTATTATTCTATTAAGGACTCAGTTCAAAACCGTCGAAGTATAAGCTGAAATGCGATTCCCAGGCTATAAATCAAGGGAAGTCCTCATTTTTGTGTGCCTAGCTTTTCCGATTTAGCGCCGAACCGCCACCAGTAATAATGTCATTTAGCGTTTAACGCTAGTCAGAGATTTTCAAACGTAAAAAATGGCGTAAAAACGCTGACTCTAAATTAATTTCCGGTGGATACACTTCTGGGGTATCGCGAAATTCATCTGTACTGTATTATTATCTCTATGCGGAATGGAGGGCACTGTGAGCCCTCTACGAGCTCCTGGTATCAGGATGAATAAATTAAAGGAGGGTTGTCGAAAAACTTCCATCATTATTCCTAAGGACGGCTCTACTTTTAATACATTTTATATTTTTCTATGATAAGACTTCGCTTGTCAGCTAATCTGGATTCCTACACTTATTTCTTCTATCCATACTAATATTATAAATGCGATAGTATGTCTCTCTGTTACCTCTTCACGCTTAAACCGCTGAACTGATTTAGGTGAAATTTGGTATAGAGATAGTTTGAGTCCCGGGACAGGACATAGGATAGTTTTCCCAATACTCCCACGGGATCGACATTTATGCCGGTGAAACCGCGGGGCGCTGCTAGTAATATTATAAATTCGAAAATAAGTTTTTTTGTTACCTTTTCACGCCTAAACCACTGAACCGATCATCCTGAAATTTTGCATAATATACGTTGTCAGGAATACAGAAACGGACACAGGGCACGCCTTTCATCCCGAAAGTTGAAAGCAGGCGGGACCCATTTGAATTCGAAAATATGGTATGGGTCCCGCCTGCTTTCAACTTTTATTTAATTTAAAATGGGCTTGTTTTTAGCTTTTTAGTTTTTTTTAACTTAGGTTTTTTACCGCAGTCGGGTTTTTTATTTTTTTTTAAATAACTTTTTTTATTTCCAGCTTTTTAGTTTACAAATGTGAAAGATTTCGCAGACGATTTAGTTCTTGGTACGTGTTTTTTACGATTTGTCACTTCGAATTACTATTAACCATATAAGTTGTATATATTTTTGTAACCCTTTATTTTAATACTACCCCACTCGATAGGTATTAAGAAAAAAAAATTTTTCGTAGACATAAATTTGCTCCAAAAATCGGCCATTTTAATTTTTTTTCAATTTTTATATACCCAGTGTAACTCTCACAATTAAGACGAATCTAACGGCACTACAGAGCGTGCCAAAGAAATATACATACATACATACACTCGAAAACCATAACCCTCCTTCCGACGCAGTCGGGTAAAAATGGCGAAAAATTCCTCCGCATCGCTGTCGACTGGTAATGTACCCAAGAGACTGGCGGCATTACCACGTTGTATCGATATACGTGGTGTTTATCTTATCATATAAGGTAGGGCAAAAGTAATGTCATAGTGTGAATAGGCTGCTGTTTTGTTGGAAATGAAAAAAATGGGCTCTTTTATCATGGAAAGTGTATTTTAAGGTGTAAAATTTATGACATTAAGTCGAAAAAAATGGTATTCGTCAAACGTCTGAACGACGTCTTGAGTTGATGCACATTTCTGTTCGTTTTATGAAATTTTGAATTGTTGCTCGCAAAACATCCTCCATATTGGTGATGTCTTCTTCAATGTTGGCTTTTAAGACTTGCAAGGTTTGTGGTTTGTTGTGGTAAACGCAAGATTTGAAAAAGCTCCAAAAAAAGAAGTCTGCCGCCATCAGATCTGACGATCTAACCAGTTCAAATCGCCAAAACGGGAGATCACACGGCCCCGAAATTGGTGATTCAAAATCTCCATCATTGTATGACTGAGTCTATCGATCCATTGCATTGTTAACTAATTCTCTATTGTCAAACCACAGTGACATTTGATCGTCATTAGCAAAAATTATGGCACATTCACATTCTATTGAGACATTACTTTTGCCCCACCTTGTAAAGGACGCCAGCACATCAAGCTACTACAATCTATCATAGATTTTCAACTTCATCGCTAAAGCATAAGGTTCAAAGTTGATTGGGAAAATTTGACAGTTTCAGGAAGCTTGATGCGCTGGCGTCTGTACATGCCATCAATAAAATAAAATACTAACCGAAGTGGCGTGGGGAACCCATGTAGGCTAAAACAGTACCACTGAGCTTAAAACTTTTTCACTTATGCTCAACACTGAGCAGTGGTGGCCCAGTGGTAACAGCCGCGACTTACGAGTTGTAGGTCGTAGGTTCGAACCCAGACAGGCGCTTTACTTTGTGTAATTCATCACCACTGCTCTCAAAACGATGAAGGAAAACATCATGAGGAAACTAGCATGTCCTAAAATCAAAAATTCGAAGACATGTGACATCTACCAGCCCGCACTGGGCTCGCGTGGTGGATAGCGGCCCACTCCCTCTCACCGAGAGGAGGCCTGTGTTCCAGCAGTAGGAACATTATAGGCTGATTAATCATGCATGATTTATGGTCAACACTGAAAATCTTGCTAAATTTTGCACCAGTTTATGCAACACCGCCTTAATATGAAAAATTCGGCAATATATTAAAGTGGTTGGTGCGTTCTAACAATTTATATGAAGACAAGACAGAGGGCAATCCGTCTTCTTCCCTCCGAGGGAGGGATAACTCGAGACTTAATTAATTTGCTAAAATTCTCTCGTCGACGTGAAGGCCTTACCGCTGTAAGTCTTTCAGGAAATCACACTTTGGTACTTAGATGTCGAGATTGCGTTGGCCGCTTGTTTGTTCTTAAGCCGCTTATAAATGATATTTTGTCTTGGAAGTGGTGCTTGGGAAACCGTATTTTAGGGTATTCGAGTGTGTTTTTCGTCTGTGTGTATTTAATGCTTCAAATTATTATGAAGGTGAAAAATTTGATGTTTGTTGCTCAATTACACAAAAACGGCTTAACAGATTTAGATGAAATTAGCCCGCAGATAGTTTTTACCCGGATTAACACGTACTTTTAAGGCTGGGCCTAATGCAAAATCAAGCTGTGATTAAATTTAAACAGTAGTAAATCATGTTCAATTTGGAAAAAAAGTATATGTAAAAATGAACGAAATCGGTCGCGAAAAAATAACCGCTGCTCCCAACATTTATGTTCGCATAACTCGTCAAAATGTAGGGAAAAGCTGATTTTGTTCCGCGTCCGATGTCTTTCATTTAATGTATATCTTCAGAAAAGGTGATAACAAGTATGTAATTTATTGCATATATGTGGTTTTAAAACGAATTTAAAAAAAAACGTGTGAGGTCAGAGAATCCTCCGTTAGAAACGAAGTTCCTTACGCGATACACGCATGCACACACACACTCGTAATACATGATACAGTCCTGCAGTCCGTATTTCGGCAATGGTGGACTATCTCAACAGAGACTAGCCTTCAAGCTAGCTCTGCCCTCCCTCTCATAATCCGATAAGTCCTTATCTCCGCGACAATCAATGGCAAAAACTTCACAAAAATTTCAAGGTCAAAACTATTTTCAGATTTCGGATTTTAGAGGTATTTTTAACAGATTTAGACTGAGCTTATACTGTAAACGTGCTTAAAATTACGAGAATTGCTCCTCTGGTGTGTTACCCCGTGCCTCGGAAAGCACGTTAAGCCGTTGGTCCCGTATAATAATATAATAGAAAGAGACATTGTAAAAGCCAATTATTTTTAAAAAGAGTAACCATGGAGTTTCTTGCCGGTTCTTCTCCATAGGAAACGACCAATTGGAACCGTGCACCTAGCTTCTGACGTTTCATAAGTGCCCATGTAGGTTTATGTGAAATAAAACATTTTGATTTTGATATTTAGAGTTAGAGAATGTCGCGTGGAGGTGGCATAACACTGTTTCCTTACTTGAAGATTCCTACCAGTCACCCCCTACAACTTCGTTCTAAGAACAATAACAAGAAATTATCGCCATAATAAACAAAACAACATTACAAGCAAGCAAATAAGCTTTAAACATACAATAAATTCTCAGTTTCAGTACTAAACATTCCCTTTCAGTTTAGTTACAAAATGGCGCCGCCTCAAGAGGCGCCATTTTGTAACTTCGACCAAGCTTGTAACTCCGCTTTTATTGCACATTGTCATCTAGATAATATCCTCCCTTCTACAGCGAGACTGTTAAGCCTCGTACAACATGATGTAACATCTAAGAGTCTATAGTTTTATACCATAGGTTCTCAACCTTATTTTGCGATTTACTCCGGTCTGATCCCCTGAACCCCCCCACCCCCTCCTAGATCCCGTGCTAGTTCGTCTTCTGTGTTAATCTCTGGCCCACCGCCCACTTTAAGATTTTTTTTTCTAGACCCTCCATTTTTTTATTTACCATCTGCATCTGTTGTGCATCTGAAGCAGCTAATTGCCACGATTAGGTCTTCTACTGCCCCCTAAGTCTAAAACGCCCAAGAGGGGGCGTTATCGCCTACGTTGAGAACGACAATACGTACGTAACACATTGTTGCTTGTCTTATAATAAGTTTACATGCAGTATAAAGGTTTTTAGTTTTTTTGTTTGAGGATGAATGAAAGGCGATTAACAAAGTGTACGTATTTAGAGTAGGTATCCTAATTTCGTAACACGCTTTCGATCACAATCTGAAACATTTTGAAGGATATTGCTAATCCATTGCTTCATATGTTCGAAATATTTGTATGCTCAACAGTGTAAATAACGCAATGATAGTTGTTGAAATGTCAAAATGAAAGCCTTTGCTACTGCTAGTAACGCAAACGCCGGGAGGAGACACCCTAGAAGGACTTTACCGTGATCTTATTGGTGAGTTATTCTGGTCTGATCTGTCCCTCGACCCCCTCCTCGATCCCCTGCTTGTTCGTCTTGTGTCTTATCCACTATAAACTTTCTCATTCCGGTTTGATCTTCAGCAAAAGTCAGGTGCGTAGTGTATTCGCAACAGGCGTGCGTGTATGACCAAGTGTATGAAGGAGTATGTAAAGATCGTTCTGTACCGCCATGGGAAGAAGGAATGAGTTCATGTATGTATGTGTAAAGGCCTGAACAAACCAATTGTGTAAGTACATGATCGTGTTGTAATGTATGTAACTCGATGGAATATGTCAGATCGATTGCGTGGCGTGCGCGTGGCAGTCTTAGCAACCAATCGAAAAAAAAAAATTTCAAAAATTTGAATTCCCAGTTAATTTGAACCAAAAGCAATAAACATTACATCGAATTTGGTGTCATTAGAATAATCATTTGATCGGCGCCGGGATCTGTCCCGGTGCCGCACTGTGGAAAATCGTAGAACCATTGCTGATTAAAAATGGTTTTTGTCAATGTCGCTACTGGCATGCTTTTTTATTTTACGCAATAGTTTAAGGACCAAACTAGACTATAACATCAAAAAATTATACATATCATATGAAATGATTTTTTTACAACACCACAAACTTTATAGTTTTGACGGACGTCCATGTTAAGCCCGTTCACTTCATCACTTTAAATTGATTTTATTATTATACGTTACAGGATAAGGTATAATGTATTATATATTTCTGGAAACCTCATCTTTTGAAGAATATGAAACAACTAATATGTATTTAATATTATGTTAACGTTTACCTTAAAATAATTGCATAATAAAATATGGTGAAAAAAAAGTTTTTTTAAAGTTCATCGTGACTTTTGACAGTTGCCCACGTTTACCCCTGCTTTACATTTAATATTGATTTGTAGCCTAGCTATCCATAAACATAATCAAATAAAAAAAAAACGACAGGTTGCACTCCGGGAGTGCCGGCAGAAGTGAAAACTTGAATATTAACGTTGTTTACTGTAACTGTCACCGTCACCGTCACCGTCACCGTCACCGTCGCCATCACAGTCACCGTCACCGTCACCGTCATCGTCACCGTCACCGTCACCGCCACCGTCACGTCATCGTCACCGTCACCGTCACCGTCATCGTCATCGTCACCGTCACCACCACCGACACCGTCACCGTCACCGTCACCGTTTCCGTCACCGTCACCGTCACCGTCATCGTCATCATCACCGTCACCGTCACCGTCACCGTCATTGTCATCGTCACCGACACCGTAACCGTCAGCGCCATCGTCACCGTCACCGTCGCCGTCACCGTCACCGTCAACGTCACCGTCACAGTCACCGTCACCGTCATTGTCATCGTAACCGTAACCGTCACCGCCATCGTCACCGTCACCGTCACCGTCACCGTCGCCGTCACCGTCACCGTCCAAGTCACCGTCACCGTCACCGTCGCCGTCACAGTCGCAGTCGCCGTCGTCGCCACCGTCACTGTCACCGTCACCGTCACCGTTTTCGTCACCGTCACCGTCACCCTCATCGTCATCGTCACCGTCACCGTCATCGTCACCGTAACCGTCACCGCCATCGTCTCCGTCACCGTCACCGTCGCCGTCACCGTCACCGTCCAAGTCACCGTCACCGTCACCGTCGCCGTCACAGTCGCAGTCGCCGTCGTCGTCACCGTCACTGTCACCGTCACCGTCACCATCACATCATCGTCACCGTCACCGTCATCGTAATCGTCACCGTCACCACCACTGTCACCGTCACCGTCACCGTCACCGTCACCGTTTTCGTCACCGTCACCGTCACCCTCATCGTCATCGTCACCGTCACCGTCATCGTCACCGTCACCGTCACCGTCACCGTCACCGTCGCCGTCACTGTCGCCGTCGACGGCGCCGTGACCGTCGCCGTCACCGTCACCGTCACCGTCACCGTCACCGTCTGTACGTCTGTCTGTCTGTAATTTGATACTGTGTACTTCGGTGCTATTCTGTAAAAATCTCACCGTGAAAACTTAGGTGAAGTGAGCGTGGAGTGAGCTGTCAATAGTGTCAATTCCTAGCAAAAACAAACACACTTCACCTAAGTTTTCACGGTGAGATTTTTACAGAATCGACCGGCTGGTTTTCAATTTTTGATTGGATTCTTACGAATGTTCGATCAGGGTCACGTGACATCTTACGATCAGGGTCACGTCTATACATAGATGTTCAATCCACCCGGGTTTAAACCCGGTGCTTTGATAAAAACCCAATTTTGTGGGTGTTTATGGGTGTTCACGGGTGTTTATCGGGTGTTTATCAAAAGCACCGGGTTTAAACCCGGTGGATTGCCCATCTATAGCACGTCTCCTCTTACGAATCTTACGATCAGGGTCACGTGACCTGACGCGAGTTTAACATTTTTTACTCATTACAAAAAAAGTGTACAACGCCGCTAAAGAAGTTTTCATTTCAAAAAAGCTGCGGTTATTTGCGGTTTTCGGGGTAATTAGTAAAAATGTGATAAAAGTCAGAAAACGGAAAACCGCTCGCTATCTATTGCGGTTTGAAATGTTGCTGTTTACATCAATAGTTATGCTATGGAGACTGCCAGGATCTATGTGAGCAATTATGAATGGTACTACATGCCATCTTCAGTTCACAAAATTTTGATTCATGGAGAAAGTGTCATAAAGCATTTTGCAGTACTTCCTATTGGTCAACTTTCGGAAGATTCTTGTGCGAATCTCGTAATAAGGATTATAAAAAATTTCGTCTACATCATGCTAGAAAATGCTCAAGATCCGCTACAAACGAGGATGTATTTTATACTCTTCTTTATACTTCAGATCCTTACTAAAAAAAAACCGTATACTAAAAACGTGAAGGAACTTGATGAAGACACCTCAGATCTTTTGAAAATGAACGAATTAATTTTAGATCCTGAAGTTCATCAAGTATAAATAACATAATTAATTAATTAATCTGTGTGCGATTTTAATCACAACTTTTTTTTTTTTAATAAAAGTTGGTTTATTTTGATGTACTATATTATATTTGGTTTTTGTAAACATTAAAATTCATTGTTAAAAAATAAATATTGGACATTTTTGATAATTTTGAATTTGTTTTATTTTTTAATGTAATGTATGGTTTTAAATTCAATCATAATAAATTACATTCCATTTAAAGCCACTACACTACACTATTCTATATTTGTGCAAAATTTTAGAACATAATATTCAGAAATAAAAAATTTATTGATTTTTAATCAGAAACAGAACTTTATTTTCCATAGTGCGCCGTTCAAACGATTATTGTAATGAAGAATTTGAATATTAGAACTCAAGATAGTCGAGCTGTCAATACGGTATGGGTATGGTACGGTTTAGCTGGCTGTTGTATGACACGTAATATTACTCAATTTATTATAGTACTATCATCAGCCCGCGATTTCTTGTCTCCTCGACCCACCGACACATCGCATCGCTATCCTGCGCTATTAAGTACCTCGTTTTTGCTTAGAGTTCTTTCTGACGCTTTTTTCTTTTGCTCGGCTTGTAAAGGTCCTAGTGTGATGTCAAATAGCCTATAGCCTTCCTCAAGAATTACGAATATAGTTTTTCAAACCCGACTAATTAGTAGTCCAGAGATTAGCGCGTTAAAACAAACAAACTCTTCAGCTTTATTATTTGTTTACAATAGATAAAATATGCCCAACATCTTGTGTGTGCTGCAGGTGGAAAAGCAGTTCTTACTATAATAATATATCGATCGCTGTGACATACCCGTAGGGCGTACAATATCTAATAGTCTATTTCATCGTTAATATCATTATTCATGTCAAAATACATTAACATTCATTAATATTATCACTCATGTCAAAAATATATTATCATTAATAATTAATATGTCAAAATAGTCATTGTCTTGTTGGGTTCATTAATAATGCGTCATTATCGATAGTCATTTAATTAAATGACCACCAAATAGCAAAGGTCTTAATTTACTTTGTCAATTGTCTTACTTTACTTTCATGATAACTACATATTTCCGTGTTGTATTCGTCAAGGTATACATCAAAATGACGATACTAAAGTTGTTGAAAAATTTTATGTTTATTGAAAATATCTTAGGCATATACCGAAATTATTCAAGCCAGACGAGAATTAAAAAATGTTTTATTATTTTCCAAATATTTATCCAAACCACGTTTCATACAATAGCTCTAATAATAATTGTACAGTATTTGTCGTTAACAGAGGGTGAGCACGATCAAATAAAATTAATTCGTGGTTGTTTATCTGTCTTAGTGTATATAAACTCTTTGGTATTCGTTGTGACTGGCACCTGTTACAGCAGTGCCTTCAAATCTTACTACGAAAGCATGGGCCGTGTCTCTGAATGGTTTAAAGAAGACAATAAATTACATAATTCTATCAAGAAAAAATGCTGGTTCGGCATTATTTTCATATTATTTTGGATCGTGAATTTAGTTTACAGATCTACGGAAATTGTTAAATTATTTCCGAAAACGAAAGGGCATATTTTACTTCCCATTTCGGTATCGCAAGTTGTCTTAAGAATGACTGTAGTTTTTCAGATTCTCATGTTGTATATTGTTGTTATGATAGTGGTTAATTTATTTAAATGCTTGATTTCGTTGATATCAGTTGTTCAGGAGAGATTAGGGAGCCGTGATATCAGTTCGGGTGAGCAATGTGATATCACAAAGAGACAGATTAATGAATGGGTCGAATTATATCGGGATTTAGCAAATTGCTGTGAAAAAGTAACGCTATGCTTTGGAAGCCAGGTACTTGTATTTGGAATTGATTTGAATTTACAAATAATTGCCTCGTTTGTCTAGTGGTTGGAAGCATTACTGCTGAACAGGAGGTCCTGGGTTCAATTCCCGAGTCGGGCAAATTGTTATCGGGTTTTTCTATATGGAATTTCTCAGTAGTAGCCCGGAGTCTGAATTTGTATATTTTTAAATATATAGTTACTGAGTTATTACCTGTTTTGTTTTGTACGATAACCATTATTTTTTGTTTCAGTTTTACTTCACGGTAATATTGTCAATATTGCATAACGTTTCGCTGACATACTCAACGTTTTACTTTAGTTTTATAAATGTAAGTATGATACCACTTGGTTTCTCAATAGTAACATAACTGCGGGTGATTCAAGCACAACAATACCCATTTTTCTATGATTATACCCGATTACAGCCGATTATATATGAAACATCTAAAGATGTTATATATATAATCGGCTGGCAGGGCTGACAGCTTTTTGGTCACATTTCCTTTTGACAGCGACGTGTTTTTCTTGCCCTATGATTCCTTCTCCGCTTTCTTTATATAGTCATGTACAGTCACGAGCATAAATATATTACTATAGACAGCTCGGCAATAAAATCTCATTTCATGATTCGTCCATTTATATTTCCAATCACTCGAATCCTATCTTTTTCTTTACCGTTTTTTTTTATATATACTTGTATATACTGTATAATATGTATATTTTAGTGTAAAATTGTAAAATAGTAACATTGTAACAGAAATATTATATATTTGAAGGCAAAACCAACTATATAATATTTGCAGCTAAAACAAGAAAATCTTAGATTACAAACCTCTTAGTATTAATAGAGTCAATTTAAATAAAGTTATTAAAGAGAAATATCTCGGACTTATTCTGGATAATCAACTTACATGGAATCCATGTATCGAGAAAACCTGTTCTAAAATATTAAACCTAACGAGGGCGTTACGTCGAATTGTCCGTCTTAAGGTCCGCCAAACTATTTATAATTCATTGGTGACACCGCATAGTGAATATCTTATAGAACTGTGGGGTTCAGCAGCTAAAACCAACCTAGAAACCAAGCTACAAAGAGCGCAAAACAGAATTATAAGTCCTATTTCACTACCATCATCTGACCCTACACACAAAATTTACAAAGAAACCAAGCTATTTAACATTTCTAATAAATATTTATATAACACATGTATTTTAGTTCGTAAAATTCTTTCCAAAGACACACACAAATCACATTCACAAAAAAACATACAGGTACAAAAACGTATTCTGAGCCGCGCACAAGACTTCCTTATACCTAGTGCTAGAACTAATTATGGAAAAAAAAAACAATAATTCATGAGGGAGCAAAACTACTCACTACCAAAATATATAAAAAATACACAATCCTTATTACTATTTAAAAAAAACTCTTAAAGGACCATAAAATAAAATAACTAATTTAATTAATTTGCCTCTAGTGTGAACGAGTCTTTAGATTTCAAACATAACAACAAAGATAACGAGTCACCGCACGTCGTCGACCGCGACAACGCGCCGTATGGTGGTAGATAATACAAAACTTTTAACAATTACCTTCTTATATTCGTAATGTTAAAGCGCAATACACACTGAGCCCGCCGGGCCGTGACCTATGTCGGCAACTTTTTGTCGTCGGGGTAGTCGGCGGCTTCACTTATTGCAAGTCAGAAAATTTAGTCGGCGGCATGTCGGCGGATCGAGATCAGAAATTTATTTGGCAGTTAGTGATTGCCACGTGTCGAAAAAGGTTGTGTCGCCGGGCAACTGAGCGCAGGCGTACGCAAGCCGCCAACATGTCGGCGGGCAACACGCGCGGGCGCATGTTGCCGTCATGATTCTTTTCATATAGGCCGCCGGGTTGTGTCGGCGGGCTGTGTCGGCGCCGGCGGCCCGGCGGGCTCTCTAATAAATCAAGAAAGTAATTTTTAGTATTTATTTCTATACAATTGATTTGTAATCTTTAGAAACAAATGAATTCAATCCGTTAAGTATGTGATCTTTTTTTTTTTTTTTTTTTTTTTTTTTTTTTAAAGTATGTGATCGTTGGTGGAAGTGGCAGCACAAATATGTGACATCGAAGGAACACAAACAAGTGATGCCAAAATATCGGATGCTGCATTTGCTTCAAAAATATATATGAGTCAATGTAATATTTATGACGCAATATATGTCTGCTAATATTCCATTGTCACATATTTTGGCAGTCAATGCAAGCATCCTACATGTTGGCGTCGCATGTCTCCCCAGATAATTTTGGTGTTCCTTCGATATTTGTGCTGCCCGTTGTATATACACTTCTGGACACATCTATTGGCCCACCTTAGAGTTTAGGTTTCGATGGCCCCTACCGAAATATGATTGCTAGATTGAACAAAAACTGTTGATGCAGTTTTAAACCTGATACATTTTACCATCTTTTTCGATCGTATTGTTTTAAATTTGAATTCAGAACTGATACTTCGGGAACTGTAATTTATGTATATGTTACCGGAAATGTATGAAACCTAGGAATTTTACAATATTCCCAGGAAATACATGCAATTTCGAGCCTACTTAGGAAACGTGCAAAATAATCTTTCCTATCTGTAAAATAGGCTTCCTGTTTGGTAGTAAATTATATTAATATCTTAAATAAATTGCAAACTATAGTTTTGTATAATTTAGAAGCATTTTTTTTTTAATTTTGTAAATGTAAGAACCATGTTTCCGTTTATTATGTTTTTTTTTTTGTTGTTGACTTGAAAGAGCATGGCAGTTGAGAACGTGTCATGCTCACTTAAATGTCTCACCGATGGTGGCGCGTGTGTTGGATTATTCGGTTCCCTACAAAATGGTTGAGCTGGATGGTGCTGATCCACGCGTCATGTTCGTGAACGGGTGCCGTCGGTCAAGGGCGTAGCCAGGATTCTACATAGGGGGGGGGCAGATAAAGAAAATTCTACACTATATTGTTTTAATCGTGGTTACATGTGAGTATCTCACGTTAGTGATGGACGTGAGGCAAAAATTAAAAACAAAATGTAATCAAAAAATAACTTTATTTGAAGAGTAATCTGCGTGGTTCTTCACAAAATCTGTTTAAAACTTCTCTTTCAATTTCTTTTTTTTTTCTTGGACTATTTTTCGGTGTACGCTCAAAATACATAGCCCGTTTAAACGGTTTTCGGTCATCGTAGATCTGAGCCACGTTTTGACACGTCGCAGTGTAGAAAAAGACCTTTCTATATTACTAGTGGTACACGGTTGTGCCAACGAAATAAGTATGGCTTTTTTGGTTGCCGGGAAGAAAGCGTCCGCCTCCTTTAATATATCAGTAAAGTCTAAAATTTCTAAACTTTCTCTTTCCATACCTTTATCTTTCCATAGTTTATACCATAATTCCGCTTCATGCTCAAAAAGAGGAAGATCATAGTACTTGCAGAAATCTTGTGATTTTTCTTTAAAATCAATCAGCGACATATTTAACATCGAACTGGGATGTATCGACATTAAGCTAAAAGCTGGTAAATGTTCATTAGAAAAACGCTGTTCAAGTGCGGATATCAAAGAATCTAAATAAGGGATGATAACTGACCGCTTCCAATAATCGCATACACTTTCAGCTGGGTGATTAGACCGATGTTGTTGGCGACATGCAGTGCGCGGTATTTGCAAATCAGTATCAATGGCATTTGCAGTTACATGTGAAATATCTAAAATATTCTGACTCTCTCTGTCTGCATTGCCACGATGATCTTTAATAAGAGAAATAATTCTCTCGATATGATTGACGCATGTGTACATATCAATAGCCTTGGATTGTAATGCATTCGCAACAGGTTCCAATATACCTGAATATTTGGCTATCATTGCAACGCATATAACGAATACTGGTTTAGTAGCAGCACAATGTAACTGATAAGCACTTTTTCTTGCAGCAGCATTCCCTTCTGTAGATAGACTTGCAAGTCCATTAATTATTTCTTTAAAATTTTTGTTAAAAATGGCAATACTTTTATATTTTTGCGACCAACGTGTCTCACATAAAGCCGGAATATTGGGAACGTATTTTCTTCTTAAAGAAGATTCTCGGAAAAAATTTATGATATCTTTTATCGTGCCGATTGTGTTCCGTATTTCTCGCACTTTATTCAAATCATTTATCACTAAATTAAGTCTGTGGCATTAGCGTTTTATTATTGTTATTTCTGCGATTGAACTCGGCTCGGATGTGTAGCGACATATATGATGTCACATAGGAACTAAAAATTTCTGCACTGGTAAATTTTACCAGTGACCGGCTGGTCTTCTAGGGGGGGGCAGCTGCCCCACCCTGCCCGTACCTCGCTACGCCCTTGCCGTCGGTTGAGACTGGTCATCTCTTAACTGCCAAGGCTTATTTTTAATCTTATATTTTGAATTGTTTCTTCATTTGTCTTTTTCTTTTTACATTGTTCTCACAGATAGAAGCAACAAGAATAATGTACCCAGGATTTTGTAATAACTTGATTTAAAAGAGTGTCCATGGAGTTTCTTGCCCGTTCTTCTCCATAGAGATCTACGTTTTGGAATGGGCAACTAGCTTCAACTTTCTGACTAACTGATAGACTATTTAATTTTGACAATTCAAAAGTGCCTGTACAAGGTTTAATTGAAATAAATGCTTTGAGTTTGAGTTTGAGTTTCAAAGATTCTTTAATACACACATTTCCCGGGAAATGTATGTATTTCCTAGGAATTGTATGCAATTCCAAGATGATACTAGGAAATATATAAAAAGTAAGGCTTTCTGTGACTAAAAGAAATAAAACACGTTTGTAAATTTCTCTAATCATATTAATGATTAAGCATAACATTCTAAAGCATAAATTTAGCATGCTGCATGTTTTATTTCTAACGACGTCGTCGTCGACGTCGGCGTCAGGTCGACGGAGCCGGCTGCGCAGGGCTCGCTCGCTCTTGCATCCACGTCGTCTCTGCTCAACATATTGAATTTTTAAGATTTCCGATTGCTATTTAGGTAATGTATAGATTTCCTAGGAAAAGTGCATATTAAAAAATATATCATAGATTTCCTATCTATTTTAGGAATTGTATACATGTCCTAGGAATTGTATAGAATGACGGATTGCACACTTTTCCGTTAACTCACACATCGAATAGACAAAATTTGACGTTTTCCGATTTGATTTCATTATAAATTTCAGAACGGCGACAGCAGTGAGGCTAAGAAAATGGTTTATCTCATATTTGTTCACGCAACTACGTTGATGTTGCCAGTTGTTGCTGGACAATTGACTCGTAACCAAGGGATAAAAATTCACAGAGTGGTGGCTAGACTTTATAATACAGTGATCATAATTGGTAAGACATATTATTTTCTAATTAACTACTAAATATAATCTAAACGATTGTGTGTTGTGAAGGTAATGTGTACGCAAGTATTAATTTAAAACATATTAATTTATAAAATGTTTACAAATATGAAATCTACCTTTTGGAATGGGCGACTAGAATCAATTCTATTTTAGTAATTTTTGACGTTCAAAAGTGCCTGTTAAGTGCCTATTTGAAATAAATGCTTTGACTTTGACTTTAACTTTGATACCAAAAATTCTCATCACAATTGTCATTTAATTTACTGGAAACCTTAAACGAGGACTTTATTTAAAATATTGCGTAACTTAATAAACAATAAAAATAACTAATTTCAGATTCGAAAGAAGCTGAAGCGAAATTAATAAAGGACTTCATACGTCTGATAAAAAAGAACCCCATAGAGATCAAGTTATCGTCCAAGATTCCTGCTGGGATGTACATGCTGCCTGTTATACTTATGTTTACTGTCAACTATGTCATTGTTTTGCTTCAGTTTAATCACATTATTTAATTTAATAATTTTTGCAAATTTCATATTATTCATAAATTTCATATGGTTTCTGATTTTTTATGTTGCTGAGGCCTCCACGCTTCTGCAGTGCTTCGTAAATGTTCGTGGAACCCCGTGTTGACAATTTTTATGCCATAATGAGAAAGAGGGTGGCATCAATAGTGGGTAGGTTGCGCAGAGGCTCTGATAGCATCCTAAAGACTTTGTTTGACAAGGTGTACAGACCCTTTATTAGGCACTGGGTGCAAAGGCACGTACCAACATGTGTTGAGCCATGTAGTTATTAGTTGTTGTTAGGTTAGTTTGAAAGTTTTACTACAATCATTTTTAAGTCGTTGTTACTAAGACTATAAGGTTGTGTTTTTTGTGTGTGTGTGTGTGTAATTCGTATTAAACGAAAATATAAAAGTAATGTATTATTAAGTTATTTTAATTTATTTCATAAAATGATAAATTTATTAAGTTTATTTTGAATGGCCATTTGCTAGTCTGCCCTTTTGCATGTTTGTTACTAGATCACATGAAAACAGTGGATTTCAATGAAACTTGAGTATTAATTACAGCTTAGACAACTTACTTAGATTTTATTTCGAACAGTCGAGTAGTAGAAGCCGTCGCGCCAGGCGACTTGATGAGTTCCAGCCACCAGAACAAGCCGCCTTTCGAAAAGGCTTACAATTTGACAAACAATATGAATGTGGGTCTACCCACACCGTACATGGTGTTTCATGATTACTTATGATTAGCGATGACAAGTCTAAGGCAGTGTTGCTGGTTTTCTGAGTTACATTACACCTACAGTTAGTCGCTTATTATTATATCTCTTAGGTGAATACAGAAAGTATTATAGCCAGAAAAATATGTAGCTGAATACCAGTATTATAGGTAAAGCGACTGCCTATCCGACCTCCACAACCCAGTAACTGGGTAAAGCGTGGTTAGACTTTCGGGCTTCTAACTAGCCGTAACGACTGTCAAAGATCTACGAATGACAGCCAGTACCAACGGCTTAACTTGTTTTCCGAGGCATAGAGGGGTCTCGATATGAATGGTCACCCATTCATGGACTAACCTCTACAAGTGCAGCTTAACCTTCGATCGACCCCTCTGGCTGTAATTATTTAGCCACGAGCAAGACAGAAGGCAATATGCTGCCTATTTATAGATGATAAATGATTGGTAATACGTACTTGACTGGTGACAGCTTTAGTGATGATTACTTAATGTAGGTACACTACTTACCTACATTAAAGTAACAAAATAATTCCGCTCATTAATACATGAACTTTGGCAAGATAACGTTAGAAATAAAAATGAGGACATTTTTAAACAAGACAAGTGGTTGAAACATTTTTTGATAATGGAGAATATCTTAGGCATATACAGGTATTGTTGTAGCCAGCAGAAGATCAAGAAATGTTTGATCATTATTCAGATATTAGTTCAGACTCTGCTGCACACTATAATTCTTTTTGAAGATGAACATTTCCTGCTAGGAGGAAAGGAATTTACTCATGCATGGTGGTTTCTCTGCGTTGTCTTATGCAAACTCGGTACGGTATCATCCATCGTGAACAGTATCTGTTATAGCCGCTCCTTCATATTATCTTATATTAGAAGTATCAGCCGAGTTTCTGAATGTTTTCAAGATAACAAGTTTATTCACGCTATTAAGAATATTCACTGGTTCAGCATCGCTTCTACAATATTGTGTTTGGCTTTATCTCTCTACAGATCTTCGCAGATTTTAATAAATTACATGCTAATATTAGGAGGGATATATGGATATTTTAATTTTGGTTTCCGTTTTTGGGTTACAAACTTTAATCAGGAGGCCAATTCCCGTAATTTAAAACATTCAAAATCTAGTCACGGTCTCATCTCAGCGACAAACTTACGTCAAAAACTTGTCAAAATCAGAAATCATCGGAAATCTTCGGTAATCAGAAATCAATCGGAAATCAGGGGTATTTTTGAGTATTTCTGAGATGACTGTGAACGTTCTTAAAATTACGAGAATTGCCCCTCTGATTTACAGTAGTTTTTGAGAAAGTCAATATACTAACTCTGCCTTCTCTTTATATTTTTGAAAGTATTTTGTATGTTCGCAAAAACTTAGGACATTTAAAAATATGAAGCAATTTCCTTAATATAAATACACGTAAGTAGTAGAAATTGAATTGTGAAAACTAAATATTCCTTAACTAAAACTAGCAAGTCATTTCTTATACACGCATCCGTTTTTATAACAAGTTGCCAAAGCCGGTTACAGAACTTAGCGATGGAAAGTTCAAAACCCTCCTTAAACGTGTCTTTATCAAAAAAGCTTAATTTATAAGATTAAAGACTACGTTGAAGACAACGTAGTTTGGCAATAATTCTTTCGGCACATGTTGCTTCTCTGGCATCTCATTAACGGCATTACTACGTAAGTGTCTATTAACTGCTCTCAAATTACGATGTTTATTTTTTATATACTTCTTTCATCGCCATCTGCCTAGCCTTTTTTAACTATGTTGGGGTCGGATTCCAGTCTAACCAGATGCAGTTGATTACCAGTATTTTACATGAAGCGACCGTCTATCTTCCACAACCCAGTTACTGGGTAATATGATACCACTTGGTAACACTGGTTGTCAGACTTTCGGGCTTCTAACTTCCCGTAACGACTGTCAAAGATCCACGAATGACAGCTGGGATCAATGGCTTAACGTTCTTTCCGAGGCACGGATGGGTCTCGGTATGTAAAAATGGTCACCCATCCACAGACCAACCGCAGCAAGCGTAGCTTACCCTGATCGATCGACCTGCGCGGCTGTTATTATTTAGCCACGGGCCCCTCCACACATACTTCTTTGGCTTACTCTTTTTATTATTTGACATTATTTACAGACAATTCTAATTTTTGAACTCTTTATTAGTTATTGTTTGTAATGGCAATCATATCACTTGGTTTTAATAGGGTTTTACCGACTTTAAAAAAAAACAGATTATTAATTCGACACGTACCTATGTCATGTATGTAGTATTAATGGAATTGCATTATATTCACATATGACAATCTATTAGGCTTCCAAATAAATATACAAAATTTTATAGACGTATGTATGTATGTATGTTTGTCCACGCATTTCTCCGCAACTATTAGTCGGATCGTGACCATTTTTTTTCTATTGGCTTACATTTACTTCAACTTAAGGAACAGTACAAGTTTCATCAAAATCAATTCAGTAATTTTCATGTTATGGTCTAATACGTGTGAGTATGACGGCCTGGCTTATTGATACGAGCTACGGGTGTAATGTCAAAGAGAAATCATCTCAAAACCTTGATCAAATTCTAGTGCAATATTTACAACAAAACTATTACTTATTACAAACAAATATTCCAGTGTTTACTTAAAACTAAAAATTACGGAATAAAAAAGTAATTAAAAAAAAATTAAACCGACATTAAAACTAAATTTCTAAACTAACACTACCATTTAAGTTCTTTTTCTACTAACACTACCATTTAAGTTCTTTTGTACTAACACTATGGATTTTAAAAAAGTCTGAAATAAAAAGTTTTTATTTTTTATTATTTATTTTTAAAAAGAAATTAACTCAAAATTATGAAATAATTTTAATTTCGGAAGTGGTGGCAAAAATCTAAAACTAAAATACAGGACCCAAGACACCGACTTCCGAAATTAAAATTATTTCATAATTTTGACTTCATTTCTTTTGAAGTCGGTATATTTTTTATATTTTATTTTTCCTTTTGACTGTACTAAGTATAAAAAGTATTTATATATAGAAAATGTAACTAACTATTTACACTAGATACTTTATTAAATATGGCATGGTGGCCTCATATATGTATATAAACTGAGAACTATGCTGCCTCAACAATTTTCAGACATCATAGAGTCGGACATATCGAACAGATTGTTTAGGATCTGGCAAAGAAACGCCTATTCAGACCTTACGCAGATAAAAGCTGGAGTACCACAAGGGAGTGTACTGGGTCCGGTCCTGTATCTACTATACACCTGCGATATTCCTGAGCTAGAAAATCATTTTATTGCAACGTTTGCTGACGACACAGCAATCATGGCTGTTGGAAATAATCATGAAGCTGTAGAAAAAGTTCAACAGTCCATAAATCCTGTCTATGAGTGGACTACAACATGGCGTATCAAGCTTAACGAAAGCAAGTCTATCCACATTGACTTCACTAATAAAAAGCTAAAATACTTTCCAGTATTCATAAATAACCAACAAATGTCATACGCAAATAGTGCTAAGTGCTAGTGTATCTTGGCATGACCCTGGATCCAAAACTGCGTTGAAAAGAGCACGTAAAAAAGAAAAGAACCGAAGATATTCGATATAAAAAAATGTATTGGCTACTTGGGAGACAGTCGCCATTATCAATATCTAACAAACTGTTATCAACAGTTTTGAAACCTGTATGGACCTTCGGTATTCAGCTGTGGGGCTACACTAGCCAAAGCAATCGTCAAACCATACAACGATGTCAGAACAAAAGTACTTAGAGATATAGTCGACGCGCCCTAGATCATTATCGAATTGATGAATGTCGTAAACACAGTAATACAAAAATATGCAGAAGCTAATGAACACAGACTTCATTATCACCTGAATGTCGAGGCGATCCGACTCCTTGACAACACTGATCTAGTGCGAAGACTAAAAAGGGTAAAATCTTTTGAATTAGTTTAGTGCAGTGTGAGTGAACTATAAACTACAATGCAAGTGCTGACTATTACACAGAACACGTGAGTCAAGTGGCTTCCCTTTTTAATAATAATAATAATAAGAAGAAGACCCTCCACAACCGCGAGGTGTGCAGTCTCAGGGAATATTTTTTAAAAGCCGAAGTGGGTATGCACCGTGATGTGGTCGCAGTGGACAAGGGGCTCACCCCGCTCTCCATGACTAAAGAGAACTGGCGCAAACCTGTAGTACTTTCTACTGATGACCGCAAGAAGGTATGGCAAAGCAAGGAGCTTCACGGGCGCTTCTATCGGGCTCTTCATGAGCCCGGTGTAGATTTCATAGCGTCCGTATCCTGGCTACGTTTTGGTGACCTTTTCGGATAAACTGAAGGTTTTGTCTGTGCAATTATGGACGAAGTTATCTTAACGAATAACTACCGGAGACATATTATGAAGGACGGGACGGTTGACGTGTGTCGGGCATGCCACCGTCCGGGTGAGTCTATCAGACATATTATCTCTGGTTGTTCTCGTCTGGCTAACGGCGAGTACTTGCACAGGCATAACCAAGTGGCCAGGATTATTCACCAGCAACTTGCTTTGAAATATAAGCTTGTGGATTCTGAGGTACCGTATTACAAGTATGTGCCCGACCCAGTTCTTGAAAATGACCATGTCACGTTGTACTGGGATCGGTCTATCATTACTGACAGGACTATTGTTGCCAATAAGCCTGATATAGTGGTGATAGATCGATTAGCGCGCCGCACAATGATTGTCGATGTTACCATTCCACATGACGGGAACCTCGTGAAAGCTGAGAAAGAGAAAGAAATTAAATATCAAGACTTAGCACACGAGGTTGTTGACATGTGGAATGTGAGCTCGGCTATCATTGTGCCGATTGTCGTATCAGCCAATGGACTGATGGCCGAAAGCCTCGATCAACATCTATCGAGGCTCTCGTTAGGTGGTTGGATCAAGGGCCTGATTCAGAAGGCAGTACTCCTCGATACGGCTCGCATTGTGAGGAGGTTCCTGTCTCTGGAGCCCTAACCACCGGTAGCTTGGACCCTGCTCCCGACACCGGCGGATCACTGTTTTTTATATTTTTAAATGTTTTTTTATAGTTATTTTTTATATTCAAATATTTAAAAATGTAATAAATAAGGAATTTAAATGAATAAACGGAATAATAATAATAATCAATTTATTGACACACACAAGTTAGGAAACATACAAACAGTAACAATGATAGTTAAAAGAGTGCATAAGTAGAAGTAGCCGTGGGCCCCAAACTAGGCACAGCCTGTATCTTGGTGGCCCAATAGAGACAGAAGAGGCAGATTGAATTATTGACTGTTCAGCGTGACACAGCACAGCAAGACACAAGTAACAATTTATTATGAAAATAGGAATTAAAATCGTTCAGAAATCAAAAACGAAATAATATTATCAATCAATGAAATAAATATTAAAAAAAAAACAATAATAATAAAATCAACGAAAAGATCAACATGCATAATTAAAGACATAAGTAAACAAGATGGCATTATTAATTGGAATGGTGGAAGAGTAGTGTGTGTGGACGAGTGAGCATGTGTGTGTTTGTTTTAAGTACCATCCGAGGACGTGCGTATGAATACACAAGGCACGACCGAGGACCTTTTCAAAGCGAGGACCTTTTCGAGGGTCCTCGGTTTGACTTGACCAAAGATTCGCATTCTGCAAGCGATTTTGCGTCTTCCTATATACTTAATACGAAAAAGTTGTCTGAACCTCGGTTTGATCAAGATTATTCATAATCTTACACAAACATTGTGTATCCACCAGATGGTGCCACTGTCGCCTCATACACAGACTCTTTACACTCATTTCACGTTTGTTGTATTATCCGAGGACCTGTGTGTTAACTTTAACACAAAAGTCCTCGGTTAGGTAGCTTTTCCAGACAATGTGTATTTAAGACCTCGGTTGGTAGATTTTCCGAACAGTGTGTATTCTAGTCCTCGTTTCGACAGTTTTCCTCGTGTGTAGAAGACAAATATTCTATAATTTAAATAAACTTATGAAGGAGGAAATCGAAGGTAGACTGAATCCTTAAACAAATTGTTAGTAGCTACTAGGTGCACGAGGAATAATCAGGCTTCTTCTGCAGTATGTGCTAAGTACCTAGGCTTGCTTATCTATATATAAAAGAAAGTCGTGTTAGTTACACTATTTATAACTCAAGAACGGCTAAACAGATTTGGCTGAAAATTGGTGGGGAGGTAGCGTAGAACGATAGTAATATAAATTTAAACCAAAAATTGTGTTCTATACTTGACACTACAGCACACTGGATGAACGAACACAACCTTGAAATTAATTATATTAAAACAAAAATAATAACTTTTCACCCCCGACAAAAAATACCTATAAATATAAATTTTAAATACAACGGAACAAAATTAGAAGCAGTAAATAAATTCACCCTTTTAGGCCTAGACATAGACTCACACATAGATTGGAAATCACATATCAAAAAAGTAAGAACGAAATTATCCAAGTTCTCATACGCTCTCCGAGAAATCAAAAAAACAACAGACCTCAAAACAGCAATAGTAACATATTATGCATACGCATTTGCATGGCTCAAATATGGAGTCATCCTGTGGGGAAATAGTACAGACGCGCCTATATTATTTACTCAACAGAAAAAAATGATTAGAATTTTAATAAATATCAAGAGTACAGACTCCTGTAAACCCCACTTTAAAGACCTAAAAAAATTAACCCTGCCCTGTCTCTACATACTTGAAATTTGTAAATTTGTACGAAAATATCCGCATTTCTATACCAAAAGAGGAGATATCCAAACTAAAATTGCACTTAGACATGAAAGCAGATTGAATATACCCACTTCACGATTAAAAATGCACTCTTCTAGTACATTTGTTATGTCCATTAAAATATACAATAAGTTACCGGAATACATCAAAAAAATAAATAAAAATAATATCTTTATCAATAAATTAAAACAATTTCTGATAAACAAAAGCTACTACACTATTGACGAATACTTTAGAGATAAGTTTCAACAACAATAAACCATATTTTTTACATAAAACCACATTTTATATTACATTTCACTTTGAATACAAATTTATTTTAATACACTAAAATACTCTAATTTAATAATTAATATATGCTTAAATGTACACAATTAATAATATTATCATTTTACAAGTCTCAATAAAATTGTAAATATTTAGTTTATTATAATTTATAGTGTTAATAATGTAAATCGTGCAATATATAAATAAAGCTTAAAACCAAATACATACTTGAATAAAATATAAATACCATAAAAGCAAATAATACTATTTAATGATACTATTTTAATTTAATAATAAATTATTATTTTTTTATAACAAAAAGCGCCTTCTTCCTCTCTCCTATTAAAAATTAACTTTGCTGTGCCCGACAGGGTCCATAATTGATTCGATGTTTTAAAATACCAACTATTATGTACACATTATGGAATGCAATAAAGTATTGAGTATTGAACCAGGAGACGGATATAGGATACTCTTTTTTAATACTTTTATTTACTCATAGGAGTAGGGTGGGAGTAGGTTAAGTAGGGTAGGAGTAGGGTAAGAGTAGGTTAGAAGTAGGGTAGGAGAAGGCTAGGAGTAGGGTAGGAGTAGGCTAGGAGAAGGGTAGGAGTAGTGTATTAGTAGGGTAGGAGTAGGGTAGGGGTAGGGTAGGACGCCACGCGAACGAAGTAGCGCTGGGCAGCTAGAAATAATTTATATGGCAAAACAACGTTTTCCGGGTCAGCTAGTATTATATAACTATGATTTGCGCCATAAAATATTGTGTTGTCATAGGAACTGAATACTTGTGCTTTTCATAAAGAATCTAAAGTAAATGCCTTCCTAGGTGAAATGTCTGCAGCAAGATTTGAAGCAAATATAAAGTACAAAGAAATACAGAACATGAACGTAATAAAGAAAACCACTTATACTTTACATGATCTACTTATAGAAATAATCATCAAGTTGCAGTAACATCTTTGAGAAGCAGGATTAGAAAACTTACATACTTAACAGTTATTAGAAAACGACTCAAACAAAAAGATTTATAGAAACCATAATTAAAAGGGATCGATATAATTTGGGCTAAAAACTTGACATAAAATTATATAACACAATTCTTAGTTAGAAAATAAAGAAATATTCAAAATAATTTGGGAAGCATGAAAACTTAATAACTTAATGGCGCCGATTCCCTTGTTCACAAACTAAACTAAATTTATGGTCAGTGCATCTTTTCCTTTCAATTTCATTAAGAAAAGGACATATTAGTTTAGTCCTGTCAAATTAAGATACTCCACAGCAAGTTTAGACGATTACGACGATTTATTGCTTTTTTTTTGCTAATTAATACATTGCGGGATCATGGAAACTGATAATAAAAATAATTTTACCACTTAAACTTAATGCTTATGCTAAATTTGAAGACGATGCTATTAACTGTTGAAGAGTTCCCTCATGAAGAAACGACCAGACGATCAGCACAAACTGGTAATTATTTTGGTCTTACTAGATAAAGATAACGCGTGTGCCAAATTTGGAGATGGTGCTATCAACTATTAAGGAGTTCCCTCATGAAGAAACGACCTTGGCTGCAGCATCAGCACAAACTGGTAATTATTTTGGTGTTAGTAGATAAACACAAGACGTGTGCCAAATTTGAAGACGGTGCTATCAACTGTTGAGGAGTTCCCTCATAAAGAAATGACCCTGGCTGCAGCATCAGTACAAACTGGTAAGTATTTTGATGTCACTAGATAAACATAACGCGTGTGCCAAATTTGAAGACGGTGCTATCAACTGTTGAGGAGTTCTCTCATTAAGAAACGACCTTGGCTGCAGCATCAGTACATACTGGCAATTATTTTAGTGTTTATAGATAAACATAAGACGTGTGCTAAATTTGAAGACGGTGCTATCAACTGTTGAGGAGTTCCCTCATGAAGAAACGACCTTGGCTGCAGCATCAGCACAAACTGGTAATTATTTTGGTGTTACTAGGTAAACATAAGACGTGTGCCAAATTTGAAGACGGTGCTATCAACTGTTGAGGAGTTCCTTCATAAAGAAATAATCCTGGCTGCAGCATCAGTACAAACCGGTAATTATTTTGGTGTCACAAGATAAACATAACGCATGTGCCAAATTTGAAGACTATGCTATCAACTGTCGAGGAGTTCCCTCATGAAGAACGACCTTGGCTGCAGAATCAGCACAAACTGGTAATTATTTTGGTGTTACTAGATAAACATAAGGCATGTGCATCATTTGAAGACGGTGCTATCAACTGTTGAGGAGTTTCCCTCATAATGAAATGACCCTGGCTGCAGCATCAGCAGAAACTGGTGATTTTGGTGTTACTGGATAAACATAAGGCGTGTGCCAAATTTGAAGATGGTGCTATCAACTGTTGAGGAGTTCCCTCATAAAGAAATGACCCTGGCTACAGCATAAGCACAAATTGGTAATTATTAAATTTTGCTACATAAACCTAACAAATATGCCAAATTTGAATACGATCTGTTGAGGAGTTCTCCCATGAAGAAACGACCCTAGCTGCAGCATCAGAACAAACGGGTAATTATTTAATTTTGCTAGATAAACCTAACACGTTTGCCAAATTTTAAGTCGATGCTATCAACTGTTGAGGAGTTCCCTCATAAAGAAATGACCCTGGCTGCAGCATCAGTACAAACTGGTAATTATTTTAGTTTTACTACATAAACCTAATGCCTCTGCCAAATTTGAAGACGATGCTATCAAGTGCTGAGGAGTACCGTCATGAAGAGACTACTCTGGCTGCAGCAATAATACTAAAATAATAATCCTTTGATAAGCGCCGACAAAGGTAAAGACATCGACTCGTCCTCGCTTGGTACTTCATTTTAGAAAAAGTGTGTAAGAAATAAATCGGAACATTCTACTTACATTGTTATAATTATTATCTTACACGTAACATGTTTTAGGTAGGTAGATTTTCCAGGTCCTCGGTTTGTACAAGTTCTACGCGAAAAACTGTCCTCGGTTTAGTGATATAAAGTCTAACACAACGTCCGCACTTTGTACAAGCTATAAGAAATATTGTGTAAAAAATACGTCCTCGGAAGGACGTCCCAGGGCTTACGTAAGAGGTCCTCGGATTGCTCACACAAAGTCCTCGTATGTGCATCGCTGGTCACATTTAGCTGTGTATTTCAGGTCCTCAGTATGATAGCCGAAATTCATACAGAAAAATGTTGAGATAGCATTATCCCAATAAGCTCATCACTATAGATTTATTCACCTGTCTCTTTCTATCTTATTCTAAAAGGACCACGAGGTGTTTAAACCAGTTTTTTGGAGGGTCCTCGGTTTGTTCTAGGACTAACAAGGTCCTCGTAAGGGTGTCTGTACAAACAGGGGTGTGTGTATGTGGGTGTGTGTGTATGTGGGTGTGTGTGTGTGTGTGTGTTAAAAGTTTAAAACAGGGGCCGGGAAAGGTCTTAACTATTTGAGTGTCATCTCACCTATGAGAGTGACGTTTGAGTGCTAGTTACTTCAAGGGGCGCAAGAGATCTTCTGTTTTATCATAGGTCAGGTCCTGAAGCCATTTCTTTATAGCAGTCTTGGCTTCGTGTATATTTCCAGGGATCTTTAGTGTGGATTTATTGACTTTGTTAAAAACTCGAATAGGAAAAAAGAGTGAAAACCGTGTAGCAAAAACCGTTCTAACTCTTGGGATTGGAAGTCTATCAGCTCCTATTCTACCTCTTTGTACGTAAGTGAATTGTCTCCCTGACGCAGCAATAAGTTTAAGAAGGGACTTCAAGATATATAGCTGTCGGACGCGCAAGACGCCTGCTTCTTTGTATAGTTCGTCTGTTGGATAGCGACGCGGTTTTCCAAGGAAGACTTTAAAAACAGCCCGTTGAGCACGTTCGAGTTCACTTTTCTTATTAACATAGTTAATAAGAAAGGCGTTATTGGACGATTTCTTAATATTATAGCTACTTACTTAGTGCAGTTTAAGTAATATTTAAAATACTTATGAGCTAATAGGCTAGATTGGAATTTGAATAAAGTACCAACGACTGTGATACTTTATACTTGATTTAAAAAAAAGGTTTATTGGGAATGCTAGTTCTTTGGACAAAGAACAATCCATCCCTCTGGTCATGTGAACTGTCGACCAGCCGGCGAGAAGACGCGCACTCGGGCCCCATCATCCGAGCGTTTTGACCCTAAATGGCTCAAAGCTGTTGTTGCCCACGAGATTACAGTATTTCCTTTTGATAGATTCTTATTTAGTAAATGTAAGGACTTTGTAGGCCTTTGTAGACTTTAGATCTGTAGACCATTTTTTATTTTATCAAGTACCTGGTTGACGTTGACAGGCCTACGCTGTTCTCCCATACCTACTGTAATTTGAAAACATTGTAAAAGCCAATATTGTTTTTAAAAGAGTAACAGTGGAGTTTCTTAGGGTAGGCCTGCCTACGCTTTCCTTCCATACCTACTGTAATTTGAAAACATTGTAAAAGCCAATATTGTTTTTAAAAGAGTAACAGTGGAGTTTCTTGCCGGCTCTTCTTCATAGGAAACGACCAATTGGAACCGTGCACCTAGCTTCTGATGTTTCATAAGTGCCCATGTAGGTTTATGTGAAATAATATATTTTGATTTTGGCCGATGATTTTCATATATTTTGTTCAAACACTTGGCGTCGAGTTGCAGAGTCGTAACAACAGGCTTTGGGACTCGCTTGCTCTCGCTACTTTTTTTTTTAATTTGAAATGGGTTTGCTCTTGACTCTAGTCTCTACTTATCGCAGCGACTAGACGCACAGTGGACGCACACACCTGACGACAGTCGCATGTGACAGGTCAGCATCGGTTTTGCTTAGCCGTTGAGGAAGGTGCATGTGTGCTTATACAGGATTCATTTTTAACCAGTGCGCAAACTTTAACCATGAATTCAGCACATAAGCCTAGACGTAGAAATGTTTCGTCCGTTACCAAGAAAAAATCTGCTCTTTCATAAAATAGTACAATACCTACGAGGTCAAAGTGTACGGAGGAGCATTTTTTATTTTAATAATCGACAAAAAAAATTATCGCTCCCTGCGTTAACTTTTTTTAATAAGGTTCAGAATCTTGTGCTGAATACGTGGTTTCAGTTTGCGCACTGGTTAGAAAATATCCTGTATTGCGAATCTCAACATGGATATATTCGATGTCGATCGTTTCAAATTTTATGTCGATGCGCGTCAAATACTCATAGAATATGATCGCTTCCTGCACAACGTCTGTCGACCAATGCCTAGTCGCAGACACAAACGCCAGCTTTGCGTCTAGTCGCAGCGACAAGACGCGAATGCAAACGATAATTCTGCGTCTCGTTGCAGCGATCTTGTCGGTTTTTTACAGATTGTACTTTGGTGAGTGCGCCTAAGAACTCCACGACCTCATTCCACCGGCCTCCTTCTACGAGTACCTTCAGATTTCCAGACGCACTGAAAATTACCATCCCTGCCTAGATGCTATTCCACCACACACTAAGCGTTTTCAACGCTGTACCTGCGTCTTTGTTTCCGAGCGCATACAACCCGAATCTCTTCAAAGTAAGAGTGAACAGGCTTTTTCTGGGCAAGCTAACTCTATCGTCGACTTTGTCTCTGTCACCTCTGACCTAGACTAGAGTCAAGAGCAAACCCATATCATATAAAAATGTAAAAAAAAACGTCTTATTGTTTGCTACAGGTGGAAAAGCAGTTCTTACTATAATAATATTATTATATCGATCGCTGTAACATACCCATAGGGTACAATATCGTATTTTTTTTGTTATGTTTTTTCTGGTGTACAATAAAGTATATATAAATAAATAAATAAATAAATATCTAGTAGTCATTCAAAATCTATTTTATCGTTAATATCATTATTTATGTCAAAAAACATTGTAACTTATATCAATACTACTCACGTCAAAAATATATTATCATTATTAATATTATGTCAAAAATACTCATTGTCTTGTTGGGTTCATTAATAATGCATCATTATCGATAGTCACTTACTTAAATGACCACCAATTAGCAAAGGTAATTGTCTTACTTTACTTCCATGATAACTACATATTTCAGTATTGTATTCGTCAAGGTATACATCAAAAATGACGATATTAATGTTGTTGAAAAATTTGATGTTGATTGAAAATATCTTAGGCATATACCGAAATTATTCGAGCCAGAAGAAAATTAAAAAATATTTTATTATTTTCCAAATATTTCTCCTAACCACGTTTCATACAATAGCTCTGATAATAATTGAACAGTATTTGTTATTAGCAGAGGGTGAGCACGATCAAATAAAATTAATTCGTGGTTGTTTATCTGTCTTAGTGTATATAAACTCTTTGGTATTCGTTGTGACGGGCACCTGTTACAGCAGTGCCTTCACATCTTACTACGAAAGCATGAGCCGTGTCTCTGAATGGTTTAAAGAAGACAATAAATTGCATAATTCTATCAAGAAAATACGCTGGTTCGGTATTATTTTGATATTATTTTGGATCGTGAATTTAGTTTACAGATCTACGGAAATTGCTAAATTATTTCCGAAAACGGAAGGGCATATTTTACTTCCCATTTTGGTATCGCCAATCATCTTAAGAATGACTGTAGTTTTTCAGATTCTCATATTTTATATTATTGTTATGATAGTGGTTAATTTGTTTAAATGCTTGATTTCGTTGATATCCGTCGTTCAGGAGAAAGTAGAGAGATGCGATATTAGTTCAGATGAGCAATGTGATATCACAAGGGAGCAGATTAAAGAATGGATTGAATTGTATCGGGATTTAGCAAATTGCTGTGAGAAAGCCACGCTATGCTTTGGAAGCCAGGTACTTGTGTTTGTAATTGATTTGAATTGACAAATAATTGCCTCGTTGGTCTAGTGGTTGGAAGCACTACTGCTGAACATGAAGTCCTGGTTTTAATTCCCGGTCGCACAAATTGTTATAGGGTTTTTCTATCTGGAATTTCTCAGTAGTAATCCGGAGTCTGAATTTGTGGCCGGTTGTTGGCAATTAGGCTCACCCCTGTTTCATAGGACTTCAAGCATAACTAGCGAAATGTAGGTGTACTAATAGGTACACCTCTGCTTAACCTTTCGGGGAATACAGGCGCGTAGGCATGCTGTTGTGCATGTACTGACAAATATTTTTAAATGTATAGTTACTGAGTTATTGCCTGTTTTGTTTTGTACGATAACCATAATTTTTATGTTTCAGTTTTACTTCACGGTAATATTGTCAATATTCTATAATGTTTTGCTGACGTACTCAATATTTTACTTTAGTTTTATAAATGTAAGTATGATACCACTTGGTTTCTCAATGGTAATATAACTGCGGGCGATTCAAGCCTAACAACACCCATTTTGCTATGAAATTATCAAACATCTTGAGATGGTTGATAATTGACTGGCTGTGCTGCCAGCTTTTTAGGCGCATTTCCTGTTGACAGCGATTCTGATGTATTTTTGTTGCCCTATGATTCCTTCTCCCCCTTCTTTATATAGTCATGTACAGTCACCAGCATAAAATATATTACTATGGACAGCCCGGCAATAAACAGCTCGGCTCATTTCATGATTCGTCCATTAATATTTGACGGCAAAACTAACTATATAACAATTGCAGCTAAAAACAAGAAAATCTCAGATCACAAACCTCTTAGTATTAATAAAGTCTACTTAAATAAAGTTAATAAAGAGAAATATCTCGGACTTATTCTGGATAATCAACTTACATGGAAACCACGTATCGAGAAAACCTGTTCTAAAATATTAAGCCTAACCTCTTAAGGTCCGCACAGACATATTTAACATATGTCACATATTTGTGCTGCCACTTGTATATATGCCTTCGGTAACTGTAATTTATATATACAACAAATGGACATAATTTTACGGTTTTCGATTTGATTTCATTACAAATTTCAGAACGGCGACACCAGTGCAGCTAAGAAAATGGTTTATCTCATATCTGTTCACGCAACTACGTTGATGTTGCCAGTCTTTGCTGGACAATTGACTCGTAACCAAGGGATAAAGATTCACAGAGTGGTGGCTAGACTTTATAATACAGTGATCATAATTGGTAAGAAATATTCTTTTCCAAGTAACTACTAAATACATCTAAACGATTGTGTTGTGTAATGTGTAAGCAAGTATTAATTTTAAAATATATTAATTTATAAAATGTTGGTGAGATTTTTATAAATATGATACCAAAAATGGTATTCTCGTCACACTTGTCATTTAATTTACTTGTCACCTTCAACGGGGTCTTTATTTAAAATATTGCGTAAATTAATAAACAATAAAAAAACTAATTTCAGATTCGAAAGAAGCAGAAGCGAAATTAATAAAGGACTTCATACGTCTGATAAAAAAGAACCCCATAGAGATCAAGTTATCGTCCAAGATTCCTGCTGGGATGTACATGCTGCCTGTTATACTTATGTTTACTGTCAACTATGTCATTGTTTTGCTTCAGTTTAATCACATTATTTAATTTAATTATTTTTGCAAATTTCATGTTATTCATAAGTATATGGTTCGTATGGTTTCTGATTTTTTATGTTGCTGAGGCCTCCACGCATCTGCAGCGTTCCTAAACGTTCGCGGAAGCCCGTGTTGACGATTTTTATGCCATAATGAGAAAGAGGGTGGCATCAATAATGGGTAGGTTGCGCAGAGGCTCTGATAGCATCCTAAAGACATTGTTTGACAAGGTGGACAGACCCTTTATTAGGCACTGGGTGCAGAGGCACGTGCCAACATGTGTTGAGCCATGTAGTTATTAGTTGTTATTAGGTTAGTTTGAAAGTTTTACTAAAATCATTTTAAAGTCGTTGTTACTAGTACTATAAGGTTGTGTTTTTATTGTGTGTGTGTAATCCGTAATAAACGAAAATATATAAGTAATGTATTATTAAGTTATTTTAATTTATTTCATAAAATGATAATTTTATTAAGTTTATTTTGAATGGTCATTTGCTAGTCTGCCCTTCTGCATGTTTGTTACTAGGCCACATGAAAACAGTGGATTTCAATGAAACTTGAGTATTAATTACAACTTAGACAACTTACATATACAGGGTTACTTTTCAAAGACCATCCAAATTTTTACATGGTGTTCCACCCATGAATATAAACAACTTTCACTACGGAACCAACTCTGAAATCACGAAAAAAAATCTGCTTTTTTATACAAAACTTCAATACCTACTTGACCAAAATGTATGAAACAGCAGATTTTTTTTAGTGATATAAGAGTTGGTCGCATAGTGAAAGTTGTTTATATTGATGGGTAGAACACCATCTAATAATTTGGGTGGTCTTTTAAATGTAACCCTGTATTTTATTTCGAACAGTCGAGTAGTAGAAGCCGTCTCGCCAGGCGACTTGATGAGTTGATGAGACGGCTTTCGAAAAGGCTTACAATTTGACAAACAGTAGGTATGAATGTGGTCTACCCACACCGTACATGGTGTTTCATGATTACTTATAAGTGTTGCTGGTTTTCTGAGATACATTACACCCAGAGTTAGTCGCTTCTTATTATTTCTCTTAGGCGAATGAAGAAATTATTATAGCCAGAAGAATAAAAAAAAAAATAATTTCTATCTAATTTCGATCGACCCCTTTGGCTGTAATTATTTAGCCACGAACAAGACTGACGGCAGTATGCTGACTATTTATAGATGATAAATGATTGGTAACACGTACTTGACTGGTGACAGCTTTAGTGATGATTACTTAATGTAGGTAAACTGCTTACCTACATTAAAGTAACAAAATGTTTCCGCTCATTAGTACAAGAACTTTAGCAAGATAACGTTAGAAATAAAAATGGGGACATTTTTAAACAAGACAAGTGGTTGAAACATTTTTTGATAATGGAGAATCTCTTAGGCATATACAGGAATTGTTGTAGCTAGCAGATGATCAAGAAATGTTTGATTATTATTCAGATATTAGTTCAGACTCTGCTGCACACTACAATCCTTTTTGAAGATGAACATTTTCTGCTAGGAGGAAAAGAATTTTCTCATGCATGGTGGTTTCTCTGCGTTGTCATAAGCAAACTCGGTACGGTATCATCCATCGTGACCAGTATCTGTTATAGCCGCCCCTTCATATTATCTGATATTAGAAGTATCAGCCGAGTCTCTGAATGTTTTCAAGATGACAAGTTTATTCATGGTATTAAGAATATACACTGGTTCAGCATCACTTCTACAATATTGTGTTTGGCGTTATCTCTCTACAGATCTTTGCAGATTTTAATAAATTACATGCTAATATTAGGAGGGAGATGTGGATATGTTAATATTGGTTTCCGTTTTTGGGTCACAAACTTTAATCAGAAGGCCAATTCCCGTATAATTTAAAACATTCAAAATCTAGTCGCGGTCTCATCTCAGCGACTAACTTATGTCAAAAACTTGTCAAAACGTAGGGTAATTAGAGGTATTTATGAAAGATTGAGACTGAGATCACACTGTGAACGTTCTTAAAATTACGAGAATTGCCCCTCTGATTTACAGTAGTTTTTGAGAAAGTCAATATACTAACTCTGCCTTCTTTTTATATTTTTGAAAGTATTTTGTATGTTCGCAAAAACTTAGGACATTTAAAAATATGAAGCAATTTCCTTAATATAAATACACGTAAGTAGTAGAAATTGAATTGTGAAACCTAAATATTCCTTAACTAAAACTAGCAAGTCATTTCTTATACACGCATCCGTTTTTATAACAAGTTGCCAAAGCCGGTTACAGAACTTAGCGATGGAAAGTTCAAAACCCTCCTTAAACGTGTCTTTATCAAAAAAGCTTAATTTATAAGATTAAAGACTACGTTGAAGACAACGTAGTTTGGCAATAATTCTTTCGGCACATGTTGCTTCTCTGGCATCTCATTAACGGCATTACTACGTAAGTGTCTATTAATTGCTCTCAAATTACGATGTTTATTTTTTATATACTTCTTTCATCGCCACCTGCCTAGCCTTTTTTAACTATGTTGGGGTCGGATTCCAATCTAACCAGATGCAGTTGATTACCAGTATTTTACATGAAGCGACCGTCTATCTTCCACAACCCAGTTACTGGGTAATATGATACCACTTGGTAACACTGGTTGTCAGACTTTCGGGCTACTAACTTCCCGTATCGACTGTCAAAGATCCACGAATGACAGCTGGGATCAATGGCTTAACGTTCTTTCCGAGGCACGGATGGGTCTCGGTATGTAAAAATGGTCACCCATCCACAGACCAACCGCAGCAAGCGTAGCTTACCCTGATCGATCGACCTGCGCGGCTGTTATTATTTAGCCACGGGCCCCTCCACACATACTTCTTTGGCTTACTCTTTTTATTATTTGACATTATTTACAGACAATTCTAATTTTTGAACTATTTATTCGTTATTGATTGTAATGGCAATCATATCACTTGGTTTTAATAGGTTTTTATCGACTTAAAAAAAAAACAGGTTATTAATTCGACACGTATGTCATGTATGTAGTATTATTGGAATTGCATTATATTCACATATGACAATCTATTAGGGCTTCCAAATAAATATACAAAATTTTATAGACGTATGTATGTATGTATGTTTGTCCACGCATTTCTCCGCAACTATTAATCGGATGGTGACCATTTTTTTTCTATTGGCTTACATTTACTTCAACTTAAGGAACAGTACAAGTTTTATCAAAATCAATTCAGTAATTTTCATGTTATGGACTAATACGTGTGAGTATGACGGCCTGGCTTATTGATACGAGCTACGGGTGTAATGTCAAAGAGAAATCATCTCAAAACCTTGGTCAAATTCTAGTGCAATATTTACAACAAAACTATTACTTATTACAAACAATAATCCAGTGTTTACTTAAAACTAAAAATTACGGAATAAAAAAGTAATTAAAAAAAAAATAAACCGACATTAAAACTAAATTTCTAAACTAACACTACCATTTAAGTTCTTTTTCTACTAAAACTACCATTTAAGTTCTTTTGTACTAACACTATGGATTTTAAAAAAGTCTGAAATAAAAAGTTTTTATTTTTTATTATTTATTTTCAAAAAGAAATTAACTCAAAATTATGAAATAATTTTAATTTCGGAAGCGGTGGCAAAAATCTAAAACTAAAATACAGGACCCAAGACACCGACTTCCGAAATTAAAATTATTTCATAATTTTGACTTAATTTCTTTTGAAGTCGGTATATTTTTTATATTTTATTTTTCCTTTTGACTGTACTAAGTATAAAAAGTATTTATATATAGAAAATGTAACTAACTATTTACACTAGATACTTTATTAAATATGGCATGGTGGCCTCATATATATTATGTAGATATAAACTGAGAACTATGCTGCCTCAACAATTTTCAGACATCATAGAGTCGGACATATCGAACAGATTGTTTAGGATCTGGCAAAGAAACGCCTATTCAGATCTTACGCAGATAAAAGCTGGAGTACCACAAGGGAGTGTACTGGGTCCGGTCCTGTATCTACTATACACCTGCGATATTCCTGAGCTAGGAAATCATTTTATTGCAACGTTTGCTGACGACACAGCAATCATGGCTGTTGGAAATAATCATGAGGGAGCTGTTGAAAAAGTTCAACAGTCCATAAATCCTGTCTATGAGTGGACTACAACATGGCGTATCAAGCTTAACGAAAGCAAGTCTATCCACATTGACTTCACTAATAAAAAGCTAAAATACTTTCCAGTATTCATAAATAACCAACAAATATAATACGCAAATAGTGCTAAGTGTCTTGGCATGACCCTGGATGCAAAACTGCGCTGAAAAAAGCATGTCAAAAAGAAAAGAGCCGAAGATATTCGATATAAAAAATGTATTGGCTACTTGGGAGACAGTCGCCATTATCAATTTCTAACAAACTGTTGATATATAAACAAGTTTTGAAGCCTGTATAGACCAAAGGTATTCAGCTGTGGGGCTACACTAGCCAAAGCAAACGTCAACCCTTACAACGATTTCAGAACAAAAGTACATAGGGATATAGTCGACGCGCCCTAGATCATTAGAAACAGCGACCTCCGCCGGGACCTCAAGATGAATGTCGTAAACACAGTAATACAAAAATATGCAGAAGTTCATGAACACAGACTTCATCATCACCTGAATGTCGAGGCGATCCAACTCCTTGACAACACTGATCTAGTGCGAATACTAAAAAGGGTAAAACCTTTTGAATTAGTTTAGTGCAGTGTGAGTGAACTATAAACTACAATGCAAGTGCTGACTATTACACAGAACACGTGAGTCAAGTGTCTTCCCTTTTTAACATAGTTAATAAGAAAGGCGTTATTGGACGATTTCTTAATATTATAGTTACTTAGCAGTTTAAGTAATATTTAAAATACTTTATTAGCTAATAGACTAGATTAGAATTCGAATAAAGTACCACCGACTGTGATACTTTATACTTAATAATAAAAAAAAGTTTATTGGCAATGCTAATTCTTTGGACAAAGAACAACCCAGCCCTCTGGTCATGTGAAGTGTCGACCAGCCGGCGAGAAGAATCGCACTCGGGCCCCATCATCCGAGCGTTTCGACCCTAAATGGCTCAAAGCTGTTGTTGCCCATGAGATTACAGTATTTCCTTTTGATAGATTCTTATTTAGTAAATGTAAGGCCTTTGTAGGCCTTTGTAGACTTTAGATCTGTAGACCATTTTTTTTTTATCAAGTACCTGGTTGACGTTGACAGGCCTACGCTATGCTCCCATACCTACTGTAATTTGAAAACATTGTAAAAGCCATTATTGTTTTTAAAAGAGTAACAGTGGAGTTTTTTAGGGTAGGCCTGACTACGCTTTCCTTCCATACTTACTGTAATTTGAAAACATTGTAAAAGCCAATATTGTTTTTAAAAGAGTAACAGTGGAGTTTCTTGCCGGCTCTTCTTCATAGGAAACGACCAATTGGAACCGTGCACCTAGCTTCTGATGTTTCATAAGTGCCCATGTAGGTTTATGTGAAATAATATATTTTGATTTTGGCCGATGATTTTCATATATTTTGTTCAAAGATCTTCAGTTCATATATTTTGTTCAAACACTTGGCGTCGAGTTGCAGAGTCGTAACAACAGGCTTTGGGACTCGCTTGCTCTCGTAACTTTTTTTTTTTAATTTGAAATGGGTTTGCTCTTGACTCTAGTCTCTACTTATCGCAGCGACTAGACGCACAGTGGACGCACACACCTGACGACAGTCGCATGTGACAGGTCAGCATCGGTTTTGCTTAGCCGTTGAGGAAGGTGCATGTGTGCTTATACAGGATACATTTATAACCAGTGCGCAAACTTTAAACATGAATTCAGCACATTAGCCTAGACGTACAAATGTTTCGTCCGTTACCAAGAAAAAATCTGCTCTTTCATGAAATAGTACAATACCTACGCGGTCAAAATATATGGCGGAGCATTTTTTATTTTAATATTCGACAAAAAAAAAATTATCGCTCCCTGCGTTATTTTTTTTTAATAAGGGTCAGAATCTTGTGCTGAATACGTGGTTTCAGTTTACGCACTGGTTAAAAAATATCCTGTATTGCGAATCTCAACATGGATACATTCGATGTCGATCGTTTCAAATTTTATGTCGATGCGCGTCAAATACTCATAGAATATGGTCGCTTCCTGCACAACGTCTGTCGACCAATGCCTAGTCGCAGACACAAACGCCAGCTTTGCGTCTAGTCGCAGCGACAAGACGCGAATGCAAACGACAATTCTGCGTCTCGTTGCAGCGATCTTGTCGGTTTTTTACAGATTGTACTTTGGTGAGTGCGCCTAAGAACTACACGACCTCATTCCACCGGCCTCCTTCTATGAGTACCTTCAGATTTCCAGACGCACTGCAAATTACCATCCCTGCCTAGTTGCTATTCCACCAATTCACACTAAGCGTTTTCAACGCTCTACCTGCGTCTGTCTTTCCGAGCGCATACAACCCGAATCTCTTCAAAGTAAGAGTGAACAGGCTTTTTCTGGGCAAGCTAACTCTATCGTCGACTTTGTCTTTGTCACCTCTGACCTAGACTAGAGTCAAGAGCAAACCCATATCATATAAAAATGTAAAAAAAAAAACGTCTTATTGTTTGCTACAGGTGGAAAAGCAGATCTTACTATAATAATATATCGATCGCTGTAACATACTCATAGGGCGTACAATATCTAGTAGTCATTCAAAATCTATTTTATCGTTAATATCATTATTTATGTCAAAAAACATTGTAACTTATATTAATACTATTACTCACGTCAAAAATATATTATCATTATTAATATGTCAAAAATACTCATTGTCTTGTTGGGTTCATTAATAATGCATCATTATCGATAGTCACTTATTTAAATGACCACCAAATAGCAATTGTCTTACTTTACTTCCATGATAACTACATATTTCAGTATTGTATTCGTCAAGGTATACATCGAAAATGACGATATTAATGTTGTTGAAAAATTTGATGTTGATTGAAAATGTCTTAGGCATATACCGAAATTATTCGAGCCAGAAGAAAATTAAAAAATATTTTATTATTTCTCAAATATTTCTCCTAACCACGTTTCATACAATAGCTCTAATAATAACTGAACAGTATTTGTTATTAGCAGAGGGTGAGCACGATCAAATAAAATTAATTCGTGGTTGTTTATCTGTCTTAGTGTATATAAACTCTTTGGTATTCGTTGTGACGGGCACCTGTTACAGCAGTGCCTTCACATCTTACTACGAAAGCATGAGCCGTGTCTCTGAATGCTTTAAAGAAGACAATAAATTGCATAATTCTATCAAGAAAATACGCTGGTCCGGTATTATTTTGATATTATTTTGGATCGTGAATTTAGTTTACAGATCTACGGAAATTGCTAAATCATTTCCGAAAACGAAAGGGCATATTTTACTTCCCATTTTAGTATCGCCAATTATCTTAAGAATGACTGTAGTTTTTCAGATTCTCATGTTGTATATTATTGTTATGATAGTGGTTAATTTGTTTAAATGCTTGATTTCGTTGATATCCGTCGTTCAGGAGAAAGTAGGGAGATGCGATATTAGTTCAGATGAGCAAAGTGATATCACAAGGGAGCAGATTAAAGAATGGATTGAATTGTATCGGGATTTAGCAAATTGCTGTGAAAATGCAACGCTATGCTTTGGAAGCCAGGTACTTGTGTTTGGAATTGATTTGAATTGACAAATATATGCCTCGTTGGTCTAGTGGTTGGAAGTACTACTGCTGAACATGAGGTCCTGGGTTCAATTGCCGAGTCGGGCAAATTGTTATCGGGTTTTTCTATCTGGAATTTCTCAGTAGCAATCCGGAGTCTGAATTTGTGGCCGGTTGTTGGCAATTAGGCTCACCCCTGTTTCATAGGACCTGAAGCATAACTAGCGAAATGTAGGTGTACTAATAGGTACACCTCTGCTTAACCTTTCGGAGAATACAGGCGCGTAGGCATGCTGTTGTGCTATGTACTGACAAATATTTTTAAATGTATAGTTACTGAGTTATTGCTTGTTTTGTTTTGTACGATAACCACAATTTTTATGTTTCAGTTTTACTTCACGGTAATATTGTCAATATTCTATAATGTTTTGCTGACATACTCAATAATTTACTTTAGTTTTATAAATGTAAGTATGATACCACTTGGTTTCTCAATGGTAATATAACTGCGGGCGATTCAAGCCTAACAACACCCATTTTGCTATGAAATTATCAAACATCTTGAGATGGTTGATAATTGACTGGCTGTGCTGCCAGCTTTTTAGGCGCATTTCCTGTTGACAGCGATTCTGATGTATTTTTGTTGCCCTATGATTCCTTCTCCCCCTTCTTTATATAGTCATGTACAGTCACGAGCATAAAATATATTACTATGGACAGCCCGGCAATAAACAGCTCGGCTCATTTCGTGATTCGTCCATTAATATTTGACGGCAAAACTAACTAACTATATAACATTTGCAGCTAAAAACAAGAAAATCTCAGATCACAAACCTACTTAAATAAAGTTAATAAAGAGAAATATCTCGGACTTATTCTGGATAATCAACTTACATGGAAACCACGTATCGAGAAAACCTGTTCTAAAATATTAAGCCTAACCTCTTAAGGTCCGCACAGATATATTTAACATATGTCACATATTTGTGCTGCCACTTGTATTATATGCCTTCGGTAACTGTAATTTATATATACAAAAAATTGACAAAATTTTACCGTTTCCGCTTTGATTTCATTACAAATTTCAGAACGGCGATACCAGTGCAGCTAAGAAAATGGTTTATCTCATATCTGTTCACGCAACTACTTTGATGTGGCCAGTCGTTGCTGGACAATTGACCCGTAACCAAGGGATAAAGATTCACAGAGTGGTGGCTAGACTTTATAATACAGTGATCATAATTGGTAAGAAATATTCTTTTCCAAGTAACTACTAAATACATCTAAACGATTGTGTTGTGTAATGTGTACGCAAGTATTAATTTTAAAATATATTAATTTATAAAATGTTGGTGAGATTATTACAAATATGATACCAAAAATGGTATTCTCACCACAATTGTCATTTAATTTACTGGACACCTTCAACGGGGTCTGTATTTAAAATAATGCGTAAATTAATAAAAAATAAACAAAACTAATTTCAGATTCGAAAACAGCAGAAGCGAAATTAATAAAGGACTTCATACGTCTGATAAAAAAGAACCCCATAGAGATCAAATTATCGTCCAAGATTCCTGCTGGGATGTACATGCTGCCTGTTATACTTATGTTTACTGTCAACTATGTCATTGTTTTGCTTCAGTTTAATCACATTATTTAATTTAATAATTTTTGCAAATTTCATATTATTTATAAATTTCATATGGTTTCTGATTTTTTATGTTGCTGAGGCCTCCACGCTTCTGCAGCGCTTCGTAAATGTTCGTGGAACCCCGTGTTGACAATTTTTATGCCATAATGAGAAAGAGGGTGGCATCAATAGTGGGTAGGTTGCGCAGAGGCTCTGATAGCATCCTAAAGACTTTGTTTGACAAGGTGTACAGACCCTTTATTAGGCACTGGGTGCAGAGGCACGTGCCAACATGTGTTGAGCCATGTAGTTATTAGTTGTTGTTAGGTTAGTTTGAAAGTTTTACTACAATCATTTTTAAGTCGTTGTTACTAATACTATAAGATTGTGTTTTTTTGTGTGTGTGTGTGTGTAATTCGTAATAAGCGAAAATATAAAAGTAATGTATTATTAAGTTATTTTAATTTATTTCATAAAATGATAATTTTATTAAGTTTATTTTGAATGGCCATTTGCTAGTCTGCCCTTCTGCACGTTTGTTACTAGATCACATGAAAACAGTGGATTTCAATGAAACTTGAGTATTATTTACAGCTTAGACAACTTACTTAGATTTTATTTCGAACAGTCGAGTAGTAGAAGCCGTCGCGCCAGGCGACTTGATGAGTTCCAGCCACCAGAACAAGCCGGCTTTCGAAAAGGCTTACAATTTGACAAACAATATGAATGTGGGTCTACCCACACCGTACATGGTGTTTCATGATTACTTATGATTAGCGATGATAAGTCTAAGGCAGTGTTGCTGGTTTTCTGAGTTACATTACACCTACAGTTAGTCGCTTATTATTATATCTCTTAGGTGAATACAGAAAGTATTCTTCCAGTCTCACCGGATGTAGCTGAATACCAGTATTATAGGTAAAGCGACTGCCTATCCGACCTCCACAACCCAGTAACTGGGTAATGCGTGGTTAGACTTTCGGGCTTCTAACTAGCCGTAACGACTGTCAAAGATCTACGAATGACAGCCAGTACCAACGGCTTAACTTGTTTTCCGAGGCACAGAGGGGTCTCGATATGAATGGTCACCCATTCATGGACTAACCTCTACAAGTGCAGCTTAACCTTCGATCGACCCCTCTGGCTGTAATTATTTAGCCACGAGCAAGACAGAAGGCAATATGCTGCCTATTTATAGATGATAAATGATTGGTAATACGTACTTGACTGGTGACAGCTTTAGTGATGATTACTTAATGTAGGTACACTACTTACCTACATTAAAGTAACAAAATAATTCCGCTCACTAATACATGAACTTTAGCAAGATAAGGTTAGAAATAAAAACGCATATACAGGTATTGTTGTAGCCAGCAGAAGATCAAGAAATGTTTGATCATTATTCAGATATTAGTTCAGACTCTGCTGCACACTATCATCCTTTTTGAAGATGAACATTTCCTGCTAGGACGAAAGGAATTTAATCAAATTAAACTCATGCATGGTGGTTTCTCTACGGTGTCATAAGCAAACTCGGTACGGTATCATCCATCGTGACCAGTATCTGTTATAGCCGCTCCTTCATATTATCTTATATTAGAAGTATCAGCCGAGTCTCTGAATGTTTTCAAGATGACAAGTTTATTCATACTATTAAGAATATACACTGGTTCAGCATCGCTTCTACAATATTGTGTTTGGCGTTATCTCTCTACAGATCTTCGCAGATTTTAATAAATTACATGCTAATATTAGGAGGGATATATGGATATGTTAATTTTGGTTTCCGTTTTTGGGTCACGAACTTTAATCAGGAGGCCAATTCCCGTAATTTAAAACATTCAAAATCTAGTCACGGTCTCATCTCAGCGTCAAACTTACGTCAAAAACTTGTGAAAATCAGAAATCATTGGTAATCAGAAATCAATCGGAAATCAGAGGTATTTTTGTGAGATTGATACTGAAGTCAGACTGAACGTCTTTAAAATTACGAGAATTGCCCCTCTGATTTACCTACAGTAGTTTTTGGGAAAGTCAATATACTAACTCTGCCTTCTTTTTATATTTTTGAAAGTATTTTGTATGTTCGCAAAACCTTAGGACATTTCAAAATATGAAGCCATTTCCATAATATAAATACACGTAGTAGCGGTTAAATTTTGATACCTAAATTTTGATTAAGTAAAACTAGCAAGTCATTTCTTATACACATCATCCGTTTTTATAACAAGTTGCCAAAGCCGGTTACAGAACTTAGCGATGGAAAGTTCAAAACCCTTCTCAAACGTGTCCTTATCAAAAAATCATAATTTGTAAGATTAAAGATTACGTTGAAGACAACGTAGTTTGGCAATAATTCTTTTGGCACATGTTGCTTCTCTGGCACCTCATTAACGGCATAACTACATAAGTGTCTATTAACTGCTCTCATATTGCGATGTTTAGCCTTTTTCCAACTATGTTGGGGTTGGCTTCCAGTGTAACCAGATGCAGCTGAATACCAGTATTTTACATGAAGCGACCGCCTTTCCTCCACAACCCAGTTACTGGGTAATATGACACCACTTGGTAACACTGGTTGTCAGATTTTCGGTCTTCAAACTTTCCGTAACCACAGTCAAAGATCCACGAATGGCAGCTGGGATCAATGGCTTAACGTTCTTTCCTAGGCACGGAGGGTTCTCGGTATGTAAAAATGGTCACCCATCCACAGACCAAACGCGGCAAGCGTAGCTTAACCTGATCTATCGACCTGTGCGGCTGTTATTATTTAGCCACGGGCCCCTCCACACATACTTCTTTGACTTACTCCTTTTATTCGTCGTCGTCGTCGTCGTTTCAGCCGATAGACGTCCAATCCTGGACATAGGCCTCCCCCAATTTTGGGGGGGTTTGCCATAATCGCCACGCTTGGCAGGCGGGTTGGCGATCGCAGTATGGTATGATGGTGGAATAAATAGAGAACGCTGCTGCCCATTCTCCGTTAAGACCCTTAGTCGCCTTTTACGACACCCACGGGAAGTAAGGGGTGGCGCAATTCTTTAAGTCCGGCACCACACAGACAATTTTATTATTTGACATTATATACAGACAATTCTAATTTTTGAACTCTTTATTAGTTAGTGGTTGTAATGGCAATCATATCACTTGGTTTTAGTAGGTTTTTACCGACTTCAAAAAAAACCAGGTTATCAATTCGACACGTATGTACGTAATATTATTGGAATTGCATTATATTCACATATGACAATCTATTAGGGCTTTCAAATAAATATACAAAATTTTATTGACATATTTTTCATATGTATTTGTATGTATGTAGGTATGTTTGTCCACGCATTTCTCCGCAACTATTAATCGGATCGTGACCATTTTTTTTCTATCGGCTTACATTTACTTCAACTTAGGGAACAGTGCAAGTTTAATCAAAATCAATTCTGTGTAAGTATGACGGCCTGGCTTACTGATACGAGCTACGGGTGTAGTGTCAAAAGGAAATCATCTCAAAACCTTGGTCAAATTCTGGTGCAATATTTACAACAAAACTATTACCTACTTATTACAAACAAATATTCCAGTTTTTACTTAAAACTAAAAATTACGAAATAAAAAAGTAATTTAAAAAAAAATCAACCGACTTCTAAAATAAATTAACTCAAAATTATGAAATAATTTTAATTTCGGAAGTGGTGGCAAAAAACTAAAACTAAAATACAGGACCCAAGACACCGACTTCCGAAATTAAAATTATTTCACAATTTTGACTTAATTTCTTTTTGAAGTCGGTTTATTTTTTTTATTTTTCCTTTTGACTGTACTAAGTATAAAAAGTTATTTATATTAAGAAAATGTAACTAACTATTTACACTAGATACTATATTAAATATGGCATGATGGCCAATTTTCAGACATCATAGAGTCGTACATATCGAACAGATTGTTTAGGATCAGACAAAGAAATGCCTATTCAGACCTTACGCAGATAAAAGCTGGAGTACCACAAGGGAGTGTACTGGGTCCGGTCCTGTATCTACTATACAGCTGCGATATTCTTGAGCTAGAAAACCATTTCATTGCAACTTTTGCTGACGACACAGCAATCATGGCTGTTGGAAATAATCATGAGGAAGCTGTAGAAAAAGTTCAAGAGTCCATAAATCCTGTCTATGAGTGGACTACAACATGGCGTATCAAGCTTAACGAAAGCAAGTCTATCCACATTGATTTCACTAATAAAAAGCAAAATACTTTCCGGTACCTATTCATAAATAACCAACAAATATCATACGCAAATAGTGCTAAGTGTCTTGGCATGACCCTGGATGCAAAACTGCGTTGAAAAGAGCATGTCAAAAAGAAAAGAGCCGAATTAGATATCCGTTATAAAAAAATGTATTGGCTACTTGGGAGACAGTCGCCATTATCAATATCTAACAAACTGTTGATATACAAACAAGTTTTGAAGCCTGTATGGACCTACGGTATTCAGCTGTGGGGCTGCACTAGCCCAAGCAATCGTCAAACCATACAACGATTTCAGAACAAAGGTACTTAGGGATATAGTCAACGCGCCCTGGTACATTAGCAACAATGACCTCCGCCGGGATCTCAAGATGGATGTCGTAAACACAGTAATTTAAAAATATGCAGAAGCTCCTGAACACAGACTTCATTATCACGTGAATGTCGAGGCGATCCAGCTCCTTGACAACACTGATCTAGTGCGAAGACTAAAAACCTTTTGAGTTAGCTTAGTGCAGTGTGAGTGAACTATAAACTAAAATGCAAGTGCTGACTATTATACAGAACATGTGAATCAAGTGTCTTCCCCTTAACATATTTAATAAGACGCTGTTGGACAATTTCTTAATATTATAGTTACTAAGCAGTTTAAGTAATATTTAAAATACTTATTAGCTAATAGGCTAGATTGGAGGCCCTCTGGACACGTGAACTATCGACCAGCCGGCGAGAAATTTCCTTAAAAAGAAGACGCGCACTCGGGCCCCATGACCCGAGCGTTTCGACCCTAAACGGCTCAAAGCTGTTGTTGTCCATGAGATTACAGTATTTCCTTTTGATAGATTCTTATTTAGTAAATGTAAGGACTTTGTAGGTCTTTGTAGATTTTAGATCTGTAGACCATTTTTTTTTATCAAGTACCTGGTTGACGTTGACAGGCCTACGCTGTTCTCCCATACCTACTGTAATTTGAAAACATTGTAAAAGCCAATATTATTTTTAAAAGAGTAACCGTGGAGTTTCTTGCCGGCTCTTCTCCTTAGGAAACGACCAATTGAAACCGTGCACCTAGCTTCTGACGTTTCATAAGTGCCCAAGTGTAGGTTTATGTGAAATAAAATATTTTGATTCTGGCCGATGATTTTCATATGTTCAAAGATCCGCACACTTGTCGTCGAGTTGCAGAGTCGTAACAACAGGCTTTGGGACTCGCTTGCTCTCGCTACTAATCGCAGCTGCTAGACGCACAGTGGACGCACACACCTGACGATAGTCGCACGTGAGAGGTCAGCGTCAGTTTTGCTGTGGTCGTTGAGGAAGGTGCATGTGTACTTATACAGGATACATTTTTAACCAGTGTGCAAACTTTAACCATGAAATCAGCACATTAGCCTAGACAAAGAAATTTTTCGACCGTTACCAAGAAAAAATCTGCTCTTACATAGAAAAGTGCAATACCTATGCGGTCAAAATGCATGCGGGAGCAATTTTTTATCTTAAAAATCGACAAAAAAAAATATCGCCCCTGCTTTATTTTTTTTTAATAAGCTTCAGAGTCATGTACTGAATACGTGGTTTCAGTTTACGCACTGGTTAAAAAAATATCCTGTATTGCGAATCTCAACATGAATACATTCGATGTCGATCGTTTCAAATTTTACGTCGAAGCGCGTCAAATACTCAAAGAATATGATCGCTTCCTGCACAACGTCTGTCGACCAACGGCTAGTCGCAGACACAAACGCCAGCTTTGCGTCTAGTCGCTGCGACAAGACCCGGGTGCAAACGACAATTCTGCGTCTCGTTGTAGCGATAAGACTCAGTTTGCGCTGCCACTATTGGTCGTCGAAAGTATAGTAGGCAATTTCGAAAGTCATTACTTTCCCGATGACTAGCTCCGTGAGTTCGGACCGAACAGTGCCAGACTTTTGAAAGGGATTTTGTATGTCTAAAGTACATGTAATAAAGTACATTGAATTGAATGAATACTTTACATATAACGGGGTGGGCTTTTTGTTGGCCTTTACACCTAAAGGCAAACAAAATGTAATAACTATTATACTGCTCATAATTACCGACGTAATTATGAGCAGTATAATAGTTATTACATTTTATTTCGTAACAGTCAATAAAAACCAAAGGAAAGTTTATAAGAATTAATAAGTAGGTAATTAAGGGTATAGGGCAACTACGAGTACATGAAAAGTTATATCTGCGGCTGTAATCGAAAATAATATCTCATAACTATTACTAATAATAAAGCTGAAGAGTTTGTTAACTATCCGTCGAATATTTAATATCACGCTAGGATTAACAGGAGTCGAGCAGAATAAAAGTCAGAAAGAACGCTAAGTGAAAACGAAGTAATAGCGCAGGCAGGCGATGCAATGCGATGGGGTGGTTCAAGCGAACAATACATTTTACGCGGACGAAGTCCCGGGTAAAGCCTAGTCTCAAATAAACTAGTTTAGCGAGCACAGTATAGGCCTTCTTCCAAATTGCATCGACATAGTGCCAATGGTCTCCGAATGAAACGGCTGTCACATCTGGACAGGTGTACACAACGAAATTATAAGGGTTCCGTATTTGCAATTTTGCAATGGAACTTTAAAAAGGAATGAACACTAACTGGAAACAGCCCGTGAGTAATATAGTACAGCTGGTAGAAATGATCGAAGATATATAATTGTGTTAGTAACTAATTAATATTATCTCTAAATACATTAACATTAATATTATCACTCATGTCAAAATTACATTATCGTTAATAATAAAATTAATATGTGAAAATTAAACATTGTCTTGTTGTATTCATTATTAATGCGGCATTATCGATAGTCACTTACTTAAATGACCACCAAATAGCTAAGGTAATTCCCATAACTTCCATGATAACTATTTCAGTTTGTATTCGTCAAGGTATACATCTAAAATGACGTTATTAAAGTGCTTGAAAAATTTTATGTTGATTGAAAATATCTTAGGCATATACCGAAATTATTCAAGCCAGAAAAAAAATAAAAAATATTTTATTATTTTCCAAATATTTCTCCAAACCACGTTTCACACAATAGCTCTAATAATAATTGAACAGTATTTGTTGTTAGCAGAGGGTGAGCACGATCAAATAAAATTAATTCGTGGTTGTTTATCTGTCATAGCGTATATAAACTCTTTGGTATTCGTTGTGACGGGCACCTGTTACAGTAATGCCTTCAAATCTTACTACGAAAGCATGAGCCGTGTCTCTGAATGGTTTAAAGAAGACAATAAATTACATAATTCTATCAAGAAAAAATGCTGGTTTAGCATTATTTTCATATTATTTTGGATCGTGAATTTAGTTTACAGACATACGGAAATTGCTAAAATATACCCGAAAACGAAAGGGCATATTTTACTTCCCATTTTGGTATCGCAAATCATCTTAATAATGACTGTAGTTTTTCAGATTCTCATGTTGTATATTGTTGTTATGATAGTGGTTAATTTGTTTAAATGCTTGATTTCGTTGATATCCCTCGTTCAGGAGAGATTAGGGAGCCGTGATATCAGTTCGGGTGAACAATGTGACATCACAAAGGGACAGATTAATGAATGGGTTGAATTATATCGGGATTTAGCAAATTGCTGTGAAAAAGTAACACTATTCTTTGGAAGCCAGGTACTTGTATTTGGAATTGATTTGAATTTACAAATAATTGCCTCGTTTCTCTAGTGGTTGGAAGCACTACTGCTGAACATGAGGTCCTGGGTTCAATTGTTTTCTATCTGGAATTTCTCAGTAGTAGCCCGGAGTCTGAATTTGTGGCCGGTTGTTGGCAATTAGGCTCACACATAACTGGCGAGATGTGGGTGTACTAATAGGTACACCTCTGCTTAACCTTTCGGGGAATACAGGCGTGCTGTTATGCTGTGTAATGATAAAATATTTTTAAATATATTGTTACTGAGTTATTGCCTGTTTTGCTTTGTACGATAACCATTTTTTTTTTGTTTCAGTTTTACTTCACAGTAATATTGTCAATATTGCATCTCGTTTCGCTGACATACTCAACGTTTTACTTTAGTTATATAAATGTAAGTACGATATCACTTGGTTTCTCAATGGTAATATAACTGCGGGCGATTCAAGCCCAACAACACCCATTTTGCTATGATTATACCCGATTACAGCCGATTATATATCAAACATCTAAACATGTTATATATATAATCGGCTGGCAGGGCTGACAGCTTTTCGGTCACATTTACTTTTGACAGCGACGTGCTTTTCTTGCCCTATGATTCCTTCTCCGCCTTCTTTATATAATCATCTACAGTCACGAGCATAAATATATTACTATGGACCGCTCGGCAATAAAATCTCATTTCATGATTCGTCCATTTATATATCCAATGAGCTCCTGTCTTTTTCTTTACCTTTTTTTTATATATACTTGTATATACTATATAATATGTATATTTTTGTGTTAAATTGTAAAATAGTAACATTGTAATTGAAATATTATATATTTGAAGGCAAAACCAACTATATAATATTTGCAGCTAAAACAAGAAAATCTTAGATCACAAACCTCTTAGTATTAATAGAGTCAATTTAAATAAAGTTAATAAAAAAAAAATATCTTGGACTTATTCTTGATAATCAACTTACATGGAAATCACGTATCGAGAAAACCTGTTCTAAAATATTAAGCCTAACGAGGGCGTTACGTCGAATTGTGAGATGCTTTCTTCTTAAGGTCCGCCACACTATTTATAATTCATTGGTGAAACCGCATAGCGAATATCTTATAGAACTGTGGGGTTCAGCATCTAAAACCAACTTAGAAACCAAGCTACAAAGAGCGCAAAACAGAATTATAGGTCCTATTTCACTAACACCATCTGACCCTACACTCAAAATTTACAAAGAAACCAAGCTATTTAACATTTCTAATAAATATTTATATAACACATGTATTTCAGTTCGTAAAATTCTTTCCAAAGACTTACACACACAAATCAGATTCACAAAAAAAACATACAGGTACAAAAACGTATTCAGCCGCGCACAAGACTTACTTATACCTAGTGCTAGAACTAATTATGAAAAAAAAACAATAATTCATGAGGGAGCAAAACAAATGAATTCAAACCGTTAAGTATGTGATCTTTGGTGGAAGTGGCAGCACAAATATGTGACATCGAAGGAACACAAACGAGTGATGCCAAAATATCGGATGCTGCATTTGCTTCAAAAATATGAGTCAATGTAATATTTATGACGCAATATATGTCTGCTAATATTCCATTGTCACATATTTTGGCAGTCAATGCAAGCATCCTACATGTTGGCGTCGCATGACTCCCCAGATAATAATTTTGGTGTAAATTTTTTTGTGTGTGTAATCCGTAATAAAATTTGCTATGAAATTATCAAACATCTTGAGATGGTTAATAATTGACTGGCTGTGCTGCCAGCTTTTTGGGCGCATTTCCTGTGGACAGCGATTCTGACGTATTTTTGTTGCCCTATGATTCCTTCTCCCCCTTCTTTATATAGTCATGTACAGTCACGAGCATAAAATATATTACTATGGACAGCCCGGCAATAAACAGCTCGGCTCATTTCATGATTCGTCCATTAATATTTCACGGCAAAACTAACTAACCATATAACATTTGCAGCTAAAAACAAGAAAATCTCAGATCACAAACCTCTTAGTATTATCAAAGTCTATATAGATAAAGTTAATAAAGAGAAATATCTCGGACTTATTCTGGATAATCAACTTACATGGAAACCACGTATCGAGAAAACCTGTTCTAAAATATTTAGCCTAACCGCAGGTCCGCACAGAAATATTTCACATAAGTCACATATTTGTGCTTCCACTTGTATATATGCCTTCGGTAACTGTAATTTATGTATACAACCAATAGACAAAATTTTACGGTTTCCGATTTGATTTCATTATAAATTTCAGAACGGCGACAGCAGTGCAGCTAAGAAAATGGTTTATCACATATTTGTTCACGCAACTACGTTGATGTTGCCAGTTGTTGCTGGACAATTGACTCGTAACCAAGGGATAAAGATTCACAGAGTGGTGGCTAGACTTTATAATACAGTGATCATAATTGGTAAGAAATATTCTTTTCCAAGTAACTACTAAATATATATCTAAACGATTGTGTTGTGTAATGTGTACGCAAGTATTAATTTTAAAATATATTAATTTAAAAAATGTTGGTGAGATTATTATAAATATGATACCAAATATGGTATTCTCATCACAATTGTCATTTAATTTACTTATCACCCTTAACGGGGTCTTTATTTAAAATATTGCGTAAATTAATAAACAATAAAAAAACTAATTTCAGATTCGAAAGAAGCAGAAGCGAAATTAATAAAGGACTTCATACGTCTGATAAAAAAGAACCCCATAGAGATCAAGTTGTCGTCCAAGATTCCTGCTGGGATGTACATGCTGCCTGTTATACTTATTTATACTGTCAACTATGTCATTGTTTTGCTTCAGTTTAATCACATTATTTAATTTAATTATTTTTGCAAATTTCATATTATTCATAAGTATATGGTCCGTATGGTTTCTGATTTTTTATGTTGCTGAGGCCTCCACGCTTCTGCAGCGTTCCTAAATGTTCGCGGAAGCCCGTGTTGACGATTTTTATGCCATAATGAGAAAGAGGGTGGCATCAATAATGGGTAGGTTGCGCAGAGGCTCTGATAGCATCCTAAAGACATTGTTTGACAAGGTGGACAGACCCTTTATTCGGCACTGGGTGCAGAGGCACGTGCCAACATGTGTTGAGCCATGTAGTTATTAGTTGTTATTAGGTTAGTTTGAAAGTTTTACTAAAATAATTTTAAAGTCGTTGTTACTAGTACTATAAGGTTGTGTTTTTTTTGTGTGTGTGTAATCCGTAATAAACGAAAATATATAAGTAATGTATTATTAAGTTATTTTGATTTATTTCATAAAATGACAATTTTATTAAGTTTATTTTGAATGGTCATTTGCTAGTCTGCCCTTCTGCATGTTTGTTACTAGGCCACATGAAAACAGTGGATTTCAATGAAACTTGAGTATTAATTACAGCTTAGACAACTTACATAATTATACAGGGATACTTTTTAAAGACCATCCAAATTTTTACATGGTGTTCTACCCATGAATATAAACAACTTTCACTATGGCACCAACTTTGAATCACGAAAAAAAAAATAGCTGTTTCATACAAAACTTCAATACCTACTTGACCAAAATGTATCAAACAGCAGATTTTTTTTTCGTGATTTCAGAGTTGGTCCCATAGTAAAAGTTGTTTATATTGACGGGTAGAACACCATCTAAACATTTTTTTTTTTTTTTTTTTGGGTGGGAAATCATCAAATGACCCCTCCCGCTCTGGGCGGAGCGGAAGGGAGTGTCAGACTCTTACTGACTAAAACCCACCCGTGCACCTTCAGTTGCCTGTGCCAGGGGCCACGGTATCTCTTTCGAACAACCCGCGACCCTGGCGGGCATCGGCCCTAGCGGACCCCGACAGTTGGTGCTGTCATCTCCTTGAGGCGTGCGTGGAACACAACACGCCGTCAACCCGGGCCTGGTCCTTACCGGACGGCAAGCTGCCCATTGCTCGCCGTCCGCAAGCCCGCGCCTACGGTGGCCGGGAATCGGCTATCGATTCCCGACGCCCAGGGCGTCTCCTGCGGCGGCTAGGGGCGTGAGGGCGCAAGGATTGCCTCTCCCTCACGCGCTCCACCTCCTCCTTCGCGAGCATCACTGCTTCGCAGAAGGAGGCGAGAGCCTCCCATGCACTCTCGCTCCGTACTATGGCCCGGACTAGGGCCGGACGCGAGAGATCGCCGCCGCCGATCGCCTCCGTGAGGACACGGCGGTGCTCTGCCCAAGCTGGGCAGATCTCCACCGTATGCTCCACCGTGTCCTCCAGGCGATCCACACAATGGTGACACCCGGGCGTTTCCTCCCGCCCTATTCTGAACAGGAACCTCCCGAAGCAGCCGTGCCCGGTGAGGACCTGCGTTAGGCGGAAGGTGAGGACGCCGTGGCGCCTCCCTAGCCACTCCTCAAAGAGGGGACTTATCGCCGCAATTGTGGCGTGCCCTTGAAAAGTAACCCTGTATTTTATTTCGAACAGTCGAGTAGTAGAAGCCGTCTCGCCCGGCAACTTGATGAGTTCCAGCTACCAGAACAAGCCGGCTTTCGAAAAGGCTTACAATTTGACAAACAGTATGAATGTAGTCTACCCACACCGTACATGGTGTTTCATGATTACCTATGATTAACGATGACAAGTCTAAGGCAGTGTTCATTTTAACACGAATAAAATCCTACACGATCAACAGTATGGTTTCACCAAAGGACGTTGTACGACCGACGCCGGCGTAACTTTATTTAAACACATTTTTAACGCGTGGGAAGAGGCCCAAGATGCCATAGGAATCTTTTGTGAGCTCTCCAAGGCCGTGCGTCGATTGCGTCGATCACGAAACCTTGATTTTGAAACTTGAGCATTACGGACTTGGAAAACTTGCGCTCAGTTTAGTTAGTTCTTATTTAAATGATAGACAACAACAAGTTCAAATAAATGGTGTCAATTTACTTGGTTTAATAGTAAAATTGGTGTGCCACAAGGCTCGATATTGGGTCCTTTCCTCTTTTTACCCGACTGCGGCGAAGCCCAAAAGGAGGGTTATGTGTTTGACCTGTATGTATGTATGTATGTATATTTGTATGTATGTCCGTTTCTTTGTTCCCTCGTAACTTCTAAACGAATGAACGGATTTTGATAAATTATACGTCTTTAGATTTGTATTGGTAGCGCGAGTGTCACTGGGTATATTATCAAAATTGAAAAAATATAAAATGGCCGATTTTTGGCGCAATATTATGTCTTAAAAAAAAAATTTTTCTCGGAACCTATCGAGTGGGGTATCAAAATAAAGGGTTTGTAAAGGTGATTACAAAAATATAAACAACTTATATGGTTAAAAGTAATTCGAAGTGACAAATCGTAAAAAACACGTACCAAGAGCTAAATCGTCTGCTAAATCTTTCACATTTGTAAACTAAAAAGCTGGAAATAAAAAACAAGTAATTAAAAAAACTAAAAAACCCGACTGCGGTAAAAAAATTAAGTTAAAAAAACTGAAAAGCTAAAAACAAGGCCATTTTAATACCACATTTTGATTAAGATAATAATAATAAAAAAACTAAAAATAATAAAACGACATAAATAAATGTTTTTATAAAATAAAATTGTATTTTATTTTCTAACAATCAAGCAGTGTATCCTACAGAGTACATAGATTTCCAAAGATATATGAATGACAACTTGGCAGTGTGCATAATTAGATACATAGTATAAATACAAAACAGATATTGTTAAAATATTATTTTTATTTTTTAGGTGTCTATTTACCAGGTAACAACCCAAATATATGAAAGAAATAAAAAATAAATGTCATCACATTCTCTGCCAAGTTAAGGGTTAATTACTTGTTTTTTAGTGTATATTTATTATCTACTCCATTTATTAAAAAATCAACCACAAATGGTATTATTTGCTGATGACACTTCCTTAATTTTTAAGCTAAATAGACGTGCTACAATCTTGGACGACGTAAATAACGCCCTACTGCAGGTCCAAAATTGGTTCACTGCTAATAATTTAGTATTAAATGAAAAAAAAACTAAGTGCATAAGATTTTCTTTACCAAATGTCAAGGGTAGTGATTATGAGATAATATTGAATCAAGAGAAACTAGAATTCGTCGATAAAACTGTTTTCCTAGGGATCACGCTCGACTCAAGGCTACAATGGGGTCCTCATTTAACATCTCTTGCAGGACGACTAAGTTCAGCAGCTTATGCTGTCAGAAAAATTCGTCAATTTACTGATGTAGATACCGCGAGACTAGTCTATTTTAGTTACTTTCATAGTATCATGTCTTACGGTATTTTACTTTGGGGACGGGCTGCATACATCGATTCTATTTTTATTCTGCAGAAAAGAGCCATCAGAGCCTTATATAAGGGAACTGTCTAAGGAAATTAACATCATGACGGTGCCTTGTCAATATATCTATGAAAACATCATGTATGTAAGGAAAAATTTACATGTTTTTAGTAAAAGAGGTGAAAGACATAATTGTAGTACTAGAAATAGGGACCTATTAGTTCAACCAGGTTTCAGACTGGCTAAAGAAAATTCACCTTTTATGGGGTACTGTCTAAAATCTATACATATAATAAAATTGTAGAAAAGTGGTGTCTGTACAATGGAAATATATTTTAAAAAAGTAGCAGGGGTTGTTGTTATATCGATGCCGAACCCGAAATTGTAATTAATTTTTTTTTTGTCTGTTTGTCTGTTTATCTGTTTGTCTGTTTGTCTGCTGTGTTTGTGCACGCTAATATCAGAAACGGCTTATTCGATTTAGATGCGGTTTTCACTAATATATTGTAGTAAGCTTCACTTAACATTTAGTGTTTATTTCATGTCAATCGGTTCATAAATAAAAAAGTTATGTCAATTTAAAGAATCACGGCGAACATTTGTTAAGGTATTCTATCAGAGTACGTAAACGCCTCGCGCCTGCGCGTCCGTGGCTATATATACAAGGTGTAACGGAAAGGGGGTATCATCCCTGAAGGAGGTGAATGAAGATGAAAAAAAAAATTTGGACCTCCCATAGTAATAGCACATCAATGATTTACTATTACTATGGGAGGTCCAAAATTTTTTTCATATTTCGACCTATGTTCTTTGGGGAAAATTGTTCAGTTTCATGAGCACATTCACCTCCTTCAGGGTTGATACCCCCTTTCCGTTACACCTTGTATAAAGCGCGCTGAGAGCCGCGCCGCTGCCATAATTCCGATCCAGCCTGTCCCTTGCTGCCCTCTCCCAGCGACGCCCTAAGCCGAGGTCCGTACCCCACAGGGGGTGCCCTTAGCGTGTAGTCGCTTAGTTTTTAAGTTTATATTGTGTAGTCAAGTTGTGTATTATGCCCTGGCTGGAGGCCTTAATTTATTGAGGCATCCACAGGAAAGCCAGGTTAAGTAGTCGACAACCCCTCAGGTTGAACTGCGAGATGACCATTTCAAAAGAAAACGCGCCGCTGCCATAAGGATTCAGTTATTCGTAGCGAACGCTACGTGCGTTCGCTACGAATAAAGTTCCTGGAGAGTATAGGCGAATAGTTGGATTCGATTATTGCGATTCACTTGAATACTGACTGTTTGCATATTTCATTTATTTATATTTTAGGATTTGTAGGTTAGGTTCTTTTTCTTAATTTTCTTTAAAATTTTGTAAGTATTTGGTATAGGTTAGGCGGCTCTTTCCTTGATTTTTGGGTATTTACTTATCTTAATTTTTATTTAGGGTTTTGTAAATAAATATTGTAAGCATTTATTATTGGTTGGGCATTTCTTTCCCTGATTTTCGGTATACATACTTATCTTAATTTGTATTTAGGGTTTGTATATAAATATTATAAGTATTTGGTATAGGTTAGGCATTTCTTTTCTTGATTTTCTTTATTAAGTATAAGTTCATTAGCTTAGGTTAGTAATTATTTTTTCTAGCAATTCTTTTGTTTTATAAAGTTAGTACGTTTGTCTGTGTAGAAGAATAGTAAGGGGTGGTCCCTTACTTCCCGTGGGCGTCGTAAAAGGCGACTAAGGGTCTCACCGGAGAATGGGCAGCAGCGTTTTCTATGCATTCCACCACCATACCATACTGCGATCGCCAACCCGCCTGCCAAGCGTGGCGATTATGGCAAACCCCCCCAAAATTGGGGGAGGCCTATGTCCAGCAGTGGACGTCTATCGGCTGAAATGATGATGATAATGACGTTTGGTTTACACGTCTTAACACTTATTACTTAAACTGTGATAATTTTAGACTGTATAATAATCTGTAAGTATTTATAATTTAATTGTTTACGATAGTACGTGTTTACTAAATAACTGTGTGTTAAGTAGTAAGTACTATTTTATTGTAAGAATGCCTCGAAGAAGATCCCACCTCTCCCAATGTAGCAGAAATGCTAAAAGGATGAGATTAGTTCGATCACAGGAATCTGAGGAAGGTCGTGAGGCAAAAGGCTCTCTGCACAAGGCTAGGTTTCGTGCTGCAGAAACTTCGACTCAGCGAGAATCTCGACTGAGTTCAAATCGTTCTCGAATGATGACAACTCGAAATAGGGAAAACGGGGAACAACGAAAGGCACGTTTATCTGTCGATCGCGAAGCTCACGCGCTATCGCGTGAGTCTGAGACTTTTGCTGTCAGGGAAACCCGCCTGAGCTCCCAGAGAGTACGGACAACAAATGCATCGAGCATTTGTTGTCCGTACTCTCTGGGAGCCCAGGAGACACAGGACGAACGGGAAATACGTCTCACTGCCGATCGTGAAGCTCATACACTATCGCGTGAGTCTGAGACTTTCACTGATAGGGAAATTCGTCTGAGTTCTCAGAGGGTTCGGACAGCAAATGTTCGGTGTCAGGAAACACAGGAAGAACGAGAAATACGTCTCACTGCCGATCGTGAAGCTCATACACTATCGCGTGAGTCTGAGACTTTCACTGATAGGGAAATTCGTCTGAGTTCTCAAAGGGTTCGGACAGCAAATGTTCGGTGTCAGGAAACACAGAAAGAACGAGAAATACGTTTCACTGCCGATCGTGAAGCTCAAGCACTAGAGTCTGAGACTTTAACTGAAATTCGCTTGAGTTCTCAGAGGGTTCGGACAGCAAATGCCCGGTCTGTAGACGGTATATGTAATTCAAAATATGCTGCCCGAAAAGTCACTATTCCACGCGGACGAAGTCGCGGGCACAGCTAGTGTTATAATAAAATACCTTCCCACATTCTTCAACTGAATGAGACAAAATTTAAATCTTGTATAAAACGCACACTATGACTGCATAGTGTGCGTTTTATACAAGAATTAAATTCCGATGCGATGTAATCCCCTAACTGACTGCAGTTAGGGGATTACATCGCTGACAAAAATGCCTGGCTCAATGCTAGTCCTGCTCCACAACCACAACTAATTGACTAACACTTGAAAATACTGTTGGAGCTGCTGAAGATTGTAAGACTATCTTTGTATTGTATAAACTCAATTTCCTTTGTATTGTATAATTGCATAGCACAGATGTGAGTTCTATGTAACCTATAGCTACCATTTACCGTGTAATAATATGTCTTTCATTGACTTGAACATTCCCTGGCGGCTGATAGTGTGTCATGCTCACCCAAATGTCTCGCTGACGGTGGCGTGTATGTTGGATCATTTAGCTCCCTTCAAAGTGGTTGAGCTGAATGGTGCTTATATATACGTCATGTTCGTGAACGGGCGCCGTCAGTTGGGGCTGGTCATCACTTAGCCGCCTGGGCTTATTTTAATTGTTTTAATTTTGGATTGTTGTTTTGTTACTATTTGTTGTATTCTGGACGCTTTTAACGCGTACGTCTTTTTTATTTTTTACATCGTTCTCACATTATATAATCATAAATTCAAAAGTAATGATGTAACAAATATTTTTGTAAAATGTAATTTAAAAAGAGTGTCCATGGAGTTTCTTGCCCGTTCTTCTCCATAGGTACCTACGCTTTGGAAAGGGCAACTAGCTTCATATTTTCTGACTGACCGACTTCTTGACAATTCAAAAGTGCCTGTTAAAGGTTTAATTGAAATAAATGCTTTGAGTTTGAGTTTGTTGCTGGTTTTTTGAGTTACATTACACCCAGAGTTAGTCGCTTATTATTATATCTCTTAGGCGAATACAGAAATTATTATAGCCAGATGAAAAAAAAAACTAATTTCCCACTCGAAAGAAACTGAAGCGAAATTGATAAAGGACCTCATACGTCTGATGAAGAAGAATCCAATAGACATCAAGTTATTGTCCAACCTTCCTGCTGGGATGTACTTACTGCTTTAAACTCTCCTTGGCTGTTAACTATGTCATTGTTATATTGCAGTTTATTAATGTTATTTAATTCAGTTTTTCGTAGTGTGTGTGTTCATTCAACTTCTGAGTTTAGGCTTTATAGTATTACATATTGTTATTATTTACGTTATTTATTTTCAATTCCTGTTGTGTGACTTTATTCTTTTTGTTTTCGTTAAATTCAGAGTATTCGGTCTATCTCAATCAATCGGCCTAGCTCTTTCCCAACTGTGTTAGGGTCGGCTTCCAGTCTAACCGGATGCAGCTGAATACCAGTATTATAGATAAAGCGACTGCCTATCCGATCTCCACAACCCAGTAACTGGGTAATGCGTGGTCAGACTTTCGGGCTTCTAACTAGCCGTAACGACTGTCAAAGATCTACGAATGACAGCCAGTACCAACGGCTTAACGTGTTTTCCGAGGCACAGAGGGATCTCGATATAAATGGTCAAATGGTCATTCATAGACTAACCATTTTGTCATCATTTTTGATCATAATGGAAGAAATACTAAGTAAACTTTTTAAAGATAGTAAATTTGTTTTTGTTTGTGGTGACCTAAATATTGATCTATTAGTCAATTCACCAGAAAAATGTAAGCTAATATCATTGTTTAAATCATTTAATTTAAAATGTATATTTAATGAAGCGACTAGAATAACAGCAACTTCAGCTTCATGCATCGACAATGTAACAATGTAACTGTAAAATAAAAGACTCGTCCTTAATTACTGGCATCAGGTCTGACCATACTGGTCAACTTGTATCATTTGACTTAGGTAAAAGATTACAGATAGATAAATCCATTCAATTAAGACCTCTAACTAAAAATAAATTGAAAATGTTTAATAATAATGTTCTTAGCAATCTTTCCACAGCTAGTTTTGATTCACAAGACCCCAACATAAACTATGGTACATTATTTTCTACAGTATGCCAAGAATTCAATAAAGCATGTCCTGTAAAAAAAGTTACTATAAATACTAAACCAAAATTTAGTGAATGGGCCACTGCTGGCATTAGAAAAAGCAGAGATATTTTATATAATCTGTATCACGAGAAATCATTAACTTCTGATCAGGCCCTTCATAACTATGTAAGGAACTATTCTAAAATATTCAAAAGAGTCTGCGCTGAAGCTAAATCTAAATTAATTAGTAACAAAATTAGCATGTCTAATAATAAAATAAAAGCTGAGATAAGTTAAAAGTTGCTGAGACACTAGAAAATTTCTTTACCAACATCCTAATAGAGGTTACAAAGTCTCTCCCCTCATAACCTATATTAGCTGAAGCCCTTTTTAAGGAAAATTTTAATAAGGAAATTCCAAGCTTTGAATTCAAGCCCGTTTCTGTTGACACAATTAAAAAAGCATTTAAAAGTCTTAACATAAAAAACACTGAAGACTTATGGGGGATTTCTGTTAAGGTTCTTGGAGATATTATTGACACAATTGCCCCTGCCCTAACAGGCATATTTAATCAATGTTTAGACAGCGGTACGTTTCCTGACTTAATGAAACATAGTAAAGTAGTACAAATTTTCAAATCGGGTAGTAAGTTTGATCCCTCCAATTATAGACCTATATCTGTGCTACCAGCATTGAGCAAAATCTATGAAAAAATCATGCTGGACCAGATGGTGTCACATTTTAATTCAAATGGGATTTTACATAGTCGCCAGTTTGGTTTCACGAAAGGTAGGTCGACGACAGATGCGGGAGTAAAACTCATCAGTCACATTTTGGAATCCTGGGAGAAGTCCCAGGATGCAATTGGCATTTAGGTATTATATTATTAGGTAACAATGTTACGGAGGCAAGTTCACAATTTATCGGGCACTGTTCCAACCCTGAACTTAAAGTAATTGTGAAAGGAAAATGCTTTCCTAAGAATTGGAATTGAGAACTAGATATTGGAAAGTGGAGCAGCGTTCTTTTTTTGGACGCTTCTGCTAGCGCACGTTTATTTTCACGCTCTCTGTCTTTAATTGTTAATCCTAGGAAAAAGTACATTACTATACCTAAAAGTCCTACCAGCATAAAGCTGAGTCCCAGTGCTATTTAACAGTGCCAGTGAATTCAAAATCCAACTGCATTTGACGAAGATACAGAAGTTTTAAATTAGTGCAATACATAAACTTTGAACAGCTGACCGGTACGGGTGAGTCACCAGGCGCGCGAGCACCGCACCACCACATCACACTATATCTGTCGCAGTCACTCCACCGTAAAACGAGCTGCTGCTACCCTGCTCACACGATTGTCACGCGCCCACCACGCACGCGCTGGCTTGCTAACCAAGTATTCGTAGCAAAAACTTGCAAACAAACCGCAATATGAATACGTTGTGCGAAGCTTGTAAGCAAGACATAACGACCGATAGACTAATTAAATGCTCTAGCTGTGAAGCTAACTATCACAAAATATGCGTTAACGCAACATTCATCGACACTAACAAGCTAATTGATATATGGGTATGTCCTTCCTGTCGGGCCAAGACACCGCGCACTGATAACAGCAACACTCCCGCTCGTCAAGCGACTACGACCGCCGAGCTCGACGTCTCGAACGTAAATACCCAATCACGCGGCCACAAGCGTATGGCTGTTGGTTCACCTGTCAGAGATGTCCAACAGAACTCTGTTTCTCTGTCTGAGCTTGTCTCTGAAATTCGACTTATGCGCTCGGACATGGATGAAGTCAAAACATCACTAAAGTCACTGCTCGACGGTGTTAGCAAATGCAATGCCCGTCTCGACAGCTTTGAGGTGAGAATTAAATCTCTCGAACAAAATAACTCGCAAGTTGTTATTTTGAACGAAACAATTTGCCACTTAAAGGATCAATTAAACCATCAAATGCAGTCAACAATGCGTAATGAGGTTGAGATCATGGGCATCGAGGAATCTCCGTCCGAAAACCTTCAACACATTGTCTTGTTAACCTCATCTAAGCTTGGTGTACAGTTGACAGTGGACGATATCGACTGGACAGCTCGGGCAGGCCTAAAGAAAGCTCCTATGTCTGATTCAACTTCGAAGTTTCCTAGGCCAATTATTGTTAGATTACTAAGAAGGGCTAAAAGAGATGAGTTGATAAAGGCATCCAGAACTAGGCGCAATCTTTCTTCCAAAGACATCGACATCCAAGGAACTGTCCGCAAGATCTTTGTTAACGAGCATCTAACAAAGGATAACCGCATCTTGTTTCGTGAAGCTCGCACCCGTGCTCAGAGCACGGGTCATAAATACTGCTGGACAAACAACGGTCGCATACTTATCCGTAAGATTGAGGGGCAACCAGCCATTACTATCAAGAATATTAAGGAACTCGATCTTTTTCTTGGAACGCAAACTGACTCAAGTCTTACAGTTGCACCGGATACCTCAAACTAAAAATGTATTCCTAATTTTACTATTAATTTTGTTTTCTTTTAACTTTATTGTCCATATCATATACAAAACAGTTATTACATTCACACCTCCTCAACACAATAAACTACTGTGTCAAAAATACCTCATCTCACTGTACATTCAAATAAAAACACATAACACGCACACATACACGTACCTTCGAACTTACATCAAATTAAGAATCTCTTCTGGTCCCGACTACTCGCTTCCAATCAAAACTGCGGCATTAATTATTCCCCTGTCAATTTTTTTTTTCAAAACTATTTTTGTCCATGGATAAAACTGACCTGTTAACTGATATAGATGAGACGCTAAGCATATCTTGCCGCACCGTTGAGAAACTTGAGTTATGTGGGAATTTACTTTTGGAACATAACCTAAGGGTATTGACTTTAAACATAAGGAGCTTGCATAAAAACTTTCTCAGCCTCCAGGCATCGTTGTGCCGTCTTGACTTTCAACCTGATGTAATTGTCCTAACAGAATGCTGGTTAAATGAAAACTCCGTTATCTTCCAATTGCCCGGGTATAAAAGCTTCCATACTACCAAAAAAATTAATAAGAGTGGCGGGGTTACTGTTTACGTTAGGGACCTCTGGACCGTGTCAGTCTCCGAACCAGAATTTGACGATGCTAATTGTCTGCAGGTCAAGTTGCAGAACAAAATCTCACTCCTCGGTATATACCGCTCACCTTCTTTCATCAGCACTGATCGCTTTTTGAACTCTTTGGACGATTCCTTAGACAAACTGAAAAACGATGCATGTGTTATTGTGACGGGTGACATCAACATTGACCTACTAAATGACTCACCGAATGCTGCCCATGCGCCATATCAATGTTTGATGGCTGAACACGGGTTATTGCCAGCTATCACTCACCCAACTCGGGGAAAAGCATGTCTAGACCATGGCTTCGTTAAACTTAGAGGCACTAAGGCACAGGGAATCGTCTGTGAGGCCTCGGTGACGGATCATCACCTGGTGCTGCTCGGAATCAACTTCTTTAATCCAAAAGCCAATCCCAAAAACAGATTCAAACTTATAACCGACTACTCTATGGTGATTGAAGAAGTAAGCCAGCTCGATTGGGCTGATGTTACCTCCGAAACAAACATTAATGATGCAGTACTTCTGTTCAATAAGACCCTGACAGACATCATTAAAAAACACACTACTAAAACAAAAATCAGCCGTTCTAAATTTAACTTAAAGCCCTGGATCACGCCAGGCCTTCTTAGATGCATCCGTCACCGAGACGTTCTTCACGCACAAATGAACCAGCAACCCAATAATGAAGCTCTAAAAATTGTCTATTCAAGATACAGAAACTACTGCAACGACATTCTGCGCCAGCGCAAAACTGATCATGATAGGAAAGAATTGGAAAAAAACAGAAATGAACCAAAAAAGCTTTGGAGAACTATAAAAGAAATATGCCAAGTCCCCAAGCGAACCAGCGACAACCAAGAATTGCTAAAACATAAAGAAAACCACAACATCTCCATTGACAAGTGCAACGAGTACTTTGTCTCAGTTGGACAGGACCTTGCAACCAACATCATAAATAAACGGCCGACAACGTGGGACGAACAACGCTTCGGAGTTGAAGGCAAAAACTCGCCCAAAGACTCACTGTTCTTACTCCCTACTGACAATCAAGAAATTAGTAACATCATAGACGATCTCAAAGATGACAGCGCTCCAGGTCTCGATGAATTACGGCCTCTGCTCCTTAAACACGTAAAGAGATACATACTAGAACCCCTAAAACACATATGCAACCTGAGCATGGAAACGGGAGCCGTTCCTACCTGCTGGAAGACTGCTGTTGTCACACCCATCCATAAAAGTGGTTCCAAGAATGTCCCTGATAACTACAGGCCAATTTCACTGCTTTGTGTAACGTCTAAAATCCTAGAAAAACTGGTTAACAAGCGCCTTGTCAGCTTTCTAGAAAAAAACTCTTTACTCTCGGAGCGGCAGTTTGGCTTTCGGCGAGGGAAATCTACTGAGCAAGCTGTGAGTCTACTGACTGGCATTATCTCTTCAAACATCGACAAGGGCCACCGTACAGCTGCTGTTTTCCTAGACCTCGCCAAAGCCTTTGACACGGTCTCAATTCCCACACTGCTAAAAAAGCTCGAATCCTTTGGTGTCAGAGGCTTGTCCTTAGATTGGTTCAGGAGTTACTTGTCTGGTCGACATCAGCTTGTTAAAATTGGGGATAGTGTCAGCAGGAGTCTTCCGGTTGTCTTCGGCGTGCCGCAGGGAAGTATATTGGGACCCACCCTCTTCATTATGTACATGGACGACATACTGAGGCTAAACATTAAACACTCGGAAGTAGTCTGCTACGCTGATGATACAGCTGTCATTTTTCATGGAACTACTTGGCAAGAGGCTCTGGAAGCGGCTGAAAGAGGGATGAGCATCATATCGACATGGCTAGAACAAAATCTTCTAACACTTAACCTCACAAAAACTAATTTCTTGACCTTTCACGTCACTCGATCTAGCAGACCAAGCATCGATTCCCTAAAAATACACAACGACAAATGCAATGTTCTAACAGCAGCATCCGTGTCCACTACCGATTGCAGCTGTAATGCCATTGACAGAGTAGAAAGGACGAAATATCTAGGCGTCATAATTGATCAGAACCTGTCCTTCAAAGCACAAATTCACACACTCGCGAAAAAGACTCGCAAATTCATTTACGTAGCGAAACTCTTACGAGCCAGTGCTCCCAAAAACATATGTATACAGGTTTACATCTCCCTATGCCAATCTGTCCTGCAATACTGTGTAAGTGTCTGGGGCAGCGCCGCCAAGACATGCATGCTGGAGTTGGAGCGGGCCCAGCGTGCCGTCCTCAAGGTGCTTCTGGGAAAGCCGCGTCGTTTCTCCACAGACGAACTTTATAAGGAATCTGGAGTTTTACGCGTGCGGCAACTGTTCATCCTAGGGTCACTACTAAACCTATTGAAATGCAACAGAAATCGCTCTAGCTGCAGCAAGAGGGGAAGGAAAATACCCGAACGAATTCCACTTCCAAAAACAAAAACCCTCTTCGCGACCCGATTTTCGTCATTTTTACCCATACGAGTGTTCAATGCTATAAGCAAAACTTTTACTGTACCGGAAATCTACTCTGAAGCGAAAACCAAACTTAAGGAATGGTTACAGGACCGGACTTATGACGAAACAGAAAGTTTACTCTGCTGCTCAAGTTAATACCCACCACACTCCCTGATAACATATACATCTACACACACATCTACACACACATTACACTCCACATTTACTCACCTCAACTGTTTTTGTATGTCTATTCTAGCTTCTTTTTTGCACACATTTTTGTTATTAGCTCATTATAAAATTATAAATTAAATTTTAATTTTAAATCATAAATTTTTAATAGTTTATTATCATGAAATCATAAATACCAATCTTGCCCTAGCAGAACTGATTAAAGTAGTAACTTTGTATAGTGTTTGGGTCACCAAGATACAGGCTGTGCCTAGTTTGGGACCCGCTGTTAAATCGATCTAAGTTTTCTCTTGGTTAGTAGAACTGCATGCTAATACTTGTATGATTGTAAACATGTGTAAGTTTTAATAAATGAATTTGAATTTGAATTTGAATTTTCTGTGACCTCTCAAAAGCGTTTGACTGCGTTGACCATAATACGCTGATCTGTAAATTATACCACTACGGAATTCGTGGACAAGCTGCTGATCTTGTTCTTTCCTATCTGTCAAAGCGGCAGCAAAAAGTAAACGTTAACGGGGCGACATCATCGGGGTCTCCAGTTAAGATGGACGTGCCTCAAGGCTCAATTCTTGGCCCTTTCCTATTTCTAGTTTATATTGATGACCTTCCTTACATGATGGCTAACTTGTCGGATATCATTTTATTCGCTGATGACACTTCCCTTATTTTTAAAATAGATGTCGGATGTCTTACATCTTAACGATAGTCTGGCTGTTCTCTCGAAATGGTTTGCAGCTAATAATCTTTTACTTAATGCGAACAAAACTAAATGTCTTAAGTTTTCATTACCAAATGTACCTCAAGTGGGTCTGAATTTAGAACTTGATGGCAAAAGACTAGATGCTGTTACGGAAACTGTATTTCTAGGAATTACTTTAGATTCAAAATTGCGATGGGGTGCACACATTAGAGCTCTCTCAAGTAGATTAAGTTCAGCTGCATATGCAGTAAGAAAAATAAGGCAGTTGACAGATATAGCCACAGCTAGGTTAGTATACTTTGCTTATTTCCACAGTATTATGTCTTATGGTGTTCTGCTGTGGGGATCGGCAGCTGACGTAGATTCAATTTTCATTTTACAGGAGAGGGCATTTTACAGGAGAGGGCATTTTATAGGCCGATCTCCCTGGCAACTACTATAGCCAAGGTTCTGGACGGTCTGATTAACAGACACCTGGACAAGCATATTAGACTGAATGATGGGCAATTTGGTTTTCGAGAGGGTCTTTCAACAGAAAGTGCAATCCTGTCTCTCAAACAGACTGTCCACTACTATACATCTCGGCAAACACCTGTGTACGCCTGTTATCTGGACCTATCAAAGGCCTTTGATCTTGTATCATATAATATATTGTGGGAAAAGTTGCGCAACACTACAGTGGCCAGGGAGATAGTATCTGTATTGGAGCATTGGTATGACAACCAAAGAAATAATGTAAGATGGGCAGGCATTCTCTCGGATGAGTACAGGCTAGAGTGTGGCGTAAGGCAGGGTGGGTTGACCTCCCCTCGCCTTTTCAACCTGTACGTCGACGAGCTGATCCGGGGGCTTAGCAGCACCGGAATTGGGTGTCACATTGACGGGGTATGTATTAATAACATAAGCTACGCCGATGACATGGTGCTGTTGAGCCCCTCAATCAGTGCGTTGAGGAAAATGCTTCATATTTGTGAGTCATACGCTGTGACCCATGGGCTCAAATACAATCCAACTAAGAGTGAATTTATGGTGTTCAAAGCGGGCAATAAATGTTATGAGGTTGTACCAGACATTCACTTGTGTGGTGCTTTAATAAATAAAACTGAAAAGTTCAAGTATTTGGGCCACTGGGTCACCGATGATATGCGAGATAATGTGGACATCGAAAGGGAGCGCAGGTCGTTGGCTGTCCGTTGTAATATGTTGGCCCGTAGGTTTGCACGCTGTAGTGATGAGGTAAAGAAGACGCTTTTCAAAGCATACTGCCAGTCTTTCTACACGTGCAGCTTATGGGTCGGCTATACGCGGCGGGCATATGACGACCTGCGAGTCCAATATAATAATGCGTACAGGGTGCTGATGGGACTACCACGGTACTGCAGTGCGTCAGGCATGTTTGCGGAGGCTAATATTGACAGCTTTGCTGCAATAATGCGGAAGCGTAGCGCCTCCATGCTTGAACGGCTGCGATCCAGTACCAATAGCATTCTGTGCGTATTAGCTGACCGATGGGACTCCCCGCTTCTCGAGAGATGGGTGCAATTACATGCTTGCAAATAATGTCATGTCATACATGCTCAGTTTGCGGGGCGTCACATCGGGAAAAAAAAAAATCTAATAATGTTTTACTAACACTAGTTTCTTAAGTTCTGTCTTGTAACTAACAAAATGTGGATACCCTTTCTTTCTTTTCAAATGTCTTGTGTTGTGGATAGTTTTAAGTATTACTAACACTAGTCTATAAGAACATTGTTACTAACAAAATGGGCTCCATGGTCTGAAAAATAAAGTATTATTATTATTATTCTTTATTTTTAGTGTTTTTTCTTCTCAGCTCTTTGGCTGGTTTTTACTACATTTACGGGCCGAAACCAAGTAAATGCAGCATGTGTTGTGTTATGATAAAGAAGTGTTGTGATGAGAACCTACTTGGTTTTCATCTATTTGCATGAACTTTCTGACAATGCGACATGTATTTAAAATTGCAGCTTTTTGGAGGGTGATATAGAGGGTTTCTTTTAGGTTTATTAATTTAAGGCTATGGAGAAGGTGATTTGGAATGACGCCTGTTGTGGAGAGGACTATAGGGACCACGTAAACTTTTTGTTGGCGCCATATTCTAGTTACTTCATCTTTGAGTTCTGCGTATTTACTAATTTTATCAGATATTGTCTTCTGAATGTTATGTGTGTTGGGAACGGCTATATCTATTAGGTAAGTAACTTTATTTATTTTATCTTGTAGGGTTATGTCCGGTCTATTGTAGTGAATTGTTCTGTCGGTGAGAATGGCGCGGTCGTAGTAAAGTTTATGTGTGTCATTTTCTAAGATAGTTTGTGGTGTGTAATTGTAGTAAGGAGTGTTTGCGTCTTGTATGAGTGTGTATTTGAGTGCTAATTTTTGATGAATTACATTTGCTACCTGATTGTGCCTATGCGTGTAGTCTGTCTGTGTGAGAGTTGTGCCTTATGCGTTGTGTCCTATGCGTGTAGTCTGTCTGTGTGAGAGTTATTATTATTATTATTATTATTATTATTATTCCGCGCAATCTATACAATGGGTCCTCGCGAGTCTCTTAGAAACAAATTCAAAGAAATTGATATACTAACACTGCCTTCTCTTTATATTTTAGAAAGTATTTTGTATGTTCGCAAAAACTTAGGACTCTTTAAAATAAGAAGCGATTTCCATAATATAAATACACGTAGTAAAAATGAAATTGTGTTACCTAAATTTAGATTAACTAAAACTAGCAAGTCATTTCTTGTAAACAGCATCCGTTTTTATAACAAGTTGCCAAAGCCGGTTACAGAACTTAGCGATGGAAAGTTCAAAACCCTCATCAAACGTGTCCTTATCAAAAAAGCATATTATAAGATTAAAGACTACGTTGAAGACAAGCTAGTCTGGCAATAATTCCTTCTGCACATGTGGCTTCCCTGGCTTCTCATTAACGGCATAACTATGTAAATGTCTATTAACTGCTCTCAAATTACGATGTTTAATTTTTATTAAATTATTAAATTTTTTTTACATACTTTTGACATAATTTCTTTATTATTTGACATTATATACTTTTTGACATAATTTCTTTATTATTTGACATTGTATACAGACAATTGAAATTTTTCACCTCTTTATTAGTGGTTTTAATGAGAATCATAACACTTGGTTTTAGTAGGGTTTTATTATTATTTTTCTTTTTTTATTATCTATCCTTTTGATAGATTCTTATTTTGTAAATGTGAGGACTTTGTAGGCCTTATAGACTTTAGATCTGTAGACCATTTTCTATTTTATCTAGTACTTGGTACTTGTTGACAGGCCTGCGCTGTCCTCCCATACCTACTGTAATCTGGAAACATTGTAAAAGCCAATTATTTTTAAAAAGAGTAACCATGGAGTTTCTTGCCGGTTCTTCTCCATAGGAAACGACCAATTGGAACCGTGCACCTAGCTTCTGACGTTTCATAAGTGCCCATGTAGGTTTATGTGAAATAAAACATTTTGATTTTGATTTGAACCCCTACAGGTGCAGCTTAACCTTCGATTGACCTCTCTGGCTGTAATTATTTAGCAACAAGTTATTTAGTTGCAAGACAGAAGGCAGTATGCTGCCTATTTATGGATGTTAAATGATTGGTAATACGTACTTGACTGGTGACAGCTTTAGTGATGATTACTTAATGTAGGTACACTACTTACCTACATTAAAGTAACAAAATAATTCCGCTCATTAATACAAGAACTTTAGCAAGATAACGTTAGAAATAAAAATGGGGACATTTTTAAACAAGACAAGTGGTTGAAACATTTTTTGATAATGGAGAATCTCTTAGGCATATACAGCAATTGTTGTAGCCAGCAGAAGATCAAGAAATGTTTGATTATTATTCAGATATTATTTCAGACTCTGCTGCACACTATAATCCTTTTTGAAGATGAACATTTCCTGCTAGGAGGAAAGGAATTTACTCATGCATGGTGGTTTCTCTGCGTTGTCTTATGCAAACTCGGTACGGTATCATCCATCGTGAACAATATCTGTTATAGCCGCTCCTTCATTTTATCTTATATTAGAAGTATCAGCCGAGTCTCTGAATGTTTTCACGATGACAAGTCTATTCATGGTATTAAGAATATACACTGGTTCAGCATCACTTCTACAATATTGTGTTTGGCGTTATCTCTCTACAGATCTTTGCAGATTTTAATAAATTACATGCTAATATTAGGAGGGAGATATGGATATGTTAATTTTGGTTTCCGTTTTTGGGTCACAAACTTTAATCAGAAGGCCAATTCCCGTATAATTTAAAACATTCAAAATCTAATCGCGGTCTCATCTCAGCGACTAACTTATGTCAAAAACTTGTCAAAATGTAGGGTAATTAGAGGTATTTATGAAAGATTGAGACTGAGATCACACTGTGAACGTTCTTAAAATTACGAGAATTGCCCCTCTGATTTACAGTAGTTTTTGAGAAAGTCAATATACTAACTCTGCCTTCTTTTTTTATATTTTTGAAAGTGTTTTGTATGTTCGCAAAAACTTAGGACATTTAAAAATATGAAGCAATTTCCTTAATATAAATACACGTAAGTAATAGAAATTGAATTGTGATACCTAAATATTCCTTAACTAAAACTAGCAATTCATTTCTTATACACGCATCCGTTTTTATAACAAGTTGCCAAAGCCGGTTACAGAACTTAGCGATGGAAAGTTCAAAACCTTCCTTAAACGTGTCTTTATCAAAAAAGCTTAATTTATGAGATTAAAGACTACGTTGAAGACAACGTAGTATGGCAATAATTCTTTCGGCACATGTTGCCTCTCTGGCATCTCATTAACGGCATTACTACGTAAGTGTCTATTAACTGCTCTCAAATTACGATGTTTATTTTTTATATACTTCTTTCATCGCCATCTGCCTAGCCTTTTTTCAACTATGTTGGGGTCTGATTCCAGTCTAACCAGATGCAGTTGTTTACCAGTTATTTACATGAAGCGACCGTCTATCTTCCACAACCCAGTTACTGGGTAATATGATACCACTTGGTAACACTGGTTGTCAGACTTTCGGGCGGGAACTTCCCGTAACGACTGTCAAAGATCCACGAATGACAGCTGGGATCAATGGCTTAACGTTCTTTCCGAGGCACGGATGGGTCTCGGTATGTAAAAATGGTCACCCATCCACAGACCAACCGCAGCAAGCGTAGCTTAACTTGATCGATCGACCTGCGCGGCTGTTATTATTTAGCCACGGGCCCCTCCACACATACTTTTTTGACTTATCCTTTTTATTATTTGACATTATTTACAGACAATTCTAATTTTTGAACTCTTTATTAGTTATTGATTGTAATGGCAATCATAGCACTTGGTTTTAATAGGTTTTTACCGACTTTAAAAAAAAAACAGGTTATTAATTCGACACGTATGTCATGTATGTAGTATTATTGGAATTGCATTATATTCACATATGACAATCTATTAGGGCTTCCAAATAAATATACAAAATTTTATAGACGTATGTATGTATGTATGTTTGTCCACGCATTTCTCCGCAACTATTAATCGGATCGTGACCATTTTTTTTCTATTGGCTTACATTTACTTCAACTTAAGGAACAGTACAAGTTTCATCAAAATCAATTCAGTAAATTTCATGTTATGGACTAATACGTGTGAGTATGACGGCCTGGCTTATTGATACGAGCTACGGGTGTAATGTCAAAGAGAAATCATCTCAAAACCTTGGTCAAATTCTAGTGCAATATTTACAACATAAAAACTTTTTTACAAAAAAACAACCGACTTCCAAAAACACTATAAAGTGAAAAATAACTTTAATTTCGGAAGTCGGTGTCTTTGGATTTGTATTTTAGTTTTTGCCACCGACTTCCGAAATTAAAGTTATTTTTCACTTTATAGTGTTTTTGGAAGTCGGTTGTTTTTTTGTAAAAAAGTTTTTATTTTTCACTTTTTAGCGGGTCAGTTTGTAATTTATCTAAGTTATAATAGCCTAATGTCAACTGCTTATCACCTTTTACAAAATATTGCTTTTCTCGATGCAGGGACGTTAACTGTTGAGGAGTTCTCCTAAGAACCAGGAGAACTGGAGCTGATTGAGAAGTCACCATCAGCTCCACTTCACCATACGCATTGTCATGAGTATAAATTGCTTAGCAGCTATATTAAAGTAATCGAATCGCAACCCGTGAAATATTTGTCATTGAGTAGTTCCGATGGCCATTTGTGGTCTTCATCATCAGCTCCACTTTACCAAATCATAATTACCGAGAGCAAATGCTCAAGTTACTTTAATAATAGACTTAGGCAAGAAAAATTTTGCTAAGGGCCAAGTTTATGTTACGCTTAGTCGTGTAAAGACGCTAGATGGCATTGTATTATGCGACTTGGAACCTACCACATTGCTAAATAGACCACAAGACGAAAAGGCATTGCGTGAAATGCAACGATTGAGGCTTTTACAAATCATCATCAGCCTATTGCAGTTCACTGCTGGACGTAGACCTCCCCAAGTTTGCGCCAACGTTCACGGTCCTCCGCTTCTCTCATCCAGCCACTACCGGCAACCTTTGTTAGGATAATTACACAGAAGAAAAACTCGCAAAAGTATTTCACTTTAAGAAGTATTTATTAGTTTTTAGACTAGATGCTGTTAATCCTGGCTGCAGCATCAGGCCTGACTTATGTCAACATTGCATTGAACTTCAAATTTAATCCTGTTTAAAATGAGCCCAAACACGACTACGGTTCTGTAATTTCAAGGTTTGTACTTTTTCTGATGCTCCTGGCTTCAGCATCAGGTTTCTATATACTTCGGTGTTCCTCATTAACAGTACGTTTATCCACACATCGAGCCCTTTTCAATAAGCCTAAACACGATATATCTGCTGTTAGTTGTCGAGGAGTTAGGTACTCACCAGACTATTCTGACTGCAGCATCAGGTCATAACTTGATGATAATAAGACCAAATTTGGCAAATGCCCTATCAAACATCAAAACCATTTACTAAAAAAAAAACACTACAAATTGAAAAATAACTTTAATTTCGGAAGTCGGTGTCTTTGGTTCCGCATTTTCGATTATCGACACCGACTTCCGAAATTAAAGTTATTTTTCAATTTGTAGTGTTTTTTTTTGGAAGTCGGTTGTGTTTTTTTGTAAAAATGTTTTTATTTTTCACTTTTTAGTTGGTCAGTTTGTAATTTATCTAAGTTACAATAGCCTAATGCCAACTGTTCATCACCTTTTACTAAATATTGTTTTTCCCGATGCTGGGACGTTAATTGTTGAGGAGTTCTCCCGGTAAGTACCAGAAGAACTCCTCAACAATCACTAACCATACGCATTGTGACGAGCATAAATTGCTTAGCAAACATATTAATGTAATCGAATCACAACCCGTGAAATATTTGTCATTGAGTAGTTCCGATGGCCATCTGTGGTCTTCATCATCAGCTCCAAATGAAAAAAAGACTTTACCAAATGATGATTTCCGAGAGCAAATGCTCAAGTTACTTTAAAAAATACCCAAATCGCTATAGGTTTGCCTATAAAATTTGAGGGTTTCCCTCGATTTTCATGGGATCCTCTCATCAGATTCCAACTTGATGATAATGGGACCACCTCGAGAGTATACCCTTTCAAATAAAAAAAGAACTTTTGGAATCGGCCCAGCCTTTTTCGAGTAATCGGTGAACATACACAAGGTAGCTACTGTAAGCTGTTGAGGAGATCCCTTAACTGTCCTTCGTCTTCATCATCAGACCCCTCACATCATCTGACAGTCACAACCCATCTAGGTGTAAAGTTCACTACAATACAAATTAATCAAGCCCAAACACAAGGTAACTGCTGTAGACCGTTGAGGAGTCCCCTCGACTATCTTTCGGCTCCATCATCAGATCGACTCCAGGCCTTCATTAAATTGTAGAGCTTTAAAATACTTAATGAAAAAGTTAACAAACGCACTGGTCGCTCCTACTATTTTCGAATGTTCCCCTCGATTTCACTGGGATGCCATCATCAGATCCTGGTTTCCTCATCATGGTACCACCCTTGGCATATATCCTTTCCAACGAAAAAAGAATAATCAAAATCGGTTCATAAACGACGAAGTTATCCGCGAACACACATAAAAAAAAAAAAAAAAAAAAAAAACATATATACGGTCGAATTGAGAAACCTTTCAAGCCCTTGTTTTTCGAAATTAATTATTTTTCGAAATTAATTAACCGATTTTAATGAAACTTCATACGCATAAGCAGGATACAAAGGTCTAAAAAGTTAGTAGATAACATTTTCGAAATGTCTTAATTAAATAAAGATAACTGGAAATCTCTGTTTGTATGGAAAGTTTAAAATCGGTCTAATTTGGCTGTAACATTATTTTTCGTAAATGTTTTCTACTAACTTTTTAGACCTTTGTATCCTGCTTATGCGTATGAAGTTTCATTGAAATCGGTTCATTCACTTCGAAAAACAAGGGCTTGAAAGTTTGTATGAAATGCCGTTCGGCGTAAACGATCTTAACGAAAGCAAGTCTATCCACATTGACTTCACTAATAAAAAGCTAAAATACTTTCCAGTATTCATAAATAACCAACAAATATAATACGCAAATAGTGCTAAGTGTCTTGGCATGACCCTGGATGCAAAACTGCGCTGAAAAAAGCATGTCAAAAAGAAAAGAGCCGAAGATATTCGATATAAAAAATGTATTGGCTACTTGGGAGACAGTCGCCATTATCAATTTCTAACAAACTGTTGATATATAAACAAGTTTTGAAGCCTGTATAGACCAAAGGTATTCAGCTGTGGGGCTACACTAGCCAAAGCAAACGTCAACCCTTACAACGATTTCAGAACAAAAGTACATAGGGATATAGTCGACGCGCCCTAGATCATTAGAAACAGCGACCTCCGCCGGGACCTCAAGATGAATGTCGTAAACACAGTAATACAAAAATATGCAGAAGTTCATGAACACAGACTTCATCATCACCTGAATGTTGAGGCGATCCAACTCATTGACAACACTGATCTAGTACGAATACTAAAAAGGGTAAAACCTTTTGAATTAGTTTAGTGCAGTGTGAGTGAACTATAAACTACAATGCAAGTGCTGACTATTACACAGAACACGTGAGTCAAGTGTCTTCCCTTTTTAACATAGTTAATAAGAAAGGCGTTATTGGACGATTTCTTAATATTAAAGTTATTTAGCAGTTTAAGGGCTGATTGTTCAATCATCGAATAACTGAACAAATAACTAACTAGCGAGTTAACTTATCAGACTGATAAAAGGACAAATAAAATTTTTGCATTTTACAATGGCCAGATAACAAGATACTAACTATCTGAGGATTTTAGTTGCCAACTTCACTGTAATCTTGTGCGAACGAGAAACACGCATATGGTGTAATGTGTGTTAGACGAGGACAGCAAATACTCTGACATTCGTTTATTTGAAGTATAGAATAACCTATATTAGATTTTCCCTTATTTACGTTTCTCGTCAATTTTCGTGTCTGGTGATATTGTAGTTTGGTTTTCGCCAGTCGATGATAATAATGGAAGCAAAGAAAAGAGAGCGCGCTGCTAACTTCAGCTCCGCTGAAGTAGAATTGCTTGTTACTCTAGTCGACTCACACAAACATATTATTGAAAACAAGAAGACTGATGCGGTCACCAATAAAGATAAGGATTCGGTTTGGAAGAAAATTGAGGGTTCTTTTAACTCGTGTGGAATGTCTTCCAATATACGCACATGGAAGACATTAAAATTAAAGTACGAAGGTATCAAAAAAATTACCAAAAAGAAATCTTCTGTGCAACGGCAGGAGATGTACAGAACTGGAGGAGGACCTTCAAATGCTCCAGACTTCAATGAAGTTGAGGAACAGGTTCTGAGCATTTACTCCAATATCACAGGCCGTGAAGCACGTCACGATAGTGATACTATTACAGGTACTCATTGAAATTTGGAAAAATATTACGAATTCGTCCTAGTTTCATAATGTCTGTTTATAAAAAACTTACATTTTTATAATATTATTTTATAATGATTTCCAGTACCATCAATTTCTTGCCATAAAAACAAAAAACCCTCAATTTGCTTTCTTGTATGTTTAGGTTCCTAAATAAGTTTAAGTTATGTAGAAGAAAATAAAGACTTCTTGAATGGAAATAATTGTTTAATTTTGAAATGGGTTTCATTCAGTAATTACTGAATAATCAAGGAACTGAAATATGCCAACATAATGTTTCTAGTTAGGTGCCTGTCTTCCCCGGTAGGATTGACTATGGCGGGGGCAAACACTGGTTGTGGTGGAACATTTACTTCTGGGTCCTCTGGCGGTTCCTCTTCATTTTTCATTCTTGCCAGGTTGTGTAATACTGCACAGGCTACAATTACATCTTATGCTAAAGGTAGCTTACATCTCAAACCAATGCTTAAAACTGGGAAGCGTCGTTTCCACACACCAAAGCATCTCTCTATTACATTTCGGGTTCGTATTTGTGATTCATTATACAAACTCTGAGTTGGCGTATTTGGATCTTGAAAAGGAATCAATAGGTAATTGCTTTGTTCATAACCACTATCACCAAGTACAATTCCATTGCCAAATTCACCGTTCCCAAAATGAAATTTAGCCGATGAATTTGCGAATATCATGCTGTCATGGCTGGAACCAGGCCAACGTGCAACTATATCTTGAAATGTCAAATTTGCTGAACACATTGCTTGAACATTAAATGAAAAAAAGCCGTTTCTGTTTCTAAATTCCTCTGCTGTGTTTCCATCGGGCGACTGAATCCTAATGTGCGTGCAATCTATGGCTGAAATTACTCTAGGAAATCTGGCTATTTTATAGAATTCTTCCTGAGTTTATCTAATTTCTTCACTGTTTCTTGGCAACTGAATGAATGTTGGCCTTAAAGATGCTATGGCTTGAGCAACTTTTTTTATAATACGGCACATAGTGGAGCTATGAATTCCACCAAAATCTCCGACAATAATGTAAAAACTCCCAGTGGCAAAGAATCGTAGCGAAATAAGTAGTTGCAACATGGGTGAGGTACATTGGTTTCTGAAACAATAATAAAGTATTGGTAAGTGTTAGGATAAGGATATTGCAATTTACAACTGTATTTTGTAGGTAGGTTAACAATAGGTGTAAGTAGATCACTATTATTTATTGTAAAAACTTTCTTGAACTTATCTTTGTGTTTCGTGTTTGATTTTATCACTTATCAGGGGAAGCAAATATAGTACAGATTCTTTTAAAAGCCTGAATCGGCGATGAAATTCCTTTGAATCCCACATAGCGAAATGGTCGGGCCTTGGTCTGATTACTCTTTGGTTTCTTTCTGTATTTAAATATTCATACATTATAGCCTCTTCTTTAATTGCCTGGTCATCAATAGTATCGAAAATATCCATAATTTCGGTATTACTTAGGAAAACCAAGATATAACCTGAAACTAAACTTCAATAGATCTAGTTGTACATATTGAATAGACGTTTATTTGGCCGTCAAAGAGGCAGACAGATTTATACCTCAGGTAGGGGCGTTATTGACTAGATAGAGCCTACCAGACGATTGAAAAATGCAATATTTTGTTGTCTGTCAAATAAGTACTATCTAACTGTTTATCTGAGGATTGAAAAATTGGCCCTAAGTAATATTTAAAATACTTTATTAGCTAATAGGCTAGATTAGAATTCGAATAAAGTAACACCGACTGTGATACTTTATACTTAATAAAAAAAAAGTTTATTGGCAATGCTAGTTCTTTGGACAAAGAACAACCCAGCCCTCTGGTCATGTGAAGTGTCGACCAGCCGGCGAGAAGAATCGCACTCGGGCCCCATCATCCGAGCGTTTCGACCCTAAATGGCTCAAAGCTGTTGTTGCCCATTAGATTACAGTATTTTTTTTATGCCCGAGTGACATGTCAAAGTTTTGTTCCGTATTTTAAAATTAGTTTTAATTAGTTTTTAAGTGTAATTAAGTTGTAATAATATATATAAATGTTAAATAACTGCATAAATACTCGGGACTATTGTTTTCCTGCACTTTTACAAAGTTAAACACAGTATTTGGTTGCCCACCGTTACCGGTAACCTCTCACGAACAGCTGATGTTCGACCTGCGGATATAAACGGGGAGTATTGTTTATTTTTATCCTATAATTAGCTCACAATCGTAATTTTAGACTCTGTAACACATTCGTTGACTCACTTGTTTGATTTGGCACCCTGCACTGGGTCTAAGTCACTTTGTTTACTTTAATCATATAGAAACTTATTATTGGAAATATCAAAATATTGAAATTCTATTACTGTTACTTACTTAGATTGTACATAACAAAAATAACGTTGACTATCGTTATTTTTAATAATTATTGTAAGTTAATGTAAAACTAGATTTTTTCTTTAGCTAGGCATCCTACCCACTTAGTAAATGTAAATTCATAAGTCACTAAAATCAATGTTAGGTACTGTGTACTAACTTTATCTAATCATATCGTGATCATATCAGTTGCATTCCAATTCGATTCAGCCTACCTCATTTTACCTTTAAATCAACACTAACTTCTCCAATTTTTCCTTTCATTTCTAGCTTTCCTCTTTGTTTGTTTATTTAACTAGTTCTCACCGTTTCTTTAATTTCACTTTCAGTTCTTATTCCTGAAACCATGCCTGTGATGACCCGTAAGGCTGCTGCTCAGGAGTTGGAGCTTAAATTGAAAACAACCATTCAAGATCTTAAGGCTTCAAACAGCAAATGTCAACAGCTGTTACAGGAAATAGAGGATAGTGAGAAGGAAGTCGAGAATGTCGTTTTCAAAAATACAAGCTTAAAACAGGAGCTAGTAGACCTTCATCAAAAATACCTGGTTGTTGTCGATGAACGGGACAAATTGCGGTTGGTCACAGATGGTTTCAATAACTGTAGTAACTTATATGAGGAGGCGTTATGTAAGGTTAGGGACCTAGAAGAGGAATTAATTCATGCAAATGTACGTATTACTAAGTTACAGAAACTAAAAGAACATACTCAGGCTCGGGAAAGTAATAACTTGTATACTGAATAATTTAATACAAATTGCAACCCTCATTCCTTAATAACAATAGACCTTACTGAAGATTCTATATCGAAATATTATAATAATAGTTATAAAGTAAGTAAAAATAAAATAAAAAAATATGCAAAACTAAATAAAATTATAAATAGATGCAATAAGTTTAGAAAACAACAAAAACACAATTCCAATAATATTAAACTAAGGAAGGAACGTGTTTTTCTAATAAATAAATTAAAAAACTATGAAATCAAATTAGAAGATAGTAAAAACATTTATCATATTGACACTCAGCGATTACAGTCTGAAATTGAGGTACTTGAAGAGTCCCTACATTTACATTATAGTAAGTATGTGAGCTCTCAAAAACAAATAAAGGAACACATCCTTGCTGCAAACGAGTTGGTGGAAATGTGTAACAAGGAGGCAGGTAGAGGGGACCCGATGACTCTGAGCACACATCAATGTTCTTGTCAATTGGGAATCAAACCTTGAGGCTATCCAACCTGAGGCAACGTCCCAGTCTGGAGGAGCTCAGGAATGTATCCCCCCCAATCAAGATACACCACATGTTGTACAAGGTTCATCTCAAGTATCACAGATAGAGACTTATGCTGTCACTTCTTCTAGTAATGTCAGTTCTTGTTCTGTTATGTTTTCTGATAGTTTAGGGAGAGGGTTAGGTAAATTATTGAGTAACAACCTGAGTCAATCAGCTGTTAATTACTGTATGCCTAGGAAATCCTACAAAGAAATAATGTCATCAATAAGCTGCAATAAATATAATCCAAATGCCATTATTTCTGTATTTGTAGGTAATAGTGGGAATGTAGAAATAGATGACATCACTGAGAGTATCACTGAAATCCTAAAGATTAATTGTCAAAAAATAATATTATGTGCTTTCCCATACTTTGAGCACTTATCAAGTAGGCAAAATCATTATATACATATGCTAAATAATCATATGCATTTATTAGTTAATCACTATAGTGACAAACTTATATTTTTTGACACCAACACTTTTGTTGAGTATTTAAATCGACTAGGGGTACAGCGTATCTGCCTATTAGTTTTAGACGTCAAATAGCATGGCTATTAGCTTTTATTATTAACTCAGACATAAGTAGTATGTCGAAGTCGGATGTAATTAGCACCACAAAAATTAGTAATAATACTAATAATATGGTGGTCAGCCACAATAATTTAAACTAGTCAGTAAGACAACAGAAGATACCAATAATAATATCATTAATCTCACCTACAACAAGGTATCTTCTAGCACTCAATTAGTAAATTGTAAAAAAGGGGCTAAGCAGAATTCCTTGAAATTGTTTCATCAAAACATTCAAGGTTTTTCTTCCAAAATATTAGAAATTGAATTGTTTTTAGAAAAAACAATGTTTGATATTATTTGTATTACTGAACATTGGTTGAAAGATTATGAAATGATGATTAATTATGAGAACTATAGTGTAGGCAGTTGCTTTAACCGAAAATCCATGCTGCGTGGTGGATCATTAATATTAATTAAAAATTGTGTAAAATACAAGACTCGTAAAGACATAGTGGAACTATCGGTGGAACATAGCATCGAACTGTCCTGTGTTGAGCTAGATAAGCATTTTATAGTGTGCGTTTACAGACCTCCAAACTATCAAAACTACTCTATATTTGAGTCAGTAATGGAAGATGTCTTAGGAAAACTTGCAACTGGTAATAAATCAGTAATTATCTGTGGTGACTTTAATGTTAATATTTTGGAAAATAATTCAAATAGCAGTAGATTGTTAAGCCTCTTCAAATCATTCAATCTGTCAAATGTTTTTTTGGAACCAACGCGAATAACTACGGCTACTGCTACATGTATTGATGATGTTTTTTGTTGCTGTGAATATTTAGATAAAGCCATTGTAAATTATCTCCCTTCGGATCACAGTGGTCAAACCGTGTCTTTTGAGTGCAACACACCGATACAAAAAGTGCAGATTCAAACTAGACCAATAACATCGGGTAATTTGAATAAGTTTAATAACACTTTAATTAGCAAGTTAAATGGTCAGGACCTAAGTATGACGAATGGTAATATTTTGTATAAAGAATTCTTTTCATTAGTGCAAACAGAGTTCAATAATTCCTTTAAGAAGAAATCTAAAACTATTTGCCCTAAGTTTTTATTCAGTGACTGGGCAACTAAAGGAATCAGGAAAAGTAGGGAAAGATTATTTGTAGGCCTTTGTAGACTTTAGATCTGTAGACCATTTTTTTATTTCATCAAGTACCTGGTTGACGTTGACAGGCCTACGCTGTTCTCCCATACCTACTGTAATTTGAAAACATTGTAAAAGCCAATATTGTTTTTAAAAGAGTAACAGTGGAGTTTCTTAGGGTAGCCCTGCCTACGCTTTCCTTCCATACCTACTGTAATTTGAAAACATTGTAAAAGCCAATATTGTTTTTAAAAGAGTAACAGTGGAGTTTCTTAGGGTAGGCCTGCCTACGCTTTCCTTCCATACCTACTGTAATTTGAAAACATTGTAAAAGCCAATATTGTTTTTAAAAGAGTAACAGTGGAGTTTCTTAGGGTAGCCCTGCCTACGCTTTCCTTCCATACCTACTGTAATTTGAAAACATTGTAAAAGCCAATATTGTTTTTAAAAGAGTAACAGTGGAGTTTCTTAGGGTAGGCCTGCCTACGCTTACCTTCCATACCTACTGTAATTTGAAAACATTGTAAAAGCCAATATTGTTTTTAAAAGAGTAACAGTGGAGTTTCTTGCCGGCTCTTCTTCATAGGAAACGACCAATTGGAACCGTGCACCTAGCTTCTGATGTTTCATAAGTGCCCATGTAGGTTTATGTGAAATAATATATTTTGATTTTGGCCGATGATTTTCATATATTTTGTTCAAAGATCTTTAGTTCATATATTTTGTTCAAACACTTGGCGTCGAGTTGCAGAGTCGTAACAACAGGCTTTGGGACTCGCTTGCTCTCGCTACTTATCGCAGCGACTAGACGCACACACCTGACGACAGTCGCATGTGACAGATCAGCATCAGTTTTGCTCAGCCATTGTGGAAGGTGCATGTGTGCTTATACAGTATACATTTTTAACCAGTGCGCAAACTTTAACCATGAATTCAGCACATAAGCCTAGACGTAATGTTTCGTCCGTTACCAAGAAAAAATCTGCTCTTTCATGAAATAGTACAATACCTACGAGGTCAAAGTGTACGGAGGAGCAATTTTTTATTTTAATAATCGACAAAAAAAAAAATATCGCTCCCTTAATAAGGTTCAGAATCATGTGCTGAATACGTGGTTTCAGTTTACGCACTGGTTAAAAAATATCCTGTATTGCGAATCTGATGTGTATGTGTACCTATCTATGTGTGCGTGCCTGCACCATTACCATATGTTGTGTCGCGATTAGTAATAAACTAGCATCCAATAGCAACGGTGGTTTTATTCGGTAGCTGACAGATCACTGGCGACGAGTTACCCACGTTTACAAAAATAAAAAATAAAGTTCGTGCAAAATGACAAATATCATCGGAAATTTATCAATTTTCGATCACGACGCCCAAGAGTGGCCTATATTTAAAGGTCGGCTACAACAGTACATCAAATTGAACAGTGTTAAAACCGAAAATAAAACTGCTCTGTTACTGACGCATCTTTCGGACAACAGCTACCGCCTTGCACGGAACTTACTTCACCCTGATATACTCGAGGAAGTTAAGTTCGAGGATCTAGTTGAAAAATTAGACAAGCATTTCACGCCGAAGCGTTGTGTTTTTGCTGATAGAGAGAAGTTTTACGAGGCGAGGAGATCTGATGGCGAGAGCGTCGAAGAATGGGCGGCTCGTGTGAGAGGTATGGCAGTTAACTGTGAGTTTGGCGAAGCATTGGATATACTGCTGCGAGATCGTTTCATACTCGGGCTTGCTCCGTGTCGGGAACGTGACCGTCTGTTTGAAGAGGATGCCAGCAAACTCACTTTTGCTAAGGCATTGGAGGTAGCTCAACAGGCTGCGTATGCGCGATTGGCTCGATCCAAGGCCGCAGCAGTAATTGACACCGAGGCGACAACCGTCAAGGCCACGCAGATCAAGGAGGAACCTGTGTACCGGCTGAGCGGGCAGCGCGGGCAGCGCGCGCACGGCGAGCCTGCCGCGGCCACCCGCAGCTCGAACAATAGTTCCGGGGAAAATCGTCGGTGTACAGTGTGCGGTCTCAGAAACCACGACGCTGAAAAGTGTCGTTTTAAAAACTATCGGTGCCAAGTGTGTGGTGTGAAAGGCCATCTAAAGAAAATATGTAGTGCTAAAAAAGGTGAATCACGTTTACATTGTCTGAACACGGAGGAAACAAATACGCAGCAAAGTGACTGCGAGGAATGTGAGCTATTTAACGTAAGGTATGTTAGTAACTCGCCTATAATAATAAAGGTGTTGATTGATACTGTAGGATTAGATATGGAGTTGGATTCGGGGTCAGGGGCTAGTGTAATTTCCGAAACGCTTTACAATAAATATTTTAGTGATCGTATTCTGATAAAATCTAACCAAAAAATGTGTCTTTACAACGGTCACAAAATGACGCCTTTGGGATATTTTCAAGGTCAAATTACGTACTTAAATAATACTCATGATATTAAGATATTTGTTTTGCCGAACGGAGGCCCACCGTTATTAGGACGAGATTTTATGTCAAGGTTTAGGATATATTTCACTTCAGATATTAATAAAATCCGAATCCAATCTATAACAGAGTCCGACATGAAAGAAGTGCAGCAACTTATATCTAAATACTCCGATTTGTTTAGTGACGAACTAGGAAGGTTTAATAAATTTGAGGTGAAACTTGTTTTAAAAGAGGGTACCCAACCGAAATTTTTTAAGCCACGTTCTGTACCTTTCGCTTTAAAGGAAAAGGTGGAGGAGGAGATAGATAGACTGATAGGTTTAGGGATATTACAACCGGTTAAATTTCCAAAATACGGAACCCCTATTGTCCCAGTACTAAAAGAAAACGGGAAGGTTAAGATCGCCGGTGATTATTCAATAACATTAAATAAAGATTTAGAAATAGATAAATACCCAATGCCTAGGATAGAAGAGGTTTTTGCCAAGATAGGTGGAGGGGAGTGTTACAGCAAAATAGACCTAAGTAATGCATATAACCAATTTGTCCTGGAGGAATCGTCACAAGAGCTGACCGCGATAAGTACATCTAAGGGTTGTTTCAAATATACGCGACTTGTATATGGTTTAGCCAACGCGCCCGCCATTTTTCAAAGAGCAATGGAAGCATTACTAATTGGCATAGAAGGTGTTAGCATATGGTTGGATGACGTGTGTGTAACTGCGCCGACTAGACAATTACATTTCAGCAGGCTACACGAAGTACTAAATAGATTGAAAGAAGCCGGTTTAAAATTACATAAAGAAAAATGTTGTTTTCTTCAGGATAGTGTCACCTATCTAGGCTACATTATAGATAGACATGGATTACGAACTTGTCCTAAAAAAACCGAAGCAATTACAAATGCGCCGCGGCCAACAAATGTCACAGAAGTTAAACGATTTATAGGGTTAATTAACTATTACCGTAACTTTATACCGAATGCATCAGCTAGGTTGCACCCGCTACATGACTTATTGCGTAAAGGAGCGCGGTGGGAGTGGGGCGAACGTCACGAACGTGCATTCAATAGTGTAAAGGTCGAACTATCATCAGAAAGGGTGCTAGCCCATTTTGATCCCGCAGCACAGTTAGTGTTGACGGTGGACGCGGGGCCTGCCGGCCTGGGCGCTGTGCTGGCGCAGCGCGACAATGACCGTGCGCAACTAGAGCGACCGCTGGCATTCGCGTCAAGGTCATTGTCCACAAGTGAAAGAAACTACAGTCAAATTCAGAAGGAGGCGACAGCCATTATTTTTGCTGTCAAATATTTTCATCAATATCTGTATGGACGTAAAGAACCGTTTGTCCTTAAGACTGATCATCGTCCGTTACTTTCGATATTCGGGAAGAAAACAGGTATTTCAGTCATGGCAGCATCGAGGTTACAGCGTTATGCGATAATATTATCTGCATACAATTACAACGTCCAGTATATTAAAAGTGAAAATAATGTCACGGCGGATTATTTGTCGCGCTCGCCATTACCAGAACCTAACTGTGGAACAGAAGGACAAAATGATCTGTCTTCCCTAAATTTTCTAGATGCTAACGTCGCCCCGCTAACTTTCAATGATATACAAACAGAAACAAGTAAGGATGATATTTTAAAGACCGTGATAAAATACGTGCAGAACGGCTGGCCGCATAAAATGAATGGTAATCTAGTTCAGCCCTATTTTAACTGTAAAACGGATTTAGAAGTTGAAAATGGTTGTATTTTTCGAGGCCACAGAGTTGTAATACCAGCGGTGTACCGAAATAGGTTATTAAAAGAACTACATACGGGTCATTTCGGTGTAGTAAAAACAAAGAGTGCAGCTCGTAGTAGATTTTGGTGGCCATCAATCGATAAGGACATAGAGGAATGGGTGGGCGCATGCCACACGTGCGCCGGCACTAGCGCCGCGACTATAAATCAATATGTATACTTGATCGTCGTAGATTCATATAGCAAGTGGTTGGAGTGTTTACATATGAGTTGCGGTACTTCAAGTCGGGCGCTTATAACAAAATTAAAAGAATTATTTTCTAGGTTCGGTATACCGAGTGTCATAGTTTCCGATAATGATGTCAAAATTAAGTCGAATGAATTTAAACATTTTTGCGAAATGAACGGTATCCGATATATAACGTCCCCAATTTATCACCCTTCCAGTAACGGACAGGCCGAAAATTCAGTGAAAACATGCAAGAAAATGATAAAATGTATTATTAGCGAAAACAGTCAGCAAAACGTGATTAACGAAAAACTACTAGGATTTTTGTTTGATTACCGCAACACACCACATTGTGCAACGGGCGAATGCCCAGCAAAACTTATGTTTGGCCGAAAGATAACATCTAGGCTGGATCTGTTATTAGAAGATAGTCATAACAATGAAAGTAGTAATAATATTTTAAAAACAAAAAGAACATTAATCATAGGCGATAAGGTATGGTTAAAGTGGTACGTAGCAAGGAAAGAGATATGGGTTTTAGGTAAAATAATAAAAATAATAGGTAATCGCATGTTCGAAATATTAGTTAAGGATTATAATGTAAACTGTAGAAGGCATATTGACCAGATAAGAAAATATACAGGTGCAACCGTTAGGGCGACGAACGGCGCATGTGCTGACGTCGCGAGCCCCACGCACACAGCGCCGCCGCGTCCGCGCTCCCCACCACCGGCGGCGGAGGCGCAGCCGCCACAAACATTACCTTCAGCTATAGAATCGCAGGCTATAGAAGGCGACATAGCTGATAAAGGGGAAGAGGATGAGTGGGCTGAGGCTCAAAGTGATATCGACGCTAACGATCATAATAATGCGGGGACTAATCAAGAAGTAGCCGAGGATCGTGGCGATCGTTCATTTGAACCACAGCCTACAAGACCGACTCGTAGTTGTAGACGTAAGATTAATTATAAGGTTTAAATTGTAATTGTATCGCACACCACGCATTCGAGTATCTAGATACAGTATCCTAAGAAACGACTTTTAATACTAGTTAAATGTGTCTATTGGTTGATGGTAACGAATGATGTAGTGTGCGACCAGCCAAGTGTGGCGACCTCTTGTTGTTTGTAGTATATAAGTAAGATTGTTATTCCTTGTAGTTATATAAGTAAGATTGTTATTCCTGTTCTTTATTTTTGAAAATAGTGTCGGAGGAGTGATGTGTATGTGTACCTATCTATGTGTGCGTGCCTGCACCATTACCATATGTTGTGTCGCGATTAGTAATAAACTAGCATCCAATAGCAACGGTGGTTTTATTCGGTAGCTGACAGATCAGAATCTCAACATGGATACATTCGATGTCGATCGTTTCAAATTTTATGTCGATGCGCGTCAAATACTCATAGAATATGATCGCTTCCTGCACAACGTCTGTCGACCAATGCCTAGTCGCAGACACAAACGCCAGCTTTGCGTCTAGTCGCAGCGACAAGACGCGAATGCAAACGATAATTCTGCGTCTCGTTGCAGCGATCTTGTCGGTTTTTTACAGATTGTACTTTGGTGAGTGCGCCTAAGAACTCCACGACCTCATTCCACCGGCCTCCTTCTACGAGTACCTTCAGATTTCCAGACGCACTGAAAATTACCATCCCTGCCTAGATGCTATTCCACCACACACTAAGCGTTTTCAACGCTCTACCTGCGTCTGTGTTTCCGAGCGCATACAACCCGAATCTCTTCAAAGTAAGAGTGAACAGGCTTTTTCTGGGCAAGCTAACTCTATCGTCGACTTTGTCTCTGTCACCTCTGACCTAGACTAGAGTCAAGAGCAAACCCATATCATATAAAAATGTAGAAAAAAACGTCTTATTGTTTGCTACAGGTGGAAAAGCAGTTCTTACTATAATAATATATCGATCGCTGTAACATACCCATAGGGTACAATATCGTATTTTTTTTGTTATGTTTTTTCTGGTGTACAATAAAGTATATACAGGAAAAGTTTTTAACCAGTGCGCAAATTTTTTTTGGTGGCTCAGTGTAAGCAATAGAACACATTTCCATTTTTAGTTTATGACTTTTTTTTTTTCATTTTTCCACTTTGTCCCAATTTGAAATAAGCAAGACATGGATATAATTTAATAGTAATACTATGAATGAGCATGAATGAAAACGCGAAGGCCGCCCGCCGGCCGCTGGACGCCCAGCGCACGAGACGGGGCGGGGGTGCGGGGGCATGCGGCGCGGCGCCGGCGTTTGATAAACAAAACGCATGCACATGCAGTACGTCACTTGCGGAAGCGGAGGTCGGATGTCCCTCGCCGTCCCTGCGCGCGTGCCGCGTACTAGACTAGCGTAGTGACAATGTCTCATTTTACTCACCGCGAGTATTATGAAATGGTGCGAGTGTATTTGTTAAGCAATGAAAATTTACGAGCAGCACGAAGAAGATACGAAAGGGAGAGCGTACCTCGTATGCTCGTATGCGAGCCCAAAGGATCCTCAATCCCACGGTCCCTAATGAGAGGACAATTTTAGCAGCAAACCAAGGTGTATGAAACAAGTGGGTCAGTGGGTCGTCTTTCTAGATGACTTGAAAGAAAAAATAATTAACGCTTTCATTGAAGTAAAAAGTGGTGTTAGTGTCCTAAACAAACTAAATGCTTACTTATTTAAACGTGCACGTTTATGCCTTGCTTATGGAGGAGGTCACTTCGAACAATACCTACCTAAAATTATTGTGATTAATAAAATGTAGAGGTAAGAAGAAATTATAAACAATCTTAGTGTCTTAGGTTCTCTTTGATTAGACATTGACGCAAATTGTATCATGTCTAAGTACCTATCATACCTAAATGTTTTATTTTGAATGGACTAAAACGTATTACTTTCTTACTTATTATGATTTATTTTCTGCATTTTGATGGTCCTAAGCCCATGAAAGTATGAAGGATAAATTGGAATTTACGAAAAATTACGTTTACAAATAACTTTACACAGTCTAAACTTAAAAAATTGTAGCGCTAAACTGGGGTCAATAATCCGCCGGCGAGCGCGCGCGCGTGAGTACTTCTGATAGCAGCTGGCGCGTCAGGCGACCGGTCGACGCGCGGCGTGAATCGGGCGACCGGTCGACGGACTGGCAAGCGACGTCCACAAAATAAATTTCTGAGTAAACAAGTCTCGTAAGCGTTAACTTAATTTTTTACTATTGAAACATATCAAAACAAAAAATACGTGTTTATTAAAATATATTCAAGTTTATTATGTCAAAATTTGCGCACTGGATAAAAACTTTTCCTGTATAAATAAATAAATATCTAGTAGTCATTCAAAATCTATTTTATCGTTAATATCATCATTTATGTCAAAAAACATTGTAACTTATATTAATACTACTCACGTCAAAAATATATTATCATTATTAATATGTCAAAAATACTCATTGTCTTGTTGGGTTCATTAATAATGCATCATTATCGATAGTCACTTACTTAAATGACCACCAATTAGCAAAGGTAATTGTCTTACTTTACTTCCATGATAACTACATATTTCAGTATTGTATTCGTCAAGGTATACATCAAAAATGACGATATTAATGTTGTTGAAAAATTTGATGTTGATTGAAAATATCTTAGGCATATACCGAAATTATTCGAGCCAGAAGAAAATTAAAAAATATTTTATTATTTTCCAAATATTTCTCCTAACCACGTTTCATACAATAGCTCTGATAATAATTGAACAGTATTTGTTATTAGCAGAGGGTGAGCACGATCAAATAAAATTAATTCGTGGTTGCTTATCTGTCTTAGTGTATATAAACTCTTTGGTATTCGTTGTGACGGGCACCTGTTACAGCAGTGCCTTCACATCTTACTACGAAAGCATGAGCCGTGTCTCTGAATGGTTTAAAGAAGACAATAAATTGCATAATTCTATCAAGAAAATACGCTGGTTCGGTATTATTTTGATATTATTTTGGATCGTGAATTTAGTTTACAGATCTACGGAAATCGCTAAATTATTTCCGAAAACGAAAGGGCATATTTTACTTCCCATTTTAGTATCGCCAATTATCTTAAGAATGACTGTAGTGTTTCAGATTCTCATGTTGTATATTATTGTTATGATAGTGGTTAATTTGTTTAAATGCTTGATTTCGTTGATATCCGTCGTTCAGGAGAAAGTAGGGAGATGCGATATTAGTTCAGATGAGCAATGTGATATCACAAGGGAGCAGATTAAAGAATGGATTGAATTGTATCGGGATTTAGCAAATTGCTGTGAGAAAGCCACGCTATGCTTTGGAAGCCAGGTACTAGTGTTTGTAATTGATTTGAATTGACAAATAATTGCCTCGTTGGTCTAGTGGTTGGAAGCACTACTGCTGAACATGCAGTCCTGGTTTCAATTCCCGGTCGCACAAATTGTTATAGGGTTTTTCTATCTGGAATTTCTCAGTAGTAATCCGGAGTCTGAATTTGTGGCCGGTTGTTGGCAATTAGGCTCACCCCTGTTTCATAGGACCTGAAGCATAACTAGCGAAATGTAGGTGTACTAATAGGTACACCTCTGCTTAACCTTTCGGGGAATACAGGCGCGTAGGCATGCTGTTGTGCATGTACTGACAAATATTTTTAAATGTATAGTTACTGAGTTATTGCCTGTTTTGTTTTGTACGATAACCATAATTTTTATGTTTCAGTTTTACTTCACGGTAATATTGTCAATATTCTATAATGTTTTGCTGACGTACTCAATATTTTACTTTAGTTTTATAAATGTAAGTATGATACCACTTGGTTTCTCAATGGTAATATAACTGCGGGCGATTCAAGCCTAACAACACCCATTTTGCTATGAAATTATCAAACATCTTGAGATGGTTGATAATTGACTGGCTGTGCTGCCAGCTTTTTAGGCGCATTTCCTGTTGACAGCGATTCTGATGTATTTTTGTTGCCCTATGATTCCTTCTCCCCCTTCTTTATATAGTCATGTAAAGTCACCAGCATAAAATATATTACTATGGACAGCCCGGCAATAAACAGCTCGGCTCATTTCATGATTCGTCCATTAATATTTGACGGCAAAACTAACTAACTATATAACATTTGCAACTAAAAACAAGAAAATCTCAGATCACAAACCTCTTAGTATTAATAAAGTCTACTTAAATAAAGTTAATAAAGAGAAATATCTCGGACTTATTCTGGATAATCAACTTACATGGAAACCACGTATCGAGAAAACCTGTTCTAAAATATTAATCCTAACCTCTTAAGGTCCGCACAGACATATTTAACATTATGTCACATATTTGTGCTGCCACTTGTATATATGCCTTCGGTGACTGTAATTTATATATACAACAAATGGACAAAATTTTACGGTTTTCGATTTGATTTCCTTACAAATTTCAGAACGGCGACACCAGTGCAGCTAAGAAAATGATTTATCTCATATCTGTTCACGCAACTACGTTGATGTTGCCAGTCTTTGCTGGATAATTGACTCGTAACCAAGGGATAAAGATTCACAGAGTGGTGGCTAGACTTTATAATACAGTGATCATAATTGGTAAGAAATATTCTTTTCCAAGTAACTACTAAATACATCTAAACGACTGTGTTGTGTAATGTGTAAGCAAGTATTAATTTTAAAATATATTAATTTATAAAATGTTGGTGAGATTATTATAAATATGGTACCAAAAATGGTATTCTCGTCACACTTGTCATTTAATTTACTTGTCACCTTCAACGGGGTCTTTATTTAAAATATTGCGTAAATTAATAAACAATAAAAAAACTAATTTCAGATTCGAAAGAAGCAGAAGCGAAATTAATAAAGGACTTCATACGTCTGATAAAAAATAACCCCATAGAGATCAAGTTATCGTCCAAGATTCCTGCTGGGATGTACATGCTGCCTGCTATACTTATGTTTACTGTCAACTATGTCATTGTTTTGCTTCAGTTTAATCACATTATTTAATTTAATTATTTTTGCAAATTTCATGTTATTCATAAGTATATGGTTCGTATGGTTTCTGATTTTTTATGTTGCTGAGGCCTCCACGCATCTGCAGCGTTCCTAAATGTTCGCGGAAGCCCGTGTTGACGATTTTTATGCCATAATGAGAAAGAGGGTGGCATCAATAATGGGTAGGTTGCGCAGAGGCTCTGATAGCATCCTAAAGACATTGTTTGACAAGGTGGACAGACCCTTTATTAGGCACTGGGTGCAGAGGCACGTGCCAACATGTGTTGAGCCATGTAGTTATTAGTTGTTATTAGGTTAGTTTGAAAGTTTTACTAAAATCATTTTAAAGTCGTTGTTACTAGTACTATAAGGTTGTGTTTTTATTGTGTGTGTGTAATCCGTAATAAACGAAAATATATAAGTAATGTATTATTAAGTTATTTTAATTTATTTCATAAAATGATAATTTTATTAAGTTTATTTTGAATGGTCATTTGCTAGTCTGCCCTTCTGCATGTTTGTTACTAGGCCACATGAAAACAGTGGATTTCAATGAAACTTGAGTATTAATTACAACTTAGACAACTTACATATACAGGGTTACTTTTCAAAGACCATCCAAATTTTTACATGGTGTTCCACCCATGAATATAAACAACTTTCACTACGGAACCAACTCTGAAATCACGAAAAAAAATCTGCTGTTTTATACAAAACTTCAATACCTACTTGACCAAAATGTATGAAACAGCTGATTTTTTTCGTGATTTCAGAGTTGGTCGCATAGTGAAAGTTGTTTATATTGATGGGTAGAACACCATCTAATAATTTGGGTGGTCTTTGAAATGTAACCCTGTATTTTATTTCGAACAGTCGAGTAGTAGAAGCCGTCTCGTCAGGCGACTTGATGAGTTGATGAGACGGCTTTCGAAAAGGCTTACAATTTGACAAACAGTAGGTATGAATGTGGTCTACCCACACCGTACATGGTGTTTCATGATTACTTATAAGTGTTGCTGGTTTTCTGAGATACATTACACCCAGAGTTAGTCGCTTCTTATTATTTCTCTTAGGCGAATGAAGAAATTATTATAGCCAGAAGAATAAAAAAAAAACTAATTTCTATCTAATTTCGATCGACTACTCTGGCTGTAATTATTTAGCCACGAACAAGACTGACGGTAGTATGCTGACTATTTATAGATGATAAATGATTGGTAACACGTACTTGACGTGACAGCTTTAGTGATGATAACTTAATGTAGGTAAACTGCTTACCTACATTAAAGTAACAAAATGTTTCCGCTCATTAATACAAGAACTTTAGCAAGATAACGTTAGAAATAAAAATGAGGACATTTTTAAACAAGACAAGTGGTTGAAACATTTTTTGATAATGGAGAATCTCTTAGGCATATACAGGAATTGTTGTAGCCAGCAGAAGATCAAGAAATGTTTGATTATTTTTCAGATATTAGTTCAGACTCTGCTGCACACTACAATCCTTTTTGAAGATGAACATTTCCTGCTAGGAGGAAAGGAATTTTCTCATGCATGGTGGTTTCTCTGCGTTGTCATAAGCAAACTCGGTACGGTATCATCCATCGTGACCAGTATCTGTTATAGCCGCCCCTTCATATTATCTGATATTAGAAGTATCAGCCGAGTCTCTGAATGTTTTCAATATGACAAGTTTATTCATGCTATTAAGAATATACACTGGTTCAGCATCACTTCTACAATATTGTGTTTGGCGTTATCTCTCTACAGATCTTCGCAGATTTTAATAAATTACATGCTAATATTAGGAGGGAGATATGGGTATGTTAATTTTGGTTTCCGTTTTTGGGTCACAAACTTTAATCAGAAGGCCAATTCCCGTATAATTTAAAACATTCAAAATCTAGTCGCGGTCTCATCTCAGCGACAAACTTATGTCAAAAACTTGTCAAAATGTAGGGTAATTAGAGGTATTTATGAAAGATTGAGACTGAGATCACACTGTGAACGTTCTTAAAATTACGAGAATTGCCCCTCTGATTTACAGTAGTTTTTGAGAAAGTCAATATACTAACTCTGCCATCTCTTTATATTTTTGAAAGTATTTTGTATGTTCGCAAAAACTTAGGACATTTAAAAATATGAAGCAATTTCCATAATATAAATACACGTAAGTAGTAGAAATTGAATTGTGATACCTATATCTTCCTTAACTAAAACTAGCAAGTCATTTCTTATACACGCATCCGTTTTTATATCAAGTTGCCAAAGCCGGTTACAGAACTTAGCGATGGAAAGTTCAAAACCCTCCTTAAACGTGTCATTATCAAAAAAGCATAATTTATAAGATTAAATACTGCGTTGAAGACAACGTAGTTTGGCAATAATTCTTTCGGCACATGTTGCTTCTCTGGCATCTCATTAACGGCATTACTACGTAAGTGTCTATTAACTGCTCTCAAATTACGATGTTTATTTTTTATATACTTCTTTCATCGCCATCTGCCTAGCCTTTTTTAACTATGTTGGGGTCGGATTCCAGTCTAACCAGATGCAGTTGATTACCAGTATTTTACATGAAGCGACCGTCTATCTTCCACAACCCAGTTACTGGGTAATATGATACCACTTGGTCTTCTTCTTAGCGTGTCGATAGCAATCTAAATGTACTCGGCCCAGAATTCGGCTACTTGTTTGGCGCCTTCATCACCGGCCATCAGTTCCTGTAACGTGCAGCTGACAGGACACGCAGGACACGATATTAAGTGTCCCATCGTTTGTGGGACAGCACCACATTTACACTCCAAGGCGGAGTCGTCTATGAATCTCCACCTGAACAGGTTTTCCTTGCTTCGGCCAACCCAAGGTAACTCATGTCCAGGTGGGAGGTCATGCATAAGGTCGTCTATCTTCCACAACCCAGTTACTGGGTAATATGATACCACTTGGTAACACTGGTTGTCAGACTTTCGGGCTTCTAACTTCCCGTAACGACTGTCAAAGATCCACGAATGGCAGCTGGGATCAATGGCTTAACGTTCTTTCCGAGGCACGGATGGGTCTCGGTATG
>OU744803.1:23573450-23792211 GCA_916614155.1 Mesoligia furuncula
CGGTATGTAAAAATGGTCACCCATCCACAGACCAAACGCGGTAAGCGTAGCTTAACCTGATCGATCGACCTGTGCGGCTGTTATTATTTAGCCACGGGCCCCTCCACACATACTTCTTTGACTTACTCTTTTTTTTATTTGACATTATATACAGACAATTCTAATTTTTGAACTCTTTATTAGTTAGTGGTTGTAATGGCAATCATACCACTTGGTTTTAGTAGGTTTTTACCGACTTCAAAAAAAACCAGGTTATCAATTCGACACGTATGTATGTAATATTATTGGAATTGCATTATATTCACATAATTATGACAATCTATTAGGGCTTTCAAATAAATATACAAAATTTTATAGACGTATTTTTCATATGTATTTGTATGTATGTAGGTATGTTTGTCCACGCATTTCTCCGCAACTATAAATCGGATCGTGACCATTTTTTTTTCTATCGGCTTACATTTACTTCAACTTAGGGAACAGTGCAAGTTTAATCAAAATCAATTCTGTGTAAGTATGACGGCCTGGCTTACTGATACCAGCTACGGGTGTAGTGTCAAAAGGAAATCATCTCAAAACCTTGGTCAAATTCTGGTGCAATATTTACAACAAAACTATTACCTACTTATTACAAACAAATGTTCCAGTTTTTACTTAAAACTAAAAATTACGAAATAAAAAAGTAATTTAAAAAAAAATCAACCGACTTCAAAAATAAATTAACTCAAAATTATGAAATAATTTTAATTTCGGAAGTGGTGGCAAAAAACTAAAACTAAAATACAGGACCCAAGACACCGACTTCCGAAATTAAAATCATTTCATAATTTTGACTCAATTTCTTTTTGAAGTCGGTTTATTTTTTTTTATTTTTCCTTTTGACTGTACTAAGTATAAAAAGTTATTTATATTAAGAAAATGTAACTAACTATTTACACTAGATACTATATTAAATATGGCATGATGGCCAATTTTCAGACATCATAGAGTTGTACATATCGAACAGATTGTTTAGGATCAGACAAAGAAACGCCTATTCAGACCTTACGCAGATAAAAGCTGGAGTACCACACGGGAGTGTACTGGGTCCGGTCCTGTATCTACTATACAGCTGCGATATTCTTGAGCTAGAAAACCATTTCATTGCAACTTTTGCTGACGACACAGCAATCATGGCTGTTGGAAATAATCATGAGGAAGCTGTAGAAAAAGTTCAAGAGTCCATAAATCCTGTCTATGAGTGGACTACAACATGGCGTATCAAGCTTAACGAAAGCAAGTCTATCCACATTGATTTCACTAATAAAAAGCAAAATACTTTCCGGTACCTATTCATAAATAACCAACAAATATCATACGCAAATAGTGCTAAGTATCTTGGCATGACCCTGGATGCAAAACTGCGTTGAAAAGAGCATGTCAAAAAGAAAAGAGCCGAATTAGATATCCGTTATAAAAAAATGTATTGGCTACTTGGGAGACAGTCGCCATTATCAATCTCTAACAAACTGTTGATATACAAACAAGTTTTGAAGCCTGTATGGACCTACGGTATTCAGCTGTGGGGCTGCACTAGCCCAAGCAATCGTCAAACCATACAACGATTTCAGAACAAAGGTACTTAGGGATATAGTCAACGCGCCCTGGTACATTAGCAACAATGACCTCCGCCGGGATCTCAAGATGGATGTCGTAAACACAGTAATTTAAAAATATGCAGAAGCTCCTGAACACAGACTTCATTATCACGTGAATGTCGAGGCGATCCAACTCCTCGACAACACTGATCTAGTGCGAAGACTAAAAACCTTTTGAGTTAGCTTAGTGCAGTGTGAGTGAACTATAAACTACAATGCAAGTGCTGACTATTATACAGAACATGTGAATCAAGTGTCTTCCCCTTAACATAGTTAATAAGACGCTGTTGGACGATTTCTTAATATTATAGTTACCAAGCAGTTTAAGTAATATTTAAAATACTTATTAGCTAATAGGCTAGATTGGAGGCCCTCTGGACACGTGAACTATCGACCAGCCGGCGAGAAATTTCCTTAAAAAGAAGACGCGCACTCGGGCCCCATGACCCGAGCGTTTCGACCCTAAACGGCTCAAAGCTGTTGTTGCCCACGAGATTACAGTATTTCCTTTTGATAGATTCTTATTTAGTAAATGTAAGGCTTTTGTAGGCCTTTGTAGACTTTAGATCTGTAGACCATTTTTTATTTTATCAAGTACCTGGTTGACGTTGACAGGCCTACGCTATCCTCCCATACCTACTGTAATTTGAAAACATTGTAAAAGCCAATATTGTTTTTAAAAGAGTAACAGTGGAGTTTCTTAGCGTAGGCCTGCCTACGCTGTTCTCCCATACCTACTGTAATTTGAAAACATTGTAAAAGCCAATATTGTTTTTAAAAGAGTAACAGTGGAGTTGCTTGCCGGCTCTTCTTCATAGGAAACGACCAATTGGAACCGTGCACCTAGCTTCTGATGTTTCATAAGTGCCCATGTAGGTTTATGTGAAATAAAATATTTTGATTTTGGCCGATGATTTTCATATATTTTGTTCAAAGATCTTTAGTTCATATATTTTGTTCAAACACTTGGCGTCGAGTTGCAGAGTCGTAACAACAGGCTTTGGGACTCGCTTGCTCTCGCTACTTATCGCAGCGACTAGACGCACACACCTGACGACAGTCGCATGTGACAGATCAGCATCAGTTTTGCTCAGCCATTGTGGAAGGTGCATGTGTGCTTATACAGTATACATTTTTAACCAGTGCGCAAACTTTAACCATGAATTCAGCACATAAGCCTAGACGTAGAAATGTTTCGTCCGTTACCAAGAAAAAATCTGCTCTTTCATAAAATAGTACAATACCTACGAGGTCAAAGTGTACGGAGGAGCAATTTTTTATTTTAATAATCGACAAAAAAAAAAAATTATCGCTCCCTGCGTTAATTTTTTTAATAAGGTTCAGAATCATGTGCTGAATACGTGGTTTCAGTTTACGCACTGGTTAAATAATAGAGCTGTTTTGCATTAAAACAAAACAGTTATTATGTTATGAAAAACACATAGCATTGGGTGAAGAAGCAATCTAAAATTTAGTATATAAATGCCTTAATAATCATAAAAAACGTACCTCGTAGATCTGTGTTTGTTACCTGTGGTTCTTTCCAAAGGCAGAAGTCGGGCCATCCTTGGCCACAGCTGTCATTTTCAAATGTCATTCATAGAAGTCTTCAAAACTCAACAGCAAGCACATTGCTCCAATGCTATGTGTTTTTCATAACATAATAACTGTTTTGTTTTAATGCAAAACAGCTCTATTATGTTTCCTTCAAAACACATAGCATTGGGTGAAGACCTGTTTGATATCTGCTGGTGAAAGAACACCCGAAGGATGTAGACGCTATTTGAATTATTATATTAAATGAAATAAATGAATATTTCTGTATGTATTCATTAAATTTTGAAACCGAAAATTAAAGGTTTTCAATTTATTGATTCTAAAAAATTCAAAAATTAACAAATCTTCCATAAAATGTTATATATTGTTAACAATTTGCCTTATATAGGGTGAACATAAAATATAAAGCTATAATGATAATTTAAAATCAATGAGATCTAAATTGAATTAAAATAATAATCTCATTATTAAAGGATAATTGGATGACTCATAAGATCCTATCCTTAATTAATCAAAAGTACAAATATTTTTGAATTTCAAACTTTATAAAGATGTGGGAAAACAAACTCAATGTCTAACACAACAAAGTCAAAATCCCATTGAAAGTGAAATTTATTTAGGACCTTTTATATCACTATGGTTAATAGATTAATCCTCGCATGTAAATGAAGTATAATTCTATTCATTTACCAATTAAATTGACTTTAAATATGAAAATATCATTTAAACAAATATATTTAAATATTTTCATTGGGAATTGAAAATTCTCATATGATACAGTCCATATCTTCGTCCCCTTCACCGAGAGGAGGCCTTTGTCTCATCAGTTGGAACATTATAGGCTGATCATTCTAAGTACTCTTGAGGGATAGCCCTCTCCTTAACTACTTTACAGAAGTAATCATTCTGTAGGCTTGGTGGTTCTTCCAGTTAGATTTTATCTGATGGACTAATCACCAGTCAGCCTCCCGAAGGCTACCACAGACCTCTTCTGACTTCATGGAGGCTCCTCTAACATAGTTTGTTTAGAAATCTTTTGAGCAAGTTTAGACACACCTGTTATTGTAAACCAAAATCAACAATGATTATGGTAGCTTTTAAGTAAATTCTTTGTCAGTGTCTTTAAGCCAAATCTTGGGCGCACTTTGCTTACTTACCCTACTTTTAACATTTCTTGCATACTGACAATTTGTATTGTAAGTACTGTACTCATGTTTGAGCAAACAAATTACTGTCTTATCTTATTTAAGATTTAAAAGTTGTGGGATGTCTTACAATATTAGAGTATGTAAATCTCTGCTAATCATGGGGTAATTTTTTATTACATACGGGTGACTTTCTAAATGGACAAGAAACTGTGTAGATATCATGCAATCTACACTATGAGTCTATGACATTCCTCTGAATACGAGCTTTATAAATAATTATTGTGGATCTTCAACTACATTTGAGCAAGTCCCTTGCTCATCTACCAAATACTGCCCCTTCCAACCTGACTGCCCTCCCCCCCCCCCCAAATTTTCTAAGCTAGGAGTTGCAGCTTGTCAGGTCTAAGAGGTTCTTACTTAGTTCTTGTATGGGTAGGTACTGGCTCTCTGAGACCTCTTGTCTCCAAGTAAGGGAGCCAGGCACACCAGATCCAGTATGGAGGGATTTATACATAGTACGTCCCTGCCCCTTTTCCGAGTTCAAATGACTGAGCACTCGGTCTTAAATTGGGTGAAGAGAAACACCCAGCTAGGCAAAACTGTCACTTCTTAACTGAATACATCGCAGAAGCTTGCCAAGCCATCATTTGAGTCCCCTGTGATGTAATGTCGCACAGCGGCCGACTTATCTGACGCGAAAAGGTCTACATCGGAGACGCCCCACTTTGAAACATGGCCTCCGAGGCCTGGGGCCTGGAGCAACAGGCGCCAATCCGGCTGGTCTGTTCCTAGATAAGCGGTCGGCTAAGCCGTTATTATACCTTTAACCTCCCCGGGAGATAAACCGCTGACAGAGTAATTCTAGTGTTCAGCTAATCTGCTAACTTCGTCATTTTGTAAGTTACGTTCAGGATCACTAGGGATGTAATGTATGTACCCTTGTTCGTTTATCCTAAGTTTGCGACAAATGGTCTGTTGACGGATTGAGCTAGAATATGTGCACTCTGAAGATTGGCTTTGGCTGATTATTACTGCGTATATGGCAAACATCTCTCAAGTTAGAGTGCCACTTTTTTCTGGTTTGGTCAAGTTCCTGGCAAGAGTAGGATATTAGAATATTCTTTATTATGTACACCATACAAACTACAGATATAAGTGTAGAATGTTTTACATAGGGTGACTCAATGGGCGGTCTTATCACTAAAAGCGATATTTTAAAGACCTCTTTTGGATGGATATAGTAGCCCTTTTCATGTGGGCTCCTTACCCTTCCTCCACGGCATGTGTGGACAGGAAGTGGGTTATCCATATATAAAGGAACTGAGCTGTGGTCTCTCAACAGCCACTGGCCACCACATTAACTCTTGACAAACCAGTGGAGCAACCTTTTTTCATTTGTCTTGGTCTGCTCTTCTCAAATATTTTTTGATGACAAGCATTCCAATAAAAGGATAGCAAAATTTAGCTTTTTGAACTTGTCTCAGAGATCAAAATCTCTTTATTAGGAGCATTGATAATATTATCTTCCTTTCTACCTTGCCTACAGGCTGCAGGCAGGCTGTGATTGCTATCAGTGTTCCAAAAAAGGCCTAGATAATTCTAACTCCTGATTGAGATTTAGAATTGACTTTGGATATTCATTTGTCACCCAAGCTTTGTTAAGACCCACAGTCTCCGAGACAGCTTTTGCTAGTGGGCCAGCAAAAAATTATTTCAACTAAATAAAATAGATATTGCAGATTAAATTGTTACATGCAAACACCACAGGGTTGCAAATTCTCTGCCACTTAGTTGGCTAATGCTACAATTGTCCCGGGAACTGAAGAAAAGCCAAAAGGGGTGTGTTGTCAATTCTCATATTTCTCTTGGTTCTAAAAGACTCTCCGGAGTCGTTGGTGTGAACTATGGCATGAACAGCTTCCCTTCATTAATACATAATTACTTACCGTTTAACTTTTTAGTAACACCGGAGTGTATGTAGGCTATTTGATTATAATATCATAATCTTACATATCCGCATAGATTAATATGATTGGTTTAATAGAGATTTGCATTAATTATTTTAACTAAAGATACTTACTTGTATCTCAAAATAGAAATGTTTTGAATATAAATGTCTTCCAGATTTGACTTCCTGTTATGATTTTCAGTATATAATAAATCCTAGTGGGTAGGTTGCTGCTCAATTAACAAATGTCTGTAGAACTACTTAAGCAGCTAGCTCCTTTTGCTCTAGACCCACATATTAGATATCCCAGCCACACCTCCCTCCGCGGGGGCTAAAAATAGTTTTTATTTTTGTTTCGTGGCCTATGTACTCACTCTCAGTGTGTCAAACACATAGAGTAGGTAAGCATACATGTAAGTTTTACTTATAATGGATTGCTTTTCATGGTGGAATGTCAAAGAAAAGCCACTGCTTGAGTAATTTTAGCTCCTCAAGACATTCAGTATTTGCTTTAGGAATTACTACCTAATCATCATATTTTTACACTGAAATCCCTTTCCATAACTTGTAATATTCTTTAAACAACACTGCACTTCTGTCTGAAGTACCTACCTAGATACTAGCAAGAAACAGATTAGAAATTTGTTGATAGTATTTTTGATTAAGGTTAGTGATATAATGTGTCTTAATAACAGATATTCAGGACTTACTTGGCTCACTGGCTACTAATTCAATTATAAAAATGCGTAGGTCGGACTTACAGGAAATCGTTTCGATCTCTTTGCCTTGTCGTTCGGCGGTGGGAAAAGGGGTGCCTCAATCCTCCGAGGATGACGAGAGTTTTTCCCCACTATTGCGCTTAGGAGAATCACTCAGGGTCGCTACACACGGTTCCTCGAAGTAACCGGTGACCACGTATCTATAATTTGAACCTTCAATCTCCGTTTCGTCATTTCGCTGACTAACGATCAGCGCAACACTATATATCACTTACCACAATCACTATTATTCACTTTCTTTAAAGTTATACCTGAATATTTTCTAATTTTCTATGAAAATTAACGAGAGAAAATTTTTTCCCTACGTTGGCGGCAAAAATTTTAGACGCTATGAATGACATTTGAAAATGACAGCTGTGGCCAAGGATGGCCCGACTTCTGCCTTTGGAAAGAACCACAGGTAACAAACACAGATCTACGAGGTACGTTTTTTATGATTATTAAGGCATTTATATACTAAATTTTAGATTGCTTCTTCACCCAATGCTATGTGTTTTGAAGGAAACATAATATCCTGTATTGCGAATCTCAACGTGGATACATTCGATGTCGATCGTTTCAAATTTTATGTCGATGCGCGTCAAATACTCATAGAAAATGATCGCTTCCTGCACAACGTCTGTCGAACAACGCCTAGTCGCAGACACAAACGTCAGCTTTGCGTCTAGTCGCAGCGACAAGACGTGAATGCAAACGACAATTCTGCGTCTCGTTGCAGCGATCTTGTCGATTTTTTACAGATTGTACTTTGGTGAGTGTGCCTAAGAACTCCACGACCTCATTCCACCGGCCTTCTTCTACGATTACCTTCAGATTTCCAGACGCACTGCAAATTACCATCCCTGCCTAGTTGCTATTCCACCAATTCACACTAAGCGTTTTCAACGCTCTACCTGCGTCTGTATTTCCGAGCGCATACAACCCGAATCTCTTCAAAGTAAGAGTGAACAGGCTTTTTCTGGGCAAGCTAACTCTATCGTCGACTTTGTCTTTGTCACCTCTGACCTAGACTAGAGTCAAGAGCAAACCCATATCATATAAAAATGTAAAAAAAAAACTTTTTTACAAAAAAAAAAACAACCGACTTCCAAAAAACACTATAAAGTGAAAAATAACTTTAATTTCTAAAGTCGGTGGCAATAAACTAAAATACAAACCCAAAGACACCGACTTCCGAAATTAAAGTTATTTTTCACTTTAAAAAAGTTTTATTTTTCAGTTTTTAGTGGGTCAGTTTGTAATTTATCTAAGTTACAATAGCCTAATGTCAACTGCTCATCACCTTTTTCCAAAATATTGCTTTACCCGATGCAGGGACGTTAATTGTTGAGGAGATTTTTGTTGATTTTTTAAAAACCGCTTGTCCGATTTCGATAAAATTTTCATGGGACCATTTGGATAGTATACCCTTTCCAACAAAAAAAGAATTTTTCAAATCGGTTGGCAAGCGACGGAGTTATGCGCGAACAAACATAAAAAAAAAAAAATACAAACATCCGAATTGAGAACCTCCTCCTTTTTTAGAAGTCGGTTAAAAAACGTCTTATTGTTTGCTACAGGTGGAAAAGCAGTTCTTACTATAATAATATATCGATCGCTGTAACATACCCATAGGGCGTACAATATCTAGTAGTCATTCAAAATCTATTTTATCATTAATATCATTATTTATGTCAAAAAACATTGTAACTTATATTAATACTATTACTCACGTCAAAAATATATTATCATTATTAATATGTCAAAAATACTCATTGTCTTGTTGGGTTCATTAATAATGCATCATTATCGATAGTCACTTACTTAAATGACCACCAAATAGCAATTGTCTTACTTTACTTCCATGATAACTACATATTTCAGTATTGTATTCGTCAAGGTATACATCGAAAATGACGATATTAATGTTGTTGAAAAATTTGATGTTGATTGAAAATGTCTTAGGCATATACCGAAATTATTCGAGCCAGAAGAAAATTAAAAAATATTTTATTATTTCTCAAATATTTCTCCTAACCACGTTTCATACAATAGCTCTAATAATAACTGAACAGTATTTGTTATTAGCAGAGGGTGAGCACGATCAAATAAAATTAATTCGTGGTTGTTTATCTGTCTTAGTGTATATAAACTCTTTGGTATTCGTTGTGACGGGCACCTGTTACAGCAGTGCCTTCACATCTTACTGCGAAAGCATGAGCCGTGTCTCTGAATGCTTTAAAGAAGACAATAAATTGCATAATTCTATCAAGAAAATACGCTGGTCCGGTATTATTTTGATATTATTTTGGATCGTGAATTTAGTTTACAGATCTACGGAAATTGCTAAATCATTTCCGAAAACGAAAGGGCATATTTTACTTCCCATTTTAGTATCGCCAATTATCTTAAGAATGACTGTAGTTTTTCAGATTCTCATGTTGTATATTATTGTTATGATAGTGGTTAATTTGTTTAAATGCTTGATTTCGTTGATATCCGTCGTTCAGGAGAAAGTAGGGAGATGCGATATTAGTTCAGATGAGCAATGTGATATCACAAGGGAGCAGATTAAAGAATGGATTGAATTGTATCGGGATTTAGCAAATTGCTGTGAAAAAGCAACGCTATGCTTTGGAAGCCAGGTACTTGTGTTTGGAATTGATTTGAATTGACAAATAATTGCCTCGTTGGTCTAGTGGTTGGAAGTACTACTGCTGAACATGAGGTCCTGGGTTCCATTGCCGAGTCGGGCAAATTGTTTTCGGGTTTTTCTATCTGGAATTTCTCAGTAGCAATCCGGAGTCTGAATTTGTGGCCGGTTGTTGGCAATTAGGCTCATCCCTGTTTCATAGGACCTGAAGCATAACTAGCGAAATGTAGGTGTGCTAATAGGTACACCTCTGCTTAACCTTTCGGGGAATACAGGCGCGTAGGCATGCTGTTGTGCTATGTACTGACAAATATTTTTAAATGTATAGTTACTGAGTTATTGCTTGTTTTGTTTTGTACGATAACCACAATTTTTATGTTTCAGTTTTACTTCACGGTAATATTGTCAATATTCTATAATGTTTTGCTGACATACTCAATAATTTACTTTAGTTTTATAAATGTAAGTATGATACCACTTGGTTTCTCAATGGTAATATAACTGCGGGCGATTCAAGCCTAACAACACCCATTTTGCTATGAAATTATCAAACATCTTGAGATGGTTGATAATTGACTGGCTGTGCTGCCAGCTTTTTAGGCGCATTTCCTGTTGACAGCGATTCTGATGTATTTTTGTTGCCCTATGATTCCTTCTCCCATACATCATGAGTCATGTACAGTCACGAGCATAAAATATATTACTATGGACAGCCCGGCAATAAACAGCTCGGCTCATTTCGTGATTCGTCCATTAATATTTGACGGCAAAACTAACTAACTATATAACATTTGCAGCTAAAAACAAGAAAATCTCAGATCACAAACCTCTTAGTATTAATAAAGTCTACTTAAATAAAGTTAATAAAGAGAAATATATCAGACTTATTCTGGATAATCAACTTACAATGGAAACCACGTATCGAGAAAACCTGTTCGAAAATATTAAGCCTAACCTCTTAAGGTCCGCACAGATATATTTAACATATGTCACATATTTGTGCTGCTACTTGTATTATATGCCTTCGGTAACTGTAATTTATATATACAAAAAATTGACAAAATTTTACGGTTTCCGCTTTGATTTCATTACAAATTTCAGAACGGCGATACCAGTGCAGCTAAGAAAATGGTTTATCTCATATCTGTTCACGCAACTACTTTGATGTGGCCAGTCGTTGCTGGACAATTGACCCGTAACCAAGGGATAAAGATTCACAGAGTGGTGGCTAGACTTTATAATACAGTGATCATAATTGGTAAGAAATATTCTTTTCCAAGTAACTACTAAATACATCTAAACGATTGTGTTGTGTAATGTGTACGCAATTATTAATTTTAAAATATATTAATTTATAAAATGTTGGTGAGATTATTATAAATATGATACCAAAAATGGTATTCTCACCACAATTGTCATTTAATTTACTTGTCACCTTCAACGGGGTCTGTATTTAAAATATTGCGTAAATTAATAAAAAATAAACAAAACTAATTTCAGATTCGAAAGAAGCTGAAGCGAAATTAATAAAGGACTTCATACGTCTGATAAAAAAGAACCCCATAGAGATCAAGTTATCGTCCAAGATTCCTGCTGGGATGTACATGCTGCCTGTTATACTTATGTTTACTGTCAACTATGTCATTGTTTTGCTTCAGTTTAATCACATTATTTAATTTAATAATTTTTGCAAATTTCATATTATTCATAAATTTCATATGGTTTCTGATTTTTTATGTTGCTGAGGCCTCCACGCTTCTGCAGCGCTTCGTAAATGTTCGTGGAACCCCGTGTTGACAATTTTTATGCCATAATGAGAAAGAGGGTGGCATCAATAGTGGATAGGTTGCGCAGAGGCTCTGATAGCATCCTAAAGACTTTGTTTGACAAGGTGTACAGACCCTTTATTAGGCACTGGGTGCAGAGGCACGTACCAACATGTGTTGAGCCATGTAGTTATTAGTTGTTATTAGGTTAGTTTGAAAGTTTTACTACAATCATTTTTAAGTCGTTGTTACTAATACTATAAGGTTGTGTTTTTGTGTGTGTGTGTGTAATTCGTAATAAACGAAAATATAAAAGTAATGTATTATTAAGTTATTTTAATTTATTTCATAAAATGATAATTTTATTAAGTTTATTTTGAATGGCCATTTGCTAGTCTGTCCTTCTGCATGTTTGTTACTAGATCACATGAAAACAGTGGATTTCAATGAAACTTGAGTATTAATTACAGCTTAGACAACTTACTTAGATTTTATTTCGAACAGTCGAGTAGTAGAAGCCGTCGCGCCAGGCGACTTGATGAGTTCCAGCCACCAGAACAAGCCGGCTTTCGAAAAGGCTTACAATTTGACAAACAATATGAATGTGGGTCTACCCACACCGTACATGGTGTTTCATGATTACTTATGATTAGCGATGACAAGTCTAAGGCAGTGTTGCTGGTTTTCTGAGTTACATTACACCTACAGTTAGTCGCTTATTATTATATCTCTTAGGTGAATACAGAAAGTATTATAGCCAGAAAAATATGTAGCTGAATACCAGTATTATAGGTAAAGCGACTGCCTATCCGACCTCCACAACCCAGTAACTGGGTAATGCGTGGTTAGACTTTCGGGCTTCTAACTAGCCGTAACGACTGTCAAAGATCTACGAATGACAGCCAGTACCAACGGCTTAACTTGTTTTCCGAGGCACAGAGGGGTCTCGATATGAATGGTCACCCATTCATGGACTAACCTCTACAAGTGCAGCTTAATCTTCGATCGACCCCTCTGGCTGTAATTATTTAGCCACGAGCAAGACAGAAGGCAATATGCTGCCTATTTATAGATGATAAATGATTGGTAATACGTACTTGACTGGTGACAGCTTTAGTGATGATTACTTAATGTAGGTACACTACTTACCTACATTAAAGTAACAAAATAATTCCGCTCATTAATACATGAACTTTGGCAAGATAACGTTAGAAATAAAAATGAGGACATTTTTAAACAAGACAAGTGGTTGAAACATTTTTTGATAATGGAGAATATCTTAGGCATATACAGGTATTGTTGTAGCCAGCAGAAGATCAAGAAATGTTTGATCATTATTCAGATATTAGTTCAGACTCTGCTGCACACTATAATTCTTTTTGAAGATGAACATTTCATTTTTAGGAGGAAAGGAATTTACTCATGCATGGTGGTTTCTCTGCGTTGTCTTATGCAAACTCGGTACGGTATCATCCATCGTGAACAGTATCTGTTATAGCCGCTCCTTCATATTATCTTATATTAGAAGTATCAGCCGAGTTTCTGAATGTTTTCAAGATAACAAGTTTATTCACGCTATTAAGAATATACACTGGTTCAGCATCGCTTCTACAATATTGTGTTTGGCGTTATCTCTCTACAGATCTCCGCAGATTTTAATAAATTACATGCTAATATTAGGAGGGATATAATTATGGATATGTTAATTTTGGTTTCCGTTTGTGGGTCACAAACTTTAATCAGGAGGCCAATTCCCGTAATTTAAAACATTCAAAATCTAGTCGCGGTCTCATCTCAGCGACAAACTTACGTCAAAAACTTGTCAAAATCAGAAATCATCGGAAATCTTCGGTAATCAGAAATCAATCGGAAATCAGGGGTATTTTTGAGTATTTCTGAGATCATTACCTACTTATTACAAACAAAACTATTACCTACTTATTACAAACAAATATTCCAGTTTTTACTTAAAACTAAAAATTACGAAATAAAAAAGTAATTTAAAAAAAAATCAACCGACTTCAAAAATAAATTAACTCAAAATTATGAAATAATTTTAATTTCGGAAGTGGTGGCAAAAAACTAAAACTAAAATACAAAACCCAAGACACCGACTTCCGAAATTAAAATCATTTCATAATTTTGACTTAATTCTTTTTGAAGTTGGTTTATTTTTTTTTATTTTTCCTTTTGACTGTACTAAGTATAAAAAGTTATTTATATTAAGAAAATGTAACTAACTATTTACACTAGATACTATATTAAATATGGCATGATGGCCAATTTTCAGACATCATAGAGTCGTACATATCGAACAGATTGTTTAGGATCAGACAAAGAAACGCCTATTCAGACCTTACGCAGATAAAAGCTGGAGTACCACAAGGGAGTGTACTGGGTCCGGTCCTGTATCTACTATACAGCTGCGATATTCTTGAGCTAGAAAACCATTTCATTGCAACTTTTGCTGACGACACAGCAATCATGGCTGTTGGAAATAATCATGAGGAAGCTGTAGAAAAAGTTCAAGAGTCCATAAATCCTGTCTATGAGTGGACTACAACATGGCGTATCAAGCTTTACGAAAGCAAGTGTATCCACATTGATTTCACTAATAAAAAGCAAAATACTTTCTGGTACCTATTCATAAATAACCAACAAATATCATACGCAAATAGTGCTAAGTGTCTTGGCATGACCCTGGATGCAAAACTGCGTTGAAAAGAGCATGTCAAAAAGAAAAGAGCCGAATTAGATATCCGTTATAAAAAAAATGTATTGGCTACTTGGGAGACAGTCGCCATTATCAATATCTAACAAACTGTTGATATACAAACAAGTTTTGAAGCCTGTATGGACCTACGGTATTCAGCTGTGGGGCTGCACTAGCCCAAGCAATCGTCAAACCATACAACGATTTCAGAACAAAGGTACTTAGGGATATAGTCAACGCGCCCTGGTACATTAGCAACAATGACCTCCGCCGGGATCTCAAGATGGATGTCGTAAACACAGTAATTTAAAAATATGCAGAAGCTCCTGAACACAGACTTCATTATCACGTGAATGTCGAGGCGATCCCACTCCTCGACAACACTGATCTAGTGCGAAGACTAAAAACCTTTTGAGTTAGTTTAGTGCAGTGTGAGTGAACTATAAACTACAATGCAAGTGCTGACTATTATACAGAACATGTGAATCAAGTGTCTTCCCCTTAACATAGTTAATAAGACGCTGTTGGACGATTTCTTAATATTATAGTTACCAAGCAGTTTAAGTAATATTTAAAATACTTATTAGCTAATAGGCTAGATTGGAGGCCCTCTGGACACGTGAACTACCGACCAGCCGGCGAAAAATTTCCTTTAAAAGAAGACGCGCACTCGGGTCCCATGACCCGAGCGTTTCGACCCTAAACGGCTCAAAGCTGTTGTTGTCCATGAGATTACAGTATTTCGTTTTGATAGATTCTTATTTAGTAAATGTAAGGACTTTGTAGGCCTTTGTAGACTTTAGATCTGTAGACCATTTTTATTTTATCAAGTACCTGGTTGACGTTGACAGGCCTACGCTATCCTCCCATACCTACTGTAATTTGAAAACATTGTAAAAGCCAATATTGTTTTTAAAAGAGTAACCGTGGAGTTTCTTGCCGGCTCTTCTCCTTAGGAAACGACCAATTGGAACCGTGCACCTAGCTTTTGATGTTTCATAAGTGCCCAAGTGTAGGTTTATGTGAAATAAAATATTTTGATTCTGGCCGATGATTTTCATATATTTTGTTCAAAGATCTTTAGTTCATATATTTTGTTCAAACACTTGGCGTCGAGTTGCAGAGTCGTAACAATAGCCTTTGGGACTCGCTTGCTCTCGCTACTTATCGCAGCGACTAGACGCACACACCTGACGACAGTCGCATGTGACAGATCAGCATCAGTTTTGCTCAGCCATTGTGGAAGGTGCATGTGTGCTTATACAGTACACATTTTTAACCAGTGCGCAAACTTTAACCATGAATTCAGCACATAAGCCTAGACGTAGAAATGTTTCGTCCGTTACCAAGAAAAAATCTGCTCTTTCATAAAATAGTACAATACCTACGAGGTCAAAGTGTACGGAGGAATTTTTTTATTTTAATAATCGACAAAAAAAAAAATTATCGCTCCCTCCGTTAATTTTTTTAATAAGGTTCAGAATCATGTGCTGAATACGTGGTTTCAGTTTACGCACTGGATAAATAATATCCTGTATTGCGAATCTCAATATGGATACATTCGATGTCGATCGTTTCAAATTTTATGTCGATGCGCGTCAAATACTCATAGAATATGATCGCTTCCTGCACAACGTCTGTCGAACAACGCCTAGTCGCAGACACAAACGCCAGCTTTGCGTCTAGCCGCAGCGACAAGACGCGAATGCAAACGACAATTCTGCGTCTCATTGCAGCGATCTTGTCGATTTTTTACAGATTGTACTTTGGTGAGTGTGCCTAAGAACTCCACGACCTCATTCCACCGGCCTTCTTCTACGATTACCTTCACATTTCCAGACGCACTGCAAATTACCATCCCTGCCTAGATGCTATTCCACCACACACTAAGCGTTTTCAACGCTCTACCTGCGTCTGTGTTTCCGAGCGCATACAACCCGAATCTCTTCAAAGTAAGAGTGAACAGGCTTTTTCTGGGCAAGCTAACTCTATCGTCGACTTTGTCTCTGTCACCTCTGACCTAGACTAGAGTCAAGAGCAAACCCATATCATATAAAAATGTAAAAAAAAAAACGTCTTATTGTTTGCTACAGGTGGAAAAGCAGTTCTTACTATAATAATATATCGATCGCTGTAACATACCCATAGGGCGTACAATATCGTAATTTTTTTGTTATGTTTTTTCTGGTGTACAATAAAGTATATATAAATAAATAAATATCTAGTAGTCATTCAAAATCTATTTTATCGTTAATATCATTATTTATGTCAAAAAACTTTGTAACTTATATTAATACTACTCACGTCAAAAATATATTATCATTATTAATATGTCAAAAATACTCATAGTCTTGTTGGGTTCATTAATAATGCATCATTATCGATAGTCACTTACTTAAATGACCACCAATTAGCAAAGGTAATTGTCTTACTTTACTTCCATGATAACTACATATTTCAGTATTGTATTCGTTAAGGTATACATCAAAAATGACGATATTAATGTTGTTGAAAAATTTGATGTTGATTGAAAATATCTTAGGCATATACCGGAATTATTCGAGCCAGAAGAAAATTAAAAAATATTTTATTATTTTCCAAATATTTCTCCTAACCACGTTTCATACAATAGCTCTGATAATAATTGAACAGTATTTGTTATTAGCAGAGGGTGAGCACGATCAAATAAAATTAATTCGTGGTTGTTTATCTGTCTTAGTGTATATAAACTCTTTGGTATTCGTTGTGACGGGCACCTGTTACAGCAGTGCCTTCACATCTTACTACGAAAGCATGAGCCGTGTCTCTGAATGGTTTAAAGAAGACAATAAATTGCATAATTCTATCAAGAAAATACGCTGGTTCGGTATTATTTTGATATTATTTTGGATCGTGAATTTAGTTTACAGATCTACGGAAATCGCTAAATTATTTCCAAAAACGAAAGGGCATATTTTACTTCTCATTTTGGTATCGCCAATTATCTTAAGAATTACTGTAGTTTTTCAGATTCTCATAATGTATATTATTGTTATGATAGTGGTTAATTTGTTTAAATGCTTGATTTCGTTGATATCCGTCGTTCAGGAGAAAGTAGGGAGATGCGATATTAGTTCAGATGAGCAATGTGATATCACAAGGGAGCAGATTAAAGAATGGATTGAATTGTATCGGGATTTAGCAAATTGCTGTGAGAAAGCAACGCTATGCTTTGGAAGCCAGGTACTTGTGTTTGTAATTGATTTGAATTGACAAATAATTGCCTCGTTGGTCTAGTGGTTGGAAGCACTACTGCTGAACATGAAGTCCTGGTTTCAATTCCCGGTTGCACAAATTGTTATAGGGTTTTTCTATCTGGAATTTCTCAGTAGTAATCCGGAGTCTGAATTTGTGGCCGGTTGTTCGCAATTAGGCTCACCCCTGTTTCATAGGACTTCAAGCATAACTAGCGAAATGTAGGTGTACTAATAGGTACACCTCTGCTTAACCTTTCGGGGAATACAGGCGCGTAGGCATGCTGTTGTGCTATGTACTGACAAATATTTTTAAATGTATAGTTACTGAGTTATTGCCTGTTTTGTTTTGTACGATAACCATAATTTTTATGTTTCAGTTTTACTTCACGGTAATATTGTCAATATTCTATAATGTTTTGCTGACGTACTCAATATTTTACTTTAGTTTTATAAATGTAAGTATGATACCACTTGGTTTCTGAAATCTTGGTTTCTACACTTGGTGTATGAAATTATCAAACATCTTGAGATGGTTGATAATTGACTGGCTGTGCTGCCAGCTTTTTAGGCGCATTTCCTGTTGACAGCGATTCTGATGTATTTTTGTTGCCCTATGATTCCTTCTCCCCCTTCTTTATATAGTCATGTACAGTCACCAGCATAAAATATATTACTATGGACAGCCCGGCAATAAACAGCTCGGCTCATTTCATGATTCGTCCATTAATATTTGACGGCAAAACTAACTAACTATATAACATTTGCAGCTAAAAACAAGAAAATCTCAGATCACAAACCTCTTAGTATTAATAAAGTCTACTTAAATAAAGTTAATAAAGAGAAATATCTCGGACTTATTCTGGATAATCAACTTACATGGAAACCACGTATCGAGAAAACCTGTTCTAAAATATTAAGCCTAACCTCTTAAGGTCCGCACAGACATATTTAACATATGTCACATATTTGTGCTGCCACTTGTATATATGCCTTCGGTAACTGTAATTTATATATACAACAAATGGAAAAAATTTTACGGTTTTCGATTTGATTTCATTACAAATTTCAGAACGGCGACACCAGTGCAGCTAAGAAAATGGTTTATCTCATATCTGTTCACGCAACTACTTTGATGTTGCCAGTCGTTGCTGGACAATTGACCCGTAACCAAGGGATAAAGATTCACAGAGTGGTGGCTAGACTTTATAATACAGTGATCATAATTGGTAAGAAATATTCTTTTCCAAGTAACTACTAAATACATCTAAACGATTGTGTTGTGTAATGTGTAAGCAAGTATTAATTTTAAAATATATTAATTTATAAAATGTTGGTGAGATTATTATAAATATGGTACCAAAAATGGTATTCTCGTCACACTTGTCATTTAATTTACTTGTCACCTTCAACGGGGTCTTTATTTAAAATATTGCGTAAATTAATAAACAATAAAAAAACTAATTTCAGATTCGAAAGAAGCAGAAGCGAAATTAATAAAGGACTTCATACGTCTGATAAAAAAGAACCCCATAGAGATCAAGTTATCGTCCAAGATTCCTGCTGGGATGTACATGCTGCCTGTTATACTTATGTTTACTGTCAACTATGTCATTGTTTTGCTTCAGTTTAATCACATTATTTAATTTAATTATTTTTGCAAATTTCATGTTATTCATAAGTATATGGTTCGTATGGTTTCTGATTTTTTATGTTGCTGAGGCCTCCACGCATCTGCAGCGTTCCTAAATGTTCGCGGAAGCCCGTGTTGACGATTTTTATGCCATAATGAGAAAGAGGGTGGCATCAATAATGGGTAGGTTGCGCAGAGGCTCTGATAGCATCCTAAAGACATTGTTTGACAAGTTGTTGGACAGACCCTTTATTAGGCACTGGGTGCAGAGGCACGTGCCAACATGTGTTGAGCCATGTAGTTATTAGTTGTTATTAGGTTAGTTTGAAAGTTTTACTAAAATCATTTTAAAGTCGTTGTTACTAGTACTATAAGGTTGTGTTTTTATTGTGTGTGTGTAATCCGTAATAAACGAAAATATATAAGTAATGTATTATTAAGTTATTTTAATTTATTTCATAAAATGATAATTTTATTAAGTTTATTTTGAATGGTCATTTGCTAGTCTGCGCTTCTGCATGTTTGTTACTGTACTAGGCCACATGAAAACAGTGGATTTCAATGAAACTTGAGTATTAATTACAACTTAGACAACTTACATATACAGGGTTACTTTTCAAAGACCATCCAAATTTTTACATGGTGTTCCACCCATGAATATAAACAACTTTCACTACGGAACCAACTCTGAAATCACGAAAAAAAATCTGCTTTTTTATACAAAACTTCAATACCTACTTGACCAAAATGTATGAAACAGCTGATTTTTTTTCGTGATTTCAGAGTTGGTCGCATAGTGAAAGTTGTTTATATTGATGGGTAGAACACCATCTAATAATTTGGGTGGTCTTTGAAATGTAACCCTGTATTTTATTTCGAACAGTCGAGTAGTAGAAGCCGTCTCGCCAGGCGACTTGATGAGTTGATGAGACGGCTTTCGAAAAGGCTTACAATTTGACAAACAGTAGGTATGAATGTGGTCTACCCACACCGTACATGGTGTTTCATGATTACTTATAAGTGTTGCTGGTTTTTTGAGATACATTACACCCAGAGTTAGTCGCTTCTTATTATTTCTCTTAGGCGAATGAAGAAATTATTATAGCCAGAAGAATAAAAAAAAAAACTAATTTCTATCTAATTTCGATCGACTCCTCTGGCTGTAATTATTTAGCCACGAACAAGACTGACGGCAGTATGCTGACTATTTATAGATGATAAATGATTGGTAACACGTACTTGACTGGTGACAGCTTTAGTGATGATAACTTAATGTAGGTAAACTGCTTACCTACATTAAAGTAACAAAATGTTTCCGCTCATTAATACAAGAACTTTAGCAAGATAACGTTAGAAATAAAAATGGGGACATTTTTAAACAAGACAAGTGGTTGAAACATTTTTTGATAATGGAGAATCTCTTAGGCATATACATGAATTGTTGTAGCCAGCAGAAGATCAAGAAATGTTTGATTATTATTCAGATATTAGTTCAGACTCTGCTGCACACTACAATCCTTTTTGAAGATGAACATTTCCTGCTAGGAGGAAAGGAATTTTCTCATGCATGGTGGTTTCTCTGCGTTGTCATAAGCAAACTCGGTACGGTATCATCCATCGTGACCAGTATCTGTTATAGCCGCCCCTTCATATTATCTTATATTAGAAGTATCAGCCGAGTCTCTGAATGTTTTCAAGATGACAAGTTTATTCATGGTATTAAGAATATACACTGGTTCAGCATCACTTCTACAATATTGTGTTTGGCGTTATCTCTCTACAGATCGTTGCAGATTTTAATAAATTACATGCTAATATTAGGAGGGATATATGGATATGTTAATTTTCGTTTCCGTTTGTGGGTCACAAACTTTAATCAGGAGGCCAATTCCCGTAATTTAAAACATTCAAAATCTAGTCGCGGTCTCATCTCAGCGACAAACTTATGTCAAAAACTTGTCAAAATGTAGGGTAATTAGAGGTATTTATGAGAGATTGAGACTGAGATCACACTGTGAACGTTCTTAAAATACGTTCTAAAACTACTGTAAATCAGAGGGGCAATTCTCGTTGAATTGCCCCTCTGATTTACAGTAGTTTTTGAGAAAGTCAATATACTAACTCTGCCTTCTCTTTATATTTATGAAAGTATTTTGTATGTTCGCAAAAACTTAGGACTTTTCAAAATATGAAGCGATTTCCATAATATAAATACACGAAGTAGAAATTAAATTGTGATACCTAAATTTTGATGAACTAAAACTAGCAAGTCATTTCTTATACACAGCATCCGTTTTTATAACAAGTTGCCAAAGCCGGTTACAGAACTTAGCGATGGAAAGTTCAAAACCCTTCTCAAACGTGTCCTTATCAAAAAATCATAATTTGTAAGATTAAAGATTACGTTGAAGACAACGTAGTTTGGCAATAATTCTTTTGGCACATGTTGCTTCTCTGGCACCTCATTAACGGCATAACTACATAAGTGTCTATTAACTGCTCTCATATTGCGATGTTTAGCCTTTTTCCAACTATGTTGGAGTTGGCTTCCAGTGTAACCGGATGCAGCTGAATACCAGTATTTTACATGAAGCGACCGCCTATCCTCCACAACCCAGTTACTGGGTAATTCAAACTTTCTGTAACGACAGTCAAAGATCCACGAATGACAGCTGGGATCAATGGCTTAACGTTCTTTCCGAGGCACGGAGGCTTCTCGGTATGTAAAAATGGTCACCCATCTACAGACCAAACGCAGCAAGCGTAGCTTAACCTGATCGATCGACCTGTGCGGCTGTTATTATTGAGCCACGGGCCCCTCCACACATACTTCTTTGACTTAATCTTTTTATTATTTGACATTATATACAGACAATTCTAATTTTTGAACTCTTTATTAGTTAGTGGTTGTAATGGCAATGATATGATTTTCTTGGTTTTAATAGGTTTTTACCGACTTCAAAAAAAACCAGGTTATCAATTCGACACGTATGTATGTAATATTATTGGAATTGCATTATATTCACATATGACAATCTATTAGGGCTTTCAAATAAATATACAAAATTTTATAGACGTATTTTTCATATGTATTTGTATGTATGTAGGTATATTTGTCCACGCATTTCTCCGCAACTATTAATCGGATCGTGACCATTTTTTTTCTGTCGGCTTACATTTACTTCAACTTAGGGAACAGTGCAAGTTTAATCAAAATCAATTCTGTGTAAGTATGACGGCCTGGCTTACTGATACGAGCTACGGGTGTAATGTCAAAAGGAAATCATCTCAAAACCTTGGTCAAATTCTGGTGCAATATTTACAACAAAACTATTACCTACTTATTACAAACAAATATTCCAGTTTTTACTTAAAACTAAAAATTACGAAATAAAAAAGTAATTTAAAAAAAAATCAACCGACTTCAAAAATAAATTAACTCAAAATTATGAAATAATTTTAATTTCGGAAGTGGTGGCAAAAAACTAAAACTAAAATACAGGACCCAAGACACCGACTTCCGAAATTAAAATCATTTCATTATTTTGACTTAATTTCTTTTTGAAGTCGGTTTATTTTTTTTTATTTTTCCTTTTGACTGTACTAAATAAAAAAAGTTATTTATATTAAGAAAATGTAACTAACTATTTACACTAGATACTATATTAAATATGGCATGATGGCCAATTTTCAGACATCATAGAGTCGTACATATCGAACAGATTGTTTAGGATCAGACAAAAAAACGCCTATTCATACCTTACGCAGATAAAAGCTGGAGCGGGAGTGTACTGGGTCCGGTCCTGTATCTAATATACAGCTGCGATATTCTTGAGCTAGAAAACCATTTCATTGCAACTTTTGCTGACGACACAGCAATCATGGCTGTTGGAAATAATCATGAGGAAGCTGCGTTGAAAAGAGCATGTCAAAAAGAAAAGAGCCGAATTAGATATCCCTTATAAAAAAATGTATTGGCTACTTGGGAGACAGTCGCCATTATCAATATCTAACAAACTGTTGATATACAAACAAGTTTTGAAGCCTGTATGGACCTACGGTATTCAGCTGTGGGGCTGCACTAGCCCAAGCAATCGTCAAACCATACAACGATTTCAGAACAAAGGTACTTAGGGATATAGTCAATGCGCCCTGGTACATTAGCAACAATGACCTCCGCCGGGATCTCAAGATGGATGTTGTAAACACAGTAATTTAACCGTATAGTTCGGGAACGCCCCCGAATGGACCCGAACACACGAACCTCCGCCGGCTCGGTACTGGGTCCCATTGGACCCAGGAATTACGACATGCGACACCCTACATTGATTATGTAAATTTTTGTTATGTTACCCATCCAATCTTATGAATGTGCGTTAACTAAGAGAGTTGGATAAAAAACTCTTAAGTTAACGCCATTAAATATTTCATATTTAGCGCGCAAGCTTCTCATTTACCTTTATTAAATTCAAGTCTGTAAATGCGATAATCGCCATTTTGTTGACAGTGGTGGTCGAGGCTAAAAAACATAAAAATTGGGGATTTCGAACATCGAAACTCCACCACAGGGGCAGTGAATAATACATTATTTAATTATTTAACGAATTCATCCATTGTTCAAGTTAAATAAGTAGCGGTAATGAAGTTTTTTTATATCTAATGTCGAAGTTTCGCGGCAATCGTGCATGATTACATTTAACTTTGTACAAATGTCACGCACACATGGTAGGTAAGATTTAAAATGTGACAAATATTATTGAAAATATTACAAACAACACGAAAATGCCCAAATGTTAACGTAATATTGAAGAACAGGTCAAATAACACGTATTATTCATTACCGCTACTCAATTTGTGTTCTAAATCGCCGTACATTGTTGTTTTTTTTTTATAGTAATGATGTGCGAAAGCGATTATGCTAAACGATTTTTTTTTAAATTTCGATTGACATGGATAATTAATACCTATGTCGAATTTCGGAAATCGATACTCGGAAACTGAAATAAAATTATTTTAAGCATTAAATACAATAAGCATTGTTTATAATAATGATTTATGCTTTTCTAATGTTATTATAATAGTTTTTTGGACCCTTTATTGAAACTGAGTCAATAACTGAGGACCTTTGACCATAGTCATTTATTGAATTTCGCGCCGAATTGTTTCCATATTTGAATTTATCTTCGCGCTGCGCTCGCCGTTTAAAATTATTTTTATTTATTGTACCTACTTACTATTTATTTTTGATACTTTCTAATAGTTTGCTACAGAATGCCCGGTATACATTTTTTTGGTAGGTTTAGCAAAAGTTTGGGAACGATGATAAATTAATGGTATAAATTGGGTATTCCACAATCACTTTACATTTCAATATGTTTTGTTAGTTGTATGAGCTTGGTAGTTTTTGTTTCTATTAGTTTATTTGAGTAATAGAAATTGTTTTTTTTTGTGGTAGTTTCCCAACGTAATTTAAAAAAAACTGACCATGTTGAGAGAGCAGTGGTGGCCCAGTGGGAGAGCAGTGGTGGCCCAGTGGGAGAGCAGTGGTGGCCCAGTGAGAGAGCAGTGGTGGCCCAGTGGGAGAGCAGTGGTGGCCCAGTGCGAGAGCAGTGGTGGCCCAGTGGTAACGGCCGCGACTTACGAGTTGTAGGTCGTAGGTTCGAACCCAGACAGGCGCTTTACTTTGTGTAAATTATTTCATCACCACTGCTCTCAAAACGGTGAAGGAAAACATCGTGAGGAAACCGGCATGTCCAAGAACTAAAAATTCGAAGACATGTGACATCTACCAACCCGCACTGGGCCGCGTGGTGGATTACGGCCCACTCCCTCTCACAGAGAGGAGGCCTGTGTCCCAGTAGTGGGAACATTATAGGCTGATTATGGACCATGTTTATGTCGGACCACGCACAGTGAAAGGTTCCGTAGTTGGGTTGAATATTTACGCATGCACAATGCACATCATTAATTTGATCGACTGCAAAAATAAGTTTGTATTTCTATTTGTCATCATTCATAAGTTCATAACGTACCCAATAATTAAAGTGCCTGACAGAAAAGAAAAGTACCTACTGTTTTCTTATGGGGAATAACATCTTGACCATTTCTTACTATTACAGCCAAAGTCTGCAATTAACCCCCTTGACCGCTATTCGAGATTGAAAATGCCAAAAATCTTATTTTTATATCAAGTGTTTTAAGCATAACATTTAAATAAAACCGGTCAAGAGCGAGTCAGACTCGCGCACCGAGGGTTCCGTACCTTCATATTTTTAATTTTTGATCGGCGTGGCCTATATTCGTCAGAGAATTTTAGCACTGTGCACTGCGGTGTAGAATATTACAGTTTTATGTCGGCGTGATCTCTTGACCGATCTTTACATAAACTTCTATCACATAGAATCATTTCAGATTTTTCTTTTTGCAAACTTCGGAGATAAGCGGGGGGGGGGGGGGGGGGACCATATTTTTTTTTACATTTTTAATCAAGAGTCGAAAACTATGCGGCCTAAAAAAAAAGAAAAACATTTTGAGAATGTGCAAACTACGCTCTTTCATGATACCCCTGATGAATTTTTCAATTTTTGATTTTTTTTTTTTCAATCTGTTGCAAAAAATATACATATATTTTTATTGCTTTCTTATTTGCAAAATAGTTGGGTAAACGTCATCTAAAACCGTTCCAAATTTCAAGTTGATAGCATTAGTAGTTCTTGAGATATCCAGCTGTGGGTTCCGTTTTACCATTTTAATACGGAACCCTAATACCGACTTTAAGTCTATAGAGTCCTGACTGATTGATATATCAACGCCTAAGCTGCTGGTCCTAGAGACATGCAATTTGGAGGGTGTGTTCTTTGTGAAGAATAAGCATCCATGAAATTCCACCCCTAAGAGGGTGAATAGGGGGAGGGTGAAATTTCACGCGGACGAAGTCGCCGGCAGAAGCTAGTTGAATATAACATCCCGAACATATGTGACCCTCACGACAAGCCCTTTCATTTGATATATTACACGGTACCTACGTAAGAAGGCTTTATTTTAATTTTCTAATGTCACTCCAAAAAGTGAACTCCGGTCAGACTGGAAGCCGACCCCAACATAGTTGGGAAAAGGCTAGGCAGATGATGATGATGACTCCAAAAAGTGACCCCTTTCAAAATTAATTTATTTATGTTACACGTCCATGTTTGAGTCACAGAAATTTATATGTGTACCAAATTTCAACTTAATCGGTTCAGTAGATTCGAAACAAATCGGTTGTGACAGACCTACAGACAGACACACGAGTGATCCTATAAGGGTTCCGCTTTTCATTCGGACGTAGGGAACCATAAAAAGTTACACCCTTATCCACACTGTACGTGTATGTACTTATTAAAATAATTATATTTAAAATTATTCAGTTTCCGCAAACATTTTATTTTTTTTTAAACATCGATTATTATCGATTAGGCTTTATGACATTTTTTGAATCGAAATAAGAAAATTGGGTGGATGGTCAGCACTAAGAAGTGTCATGTCGCATCACATTTTTTAGTATTTTTTATCAAGATTTGATCATCTATACATATAATAAATCTGTAGAAGGGTCAATTCTGTACATTGAAAATATTGAAAAAATAAATAGCGGGGGGTGTTGCTGGATCGATACCAAACCCAAATATGTGATTAAAAAAATTTTTGTCTGTCTGTCTGTCTGTCTGTCTGTCTGTCTGTATATGCAGGCATCACGTGAAAACTAACGGTTCGATTTCGATGAAACTTGGTATAATTATACCTTATTATCCTGGGCATAAAATGGGATACTTTTTATCCTGGAAAAATACGTAGAAAAAAAAATCTTATTTTTCAGTTTTATTCATAGACGTTGTTCTGTAGAACCGCGAACACACGTTGCATTACCCGCAGTGGATAATTTTCCATTTCAATTTAAGAGAATACAGTTTCCTGTAGCTTTGTGTTACGCCATGACAATAAATAAGGCTCAAGGTCAGACCCTAGGAGTTGCTGGAGTAGATCTTACCGCGAGTTGTTTTTCACACGGGCAACTTTACGTAGCTCTTTCCCGTGTGAGCAGTCCAAGAAATCTTCATGTTCATATTCCGGACGAGCTCACTAACAATGTTGTGTATGCTGAAGCTCTCAATTAACTTTCTGTCGCATTGTCACGATCACTTTTTTATTATTGCAAACTTTTCGTCACTGTCAGTAATTTACTGCTACATGCTACTTATCAAGGTCGGAATTACTATGAAAAAAATACTTACCTACTACAGAACGCGATCTCAACAGCAGTAGCTCAATAGAGGGATCTCCTTAATTATTATAGGCTTAGCCGTATTTGGGTCCAATAGATATTTATAAGATGTCATTGTCAGAGTTACTCAAAATGGAGAAATAAACCATCTACGCGAAGACCGACATCCGCGCGGACGGAGTCGCGGGCGGAAGCTAGTGTTATATTATTATGTAGTTTATTTATGAAAAATGGTAAAAGTAAGAATGCAGAGAGAATGACAATATCTTTATTTTTCCCTATTGCATATTTTCATCAAGAGATTAGGTGGTTTATGTACATAATTTTAGAGAGTTTAAGGTGCCTACCTTTTGGATATGTGTAGTAATATCTATTTTATACAACTTTCGCAGACCTACAGACAGACACACGAGTGATCCTATAAGGGTTACGCTTTTCATTCGGACGTAGGGAACCATAAAAAGTTACACCCTTATCCACACTGTACGTGTATGTACTTATTAAAATAATTATATTTAAAATTATTCAGTTTCCGCAAACATTTTATTTTTTTTTAAACATCGATTATTATCGATTAGGCTTTATGACATTTTTGAATCGAAATAAGAAAATTGGGTGGATGGTCAGTGTCATGTCGCATCACATTTTTTAGTATTTTTTATCAAGATTTGATCATGTTATATATGTAGTTTATTTATGAAAAATGGTAAAAGTAAGAATGCAGAGAGAATGACAATATCTTTATTTTTCCCTATTGCATATTTTCATCAAGAGATTAGGTGGTTTATGTACATAATTTTAGCGAGTTTAAGGTGCCTACCTTTTGGGTATGTGTAGTAATATCTATTTTATACAACTTTCGCAGTAAAATGACACGATTTGACCGACCTCAGCATATAGTTAAAGATATTTGCCACAAACTTATTGTACAAAATAGGCGCGGTAACACATTTTTCTTAATAAATTCGGATGCTGAAAGTTGAAGTAAATTCCTGAATACCATGACGTAATTCGCAACATCCCGTCCAGTCAGCTGGTACGTCATATGTCAAAATCTAGTCGAGCAGAGAGGTTAAAAATATGCAGAAGCTCCTGAACACAGCCTTCATTATCACGTGAATGTCGAGGCGATCCAACTCCTCGACAACACTCATCTAGTGCGAAGACTAAAAACCTTTTGAGTTAGTTTAGTGCAGTGTGAGTGAACTATAAACTACAATGCAAGTGCTGACTATTATACAGAACATGTGAATCAAGTGTCTTCCCCTTAACATAGTTAATAAGACGCTGTTGGACGATTTCTTAATATTATAGTTACTAAGCAGTTTAAGTAATATTTAAAATACTTATTAGCTAATAGGCTAGATTGGAGGCCCTCTGGACACGTGAACTATCGACCAGCCGGCGAGAAATTTCCTTAAAAAGAAGACGCGCACTCGGGCCCCATGACCCGAGCGTTTCGACCCTAAACGGCTCAAAGCTGTTGTTGTCCATGAGATTACAGTATTTCCTTTTGATAGATTCTTATTTAGTAAATGTAAGGCCATTGTAGACTTTAGATCTGTAGACCATTTTTTATTTTACCAAGTACCTGGTTGACGTTGACAGGCCTACGCTGTTCTCCCATACCTACTGTAATTTGAAAACATTGTAAAAGCCAATATTGTTTTTAAAAGAGTAACAGTGGAGTTTCTTGCCGGCTCTTCTTCATAGGAAACGACCAACTGGAACCGTGCACCTAGCTTATGATGTTTCATAAGTGCCCATGTAGGTTTATGTTAAATAAAATATTTTGATTTTGGCCGATGATTTTCATATATTTTGTTCAAAGATCTTTAGTTAATATATTTTGTTCAAACACTTGGCGTCGAGTTGCAGAGTCGTAACAACAGGCTTTGGGACTCGCTTGCTCTCGCTACTTATCGCAGCTGCTAGACGCACAGTGGACGCACACACGAGGAAGGTGCATGTGTGCTTATACAGGATACATTTTTAACCAGTGTGCAAACTTTAACCATAAAATCAGTACATTAGCCTAGCTAGACAAAGAAATTTTTCAACCGTTACCAAGAAAAAATCTGCTCTTACATAGAAAAGTGCAATACCTACGCGGTCAAAATGCATGGGGGAGCAATTTTTTATCTTAAAAATCGACAAATAAAAAAAAATATCGCCCCCTGCGTTATTTTTTTTTTTAATAAGCTTCAGAGACATGTACTGAATACTTGGTTTCAGTTTACGCACTGGTTAAAAAAATATCCTGTATTGCTAATCTCAACATGGATACATTCGATGTCGATCGTTTCAAATTTTACGTCGAAGCGCGTCAAATACTCAAAGAATGATCGCTTCCTGCACAACGTCTGTCGACCAACAGCTAGTCGCAGACACAAACGCCAGCTTTGCGTCTAGTCGCAGCGACAAGACGCGGATGCAAACGACAATTCTGCGTCTCGTTGCAGCGATAAGACTCAGTTTGCGCTGCCACTTATTGGTCGTCGAAAGCATAGTAGGCAATTTCGAAAGTCATTACTTTACCGATGACTAGCTCCGTGAGTTTGGACCGAACATTAATCTTGAACAGCGCCAGACTTTTGAAAGGGATTTTTTAGGGTTCCGTAGTTCCTACAAGGAACCATTATAGTTTCGTCATGTCCGTCTGTCTGTCTGTCTGTCTGTCTGTCTGTCCGAAGTTTTGCTAAGAGATCGTTAGTACTAGAAAGCTGTAATTTCGTAAGAGTGCGTATATCAATTACGCCGACAAAGTGGTAAAATAAAATTTTGGAAAATATTTTTTTTTAGGGTAGCTCCCCTACATGTGAAGTAGGGATGAATATTTTTTTCATCGTCTACCCCATCGTGTGGGGTATCGTTGAATAGGTCTTCTAAAATGACTTGTGGTTGGGTTGAAAATGGGTTGCTAAAATAATTTTTCGATTTAATGCTCCATTTACGAAATATTAAACTTTAAAGTGCAAATTCAAACAACTCCCCTACAACAAACTACAACTTCTTATACGGTACACAAAATTACACCCGCCACATCTTTCGTCCTAGAACCGATGATGACGAAATCATTTCAACTATATACTCCCTACGGACCAACGCTGCTACAGGATGGGATGGTATTTCGCCCTTCATCCTCAAAAAATACTCCACCCTACTGGCACCCATCCTATGCCATATATTTAATCTTTGTTTCGACACTGCTGTCTTCCCTACTTCATTTAAAAAGCCAATTATTCATCCAATTTTCAAGGGAGGGGACGAGACTTTACCTAATATTTACCGACCCATAGCAGTTCTAAGTGCGTTATCTAAGGTGCTCGAACGTTTAATTAATAAGAGATTTGTTAATTACTTGGAACACTAAAAGCTAATATCATCTCATCAATTCAGCTTTCGCAGAAACTTATCAACATGTGACGCAGTCCACGAATTAACTAATCACGTGGTACAAAGTATTAATAATAATAAAAAAGTCCTAACCATATTCTTAGACCTCGCTAAAGCGTTCGACACGGTCCCCGTCTCTAATCTCCTATCAAAACTTGAAGGAGTGGGTGTCAGAGGTGTTCAATTGGATATGTTCAAGAGCTACCTAACAGACGGATCGATGTTTGTCTCTATAAATAATAACAATAGTAATGAACTTCCCATTTATTACGGTGTGCCCCAGGGAAGTATACTAGGGCCGACCCTGATTCTTATCTTCATCAATGAGCTATGCGACCTCAATGTCCAGAATAGTAACATAATATCTTTCGCGGATGAAACTGAGATATCTGTTGTAGCTGAAACGTGGTCTCAACTAGAAACTAGAGCGCAACTCGCATTCAACACAGCACTAAACTAGCTCAATGATCACACCCTTACACTCAACATTTTCAAAACCAACTTCCTGACGTATTCAATCAATGCAGCCTCTCAACCACGCGTCCCAATAACCTTAATAACTCACTCTTGCACTAATCAATCCCAAACTCCTTGCAACTGTCCATCACTAACCTCTGTAGACCAAATAAAATATCTGGGTGTGACATTGGACAAAACTCTAAACTTTAAGTCCCATATAAACATTCTTACAGGCAGGGTCCGGAAACTTATATTCATATTCAAAACACTTCGGAAAATTGCTAATCAAACTGTTATACGCAATGTTTATTTTGCCTTGTGCCAATCTATTGTCACATATTGCATTTCATGTTGGGGTGGTGCTGCTAAAACGATCTTAAAACCATAGCACATAGATAGCACATAGAGCTATTTAAAAGTTGCTACCTTTCGCCCCATCATATTCCCTACTAATGAATTATACCGTAAATGGAATATTCTAAACGTAAGACAACAGTTTATCATGCAAGCAGTTCTCTTACAACACCAAAGAACGCCATATAGGAAAATCGATAAACGTAGAAAAGACTTAGTTTGTACTCTCCCACGTGCACGTTCCACTTTCATTAAAAGATTCTTTTATTTTCTTGGCCCCTCTCTGTATAATAAAATAAATAAACATTTTCCAGTATACGGCTTAACACACTATAATTGTAAGGAAATGGTCTACTCATTTCTTCTAGACTACACATATGAAGAAACAGAAAAAATACTTATTTAAGGGTAAGTTAAAATGGAGCATAGCACACTCAACATAATGTGTAACATAACAAACACACATACAAACACTAGCAAACACAGCCTCACACACTCACTCACACTCACACACACACACATTCTCACACACACACACCCCCCCCCACACACACACACACACACGCTCATTCACACACACATACTCATCCACCACACACACACATACTCATCCACTACACACACGTGAAAATAGTTTTTTTTTCTTCCTTCAATTAGTTATACCATATTTTTTTTAGCTGCAGTCAAATACCTAATAATCGCAAACAGTAAAAATACAAATCCTTGTAATCCAAGGCGGATCGGAACTGCCACTCCTTCATACAGGTTATACTGTACCTAACCTAGTTAGGAGATCAGAACTGCACCCACTAAAATTGTAGTAAACCTGTAATTTTACCATTTATAATTAATATACCCATGTACTGCAATACGCCAAAAGGATTAATAAAGATTTATTTATTTAAATTTTTGTTCCAGTAGGGCGTCCCCCCCCTCTAAAACCTAAACTGCGGGCTTGAAAAATCTGGAAAAATTCACGATGATAGTGCTTTTCATGAACTTTAAAGGAAAACTATATTAAGACAACTTTATAAGTTTAGCGGTAATAGTCGTTGAACTTGGGTGTTGGATAATTTTGTACCAAATACAAAATCCTTAGCATTCATGCTTTAAAGTGACTAAGATAAAGTTAGTTGCTTGTTTATAACGGGTAAAGACTTGCATTGTATTCTGCCAATAATTTGGTCAAAATTAATGACATTAATCATCATTTAAATTAGACATTAAGACAATAGAGCCAACCTCTTGCAAAAATATAACTAAGGCAAATAATAAGTCAAATGAAAGTGTAAAAAAATTAAATTGTATCAATCTGGTGCATCAAAATATTCAAGGATTTTTAAACAAAGACTTAGAAGTAGAATTATTCCTGAATTGTAACAATATAGATATTCTTTGTTTGACAGAACATTGGCTTAAAAGCCACCAGTTCATGTTCAATTTTAGTAATCACCAGGTTGGTAGTTCATTCAGCAGAGTAAATGCTATACATGGTGGCTCATTAATTTTTATAAATAACCAGCTTAAGTTTAAGGACCGAAAGGATATCGTGAGCCTCTCTGTTGAGCGAACAATTGAAATAGGCTGTATAGAATTGGAGCAGTTCATTATATTAAGTGTATACAGACCACCTTCAAGATTGTATGATTGTTTTGAAAAAATTATGGATGAAGTGTTGCACAAAACCTGTAATACAAAGAAGTCTATCATCACGTGTGGTGATTTTAATGTTAATTTGTTAGAAAATTCTGGGTTAAGTACTAAAATTATAAGTTTGTTTCAGTCATACAATCTTGCTAACCAATTTTTAGAGCCCACTAGAATAACTCCTACTAGTGCCACATGCCTAGATAACATTTATACAGATGTTATACCGACCCACAAAGAAATTATTAACCTAATAGACTCAGATCATTGCGGACAATTGATCAGTATTCCAAATCACAACAATAAAGTTACTAAAAAAGATATCACTGTTAACCCAAAAACAACTAATCGCTTGGAAACATTTAAAACTAAACTCTTGGGTAAATTACCACTTTTGTTCACTATTGATGACCCTAATCAACAATATAATGATTTTTTTAATATGTATTGCACACAATTTGATAACACTTTTATTCCAAAAACATTATCGGTTAATATTAACGCTTCCTTCAGTGACTGGGCCACCATTGGTATACATAAAAGTAGAAAACGACTTTATGAATTATATGAAGAACGGATTTGTATAAACACTGCTGAATTTAATTTATATGTTAAGAATTATTCTAAAATATTTAAAAAAGTTTATAGTATTGCCAAGTCACGTTATTTGAGTTCAAAAATTAAAAATAGTAGCAACATTATTAAAACGACTTGGAATGTCATTAATAGCGAAACGGGAAGGTCATGCACCCGAAGTAGTGACTACAGCCTTGCTATAGATGACAATATAATTAAATCAGATTCTCAAGTCGCCGCGGTCTTTGAAAATTTCTTTGCAGAGATTCCAGTATTAACTATTAAATCTCTTAACTCATCACCCGCTGCCGCAGAGTCTTTACTTAAAGAAAACGTTTCAGTTTGTGATTCTGAATTTCACTTTGAATATGTAACCTGTAACGATATAATTAAAACCTTTCACACGTTAAATGTTAAAAAGACCGCAGATCTATGGGGTAATTCTGTGGATGTTGCTAAATCGATTATAAACATTGTAGCACCTACCTTAGCTGTTATATTTAATAACTGTATTGACCGTGGTGAGTTTCCTGATCTTATGAAAAACAGTAAAATAATACCGTTGTTTAAATCGGGTAGTACATCAGACCCTACTAATTATCGACCTATTTCAGTACTACCTACCTTTAGTAAAATTTTTGAAAAACTTATTTTGAATCAATTGCAAAGATTTTTTAATAAAAATAAATTACTGCATAATAAACAGTTCGGTTTTACAAGGGGTCGTTCGACTACCGATGCAGGAGTTGAACTTTTAGGACATATTTATAACGCATGGGAGGACAAATGCGATGCCTTGGGCGTCTTTTGCGATTTGTCCAAGGCATTCGATTGTGTTCTTCATGAAACATTAATCAGGAAACTGCACCACTACGGAATCCGGAACGCCTCTCTGGATCTTCTTACTTCTTACTTGAGTGATAGGATTCAGAGAGTTGATGTTAACGGAAAAAGGTCACCCGGATCTGTAGTAAGAATGGGGGTCCCCCAGGGCTCAATTCTTGGTCCTTTCTTGTTCCTTATTTATATCAATGACTTGCCGTATCTCATAAAGGAGAATCATGATATAGTGTTGTTTGCAGATGACACTTCTCTTTTGTTTAAAATCAAACGTCAGCAGCTGGTTACTGACAATGTAAATAACGCCCTTGCAAAAGTAGTTAACTGGTTTAATGTCAATAACCTACTTCTTAACGGAAAAAAATCGAAATGTATTAAGTTTACGATACCCCACGTTAGACAAGTAGAAACTAGTGTTCTCATTAAGGATGAAGAGTTAAAACCCGAAGATACCACAGTATTCTTAGGCATAACGTTGGATGCCAAGCTTCAATGGGGCCCCCATATAGATAAACTGTCAAAAAGGCTTAGCTCTGCAGCATACGCCGTTAGGAAAATTCGTGATTTGACTGATTTAGAGACAGCCCGTTTAGTTTACTTTAGTTATTTTCATAGTGTGATGTCGTACGGTATTCTGTTGTGGGGAAATGCCGCCGATATTCAGACAATTTTTATTTTACAAAAAAGGGCAATTCGTTCTATCTATAAATTAAGTCCCAGACACTCCCTCAGAGAAAAATTTAAAGAGATTAATATAATGACTGCGCCTTCTCAGTACATTTATGATAATATTTTGTATGCACATAAAAATATTAATCTGTTTAAAAAATACAGTCATATCCATAACATAAATACTAGGAACACACACAAATTTGTTGTTCCTACAACAAGGCTCAAGAAAATAGGTGGCTCGTTTAGATGCCAATGTATACGTTTTTATAATAAACTTCCTTGCCAAATTCAAGAACTAAGCCTTAATAAACTCAAAGCTTTTATAAAGCGAAAACTATGCCAGAAAGCCTATTATACTGTAAAAGACTATATTGAGGACAAAAAGGCTTGCCATTGAGCTGCTCCAATAGGTTTAGGCAGTGAATGTTATTTTGCAATTTTACACTTTAATATTTTCTTTTATTTTTTTTTAAAGTATCTATTTACTTAAACAATGACATTTACTGTATAAAGTATTATATTATTTTAATTATTGTGAATGTGAGGACTATGTGGGTCATTGTTTACATTTTAATCATGGTCTGGCAGTTTGAGTAGTTTATGCGGCCTACCCAAATGGCATGGTATTGTTCGTCGAATCGTTGAGCTCCTTAAGTTCTCAGTTGAGCTGCACGGTTACTGACAAATGCGTGCACTGACTGGATAGGTCCACTCAATCTGTGTGGTTCTTTCCTCAAAAGATCACTTCAGACACTAATCTACATGGTCCTCAAAGATTATGTCCGGATTTTTTATATACACATTGACATTGATGAATTTTATTTAGACAATGGCATGAATATTTACTTTGTAAAGTATTATTTTTTTCTTTTCATGGACTATGTGGGTCATTTTTTTTTCTGTTTTCCTTCTTAGTTTTAATCATGATCTGGCAGTTTGAGTAATTTACGCGGCCTACCCAAATGTCCTTTCTTTGGTATTGTTCGTCGAATCGTTGAGCTCCTCAATTTCTGAGTTGAGCTGCATGATTTTTGACAAATACGTGCACTGATTGGACAGGTCCGCTCAATCTGTGTGGTTTTTTCCTCAAAAGACCATTTCAGACATCAATCTACATGGTCTTCACACGATCTGACCAAGATTTTGTCTGGACTTTAAAAGAGACTGTGACCTCTGAGTTTGTTTCGGCCTTTCTTCTCAGAGTAGTCAGATAGGAAACGCCGACCACATCTAGTTTAAAAAATATGATGACGTGTAAATGTGTTTGTAAAAACCTACTTACAGAAAATAAATCATTTATCATTTATTGAAAAACAAAAATGAAAATTTATTTTTTATTTATTTTTTTTATATTCAGAATAAAAAACAACAGGATCGTATTATATTGTGCTACTACGGAACCCTACACTGTGCGTGGCCCGACACGCACTTGGCCGGTTATTTATGTCTAAAGTACATGTAATAAAGTACATTGAATTGAATGAATACTTTACATTATAACGGGTTGGGCTTTTTGTTGGCCTTTAGATGATAATTATGAGCGGTATAATAGTTATTACATTTTGTTTCGTAACAGTCAATTAGAACCAAAGAAAAGTTTATAAGAATTAATAAGTAGGTAACTAAGGGTATAGGGCAACTACGAGTACATGAAAAGTTATATCTGCGGCTGTAATCGAAAATAATATCTCATAACTATTACTAATAATAAAGCTGAAGAGTTTGTTTGTTTGAACGCGCTAATCTCTGGAACTATCCATCGAATATTTAATATCACGCTAGGATTAACAGGAGTCGAGCAAAACAAAAGTCAGAAAGAACGCTAAGCGAAAACGAACTAATAGCGCAGGCAGGCGATGCAATGCGATGGGGTGGTTCAAGCGAACAATAAATTTTACGCGGACGAAGTCCCGGGCAGAAGCTAGTCTCAAATAAACTAGTTTAGCGAGCACAGTATACACCTTCTTCCAATTTGCATCGACATAGTGCCCATAGTCTCCGAATGAAACGGCTGTCACATCTGGACAGGTGTACACAACGAAATTTTAAGGGTTCCGTATTTGCAATTTTGCAATGGAATGAACACTAACTGGAAACAGCCCGTGAGTAATGTAGTACAGCTGGTAGAAATGATCGAAGATATATAATTATGTAAGTAACTAATTAATACTATCACTCATGTCTAAATACATTACCATTCATTAATATTATCACTCATGTCAAAAATACATTACCATTAGTAATAAAATTAATATGTCAAAAATACACATTGTCTTGTTGGGTTCATTATTAATGCGGCATTATCGATAGTCACTTACTTAAATGACCACCAAATAGCTAAGGTAATTCTCATAACTTCCATGATAACTATTTCAGTTTGTATTCGTCAAGGTACACATCGAAAATGTCGATACTAAAGTTGTTGAAATATTTGATGTTGATTGAAAATATCTTAGGCATATACCGAAATTATTCAAGCCAGACGAAAATTAAAAAATGTTTTATTATTTTCCAAATATTTATCCAAACCACGTTTCATACAATAGCTCTAATAATAATTGAACAGAATTTGTTGTTACCAGAGGGTGAGCACGATCAAATAAAATTAATTCGTGGTAGTTTATCTGTCTTATTATATATAAACTCTTTGGTATTCGTTGTGACTGGCACCTGTTACAGCAGTGCTTTCAAATCTTACTACGAAAGTATGAGCCGTGTCTCTGAATGGTTTAAAGAAGACAATAAATTACATAATTCTATCAAGAAAACATGCTGGTTTGGCATTATTTTGATATTATTTTGGATCGTGAATTCAGTTTACAGGTATATGGATATAGCTGAAATATTTCCGAAAAAGAAAGGGCTGCTACATACCATTTCGGTATCGCCAATTATCTTAAGAATGACTGTAGTTTTTCATGTTCTTATGTTCTATATTGTTGTTATGATAGTGGTTAATTTGTTTAAATGCTTGATTTCGTTGATATCCGTCGTTCAGGAGAAAGTAGTGAGCTGCGATATTAGTTCGGATGTGCAATGTGATATCACAAAGGAGCAGATTAAAAAATGGATTGAATTATATCGGGATTTAGCAAATTGCTGTGAAAAAGTAACCCGATGCTTTGGAAGTCAGGTACTTGTATTTGGAATTGATTTGAATGGACAAATAATTGCCTCGTTGGTCTAGTGGTTTGAAGCGCTACTACTGAACATGAGGTCCTGGGTTCAATTCCCGAGTCGTGGAAATTGTTATCGGCATTTTCTATCTAGAATTTCTCATTAGCTACCCGGAGTCTGAATTTGTGGCCGGTTGTTGGCAATTAGGCTCACCCCTGTTTCATAGGACTTGAGGCATAACTGGCGAAACGTAGGTGTACTAATAGGTACACCTCTCTTTAACCTTTGGGGAATACAGGCGTACGTTGTTATGCTATGTAATGATAAATATTTTTAAACATATAGTTACTGAGTTAATGCCTGTTTTGTTTTGTACGATAACCATAATTTTTATGTTTCAGTTTTACTTCACGGTAATGTCGTCAATATTGCATAACGTTTCGCTGACATACTCAATGTTTTACTTTAGTTTTATAAATGTAAGTATGATACCAATTGGTTTCTTAATGGTAATATAACTGCGGGCGATTCAAGCCTAACAACACCCATTTTGTTATGAAATTATGAAACGCCTTTAGATGGTTGATAATTGACTGGCTGTGCTGCCAGATTTTTAGGCACATGTCCTGTTGACAGCGATTATGACGGTGTTTTTGTTGCCCTATGATTCCTTCTCCCCTTCTTTGTATAGTCGTGTACAGCTCGGAAATAAAGTCTCATTTCATTAATATTTGGCGACAAAACCAACTATTTAATATTTTCAGCTAAAAATAAAATAATCTCAGATCACAGACCTCTTAATATTAATAAAGTCAATTTAAATAAAGTTAATAAATAGAAATATCTGGGACTTATTCTGGATAATCAACTTACATGGAAACCACGTATAGAGAAAACCTGTTCTAAAATATTAAGCCTAACCTCTTAAAGTCCGCCACACACTCACACACATATGCCACATATTTGTGCTGCCACTTGTATACTCGTATATGCCTTCGGTAACTGTAATTTATGTTTACATGCAATAGACAAAATTTGACATAATAAATTTCAGAACGGCGACAGCAGTGAATCTAAGAAACTGTTTTATGTCATATTTATTAACGCAACTACTTTGATGTTGCCAGTCGTTGCTGGACAATTGACTCGTAACCAAGGGATGAAGATTCATAGGGTGGTGGCTAGACTTTATAATACAGTGATCATAATTGGTAAGAAATATTCTTTTCTAAGTAACTACTAAATACATCTAAACGATTGTGTGTTGTGTAATGTGTACGCAAGTATTAATTTTAAAATATATTAATTTATAAAATGTTGGTGAGATTATTATAAATATGATACCAAAAATGGTATTCTCATCACAATTGTCATTTAATTTACTTGTCACCTTCAACGGGGTCTTTATATAAATATTGCGTAAATTAATAAAAAATAAAAAAACTAATTTCAGATTCGAAAGAAGCAGAAGCGAAATTAATAAAGGACTTCATACGTCTGATAAAAAAGAACCCCATAGAGATCAAGCTAACGTCCAAGATTCCTGCTGGGATGTACCAGCTGCCTGTTATACTTATGTTTACTGTCAACTATGTCATTGTTTTGCTTCAGTTTAATCATATTATTTGATTTAATTTATTTTTGAAAATGTCATATTATTCATATATGATTCATATGATTTCTGATTTTTTATGTTGCTGGGGTTTCCACGCTTCTGCAGCGCTTCGTAAATTTTCGCGGAAGCCCGTGTTGACAATTTTTGTGACATAATTGGAAAGAGGGTGGCACCAATAATGGGTAGGTTGCGCGGAGTTTCTGGTTCTGACGGCATCCTAAAGACACTGGTTTGACAAGGTGGACAGCCCCTTTTTTAGGCACGTGCCATTATGTGTTGAGCCACGAAGCTAATAGTTGTTGTTAGGTTAGTTTGAAAGTTTTACTAAAATAATCTTTAAGTCGTTGTAACTACTTAATACTATTTAGAATAGAATAGAATAATTTAATTCAGATAATTGTAATCCATATTTTGTTAGTATATTAGCAACAATATTAGCTTATAATTATGTTAGTATTGTTAGTAAGTACTTATCTTCATGTTAGAATATATCGTTTATCTGCAGCCTACTATATAAAACCATTGACTACCCTTACCCAGTGTTTTTGAATGGGGCAGTCAAATCGAGAAGCAATGACTTTCAGAATGCCATTCTTAGCACCCCGCAGACGCTGCAGCAACGAAGCCGATTTTTTGCGAGTTATAGCCTTGAAGCCGTCCGTGTGGGCTTCTGCAAACATCCCGGAGGCACTGCAGCGCCACGGTAGCCTTAACAACATTCAGAAAGCATTGTTATATTGAATCCGCAGGGCGTTATAAGATCGTCGCGTGTAGTTCACCCACAGGCCACTCGAGTAAAAAGATTGACAATACGCTTTAAAGAGCGTTATCTTTACTTGAGTTGTACATCGAGCGAACCTGCGAGCAAGCATGTTACTTCTCACCGCCAACGCCCTGCGTTCCCGCTCTATTTGGATTGTCTATAATTTTTTGTGTGTGTAATCCGTAATAAACGAAAATATATGCGTTATGTTAGTTATTTTAATTTACCTATTTCATAAAATGATAATTTTATTAACTTTATTTTGAATGGCCATTTACCAGTCTGCCTTTTTTTGGGTGGGAAATTGCCAAATAACTTCTCCCGCTCTGGGCGGAGCGGAAGGGCGTGTCAGACTTTTACTGACTAAAACCCACCCGTGTTCCTTCAGTTGCCTGTGCCAGGGGCCACGCGGTTTCTCTTTCGAACATCCCGCGACCCTGGTAGGCATCGGCCTTACTCGCCATCCGTAATTCCGCGCCTACGGTGGCCGGGAATCGGCTATGGATTCCCGACGCCCAGGGTGTCTCCTGTGGCGACTAGGGGCGTGAGGCCGCAAATATTGCCTCTCCCTCACGCGCTCCGCCTCCTCCTAGCCTGTCTGCCCTTCTGCATATTTGTTACTAGATCACATGAAAACAACATAATGGATTTCAATGAAACTTGAGTATTTATTACAGCTTTGTCTAATCTGTAATAAATACTCAAGTTACATATATTTTATTTCGAACAGTCTAGTAGAAGCCGTCTCGCCGGGCAACTTGATGAGTTCCAGCTACTAGAACAAGCCTTTCGAAAAGGCTTACAATTTGATAAACAGTATGGATGTGGTCTGCCCACACCGTACATGGTGTTTCATGATTACTTATGATTAACGATGACAAGTCTAAGGCAGTGTTGCTAGTTTTCTGAGTTACATTACACCCAGAGTTAGTCGAATACAGCAAGAAGAATAAAAAAAAACTAATTTCACATTCGATAGACTCTTAAGCGAAATTGATAAAGGACCATATACGTCTGATGAAGAAGAATCCAATAGAGATCAAGTTATCGTCCAAGATTCCTGCTTCCTGTTATACTTATGTCTACTGTCAACTATGTCATTGTTTTGCTTCAGATTAATCATATTATTTTATTTAATTTATTTTTGAGAATATCATTTTATTATTATAACTTCATATGATTTCTGATTTATTATGTTGCTGGACCACGTTTCTGTAGCGCTTCGTAAATGTTCGCGGAAGCCAGTGTTGACGATTTTTATGACATAATGAGAAAGATGGTTGCATCAATAATGGGTTGGTTGCGCAGAGGTTCTGATAGCATCCTAAAGACATTGTTTGACAACGTGGACAGACCCTTTATTAGGCACTGGGTGCAGAGGCACGTGCCAACATGGTGTTGAACCATGTAGTTATTAGTTGTTGTTAGGTTAGTTTGAAAGTTTTACTAAAATCATTTTTTAGTAGTTGTTACTAATACTATAAGGTTGTGTACATTTTTTTGTGTGTGTAATCCGTAATAAACGAAAATATATAAGTAATGTATTATTAAGTTATTTTAATTTATTTCATAAAATGATAATTTTATTAAGTTTATTTTGAATGGTCATTTGCTAGTCTGCCCTTCTGCATGTTTGTTACTAGGCCACATGAAAACAGTGGATTTCAATGAAACTTGAGTATTAATTACAGCTTAAACAACTTACATATACAGGGTTACTTTTCAAAGACCATCCAAATTTTTACATGGTGTTCTACCCATGAATATAAACAACTTTCACTATGGGACCAACTCTGAAATCACGTAAAAAAAATCAGCTGTTTCATACATAACTTCAATACGTACTTGACCAAAATGTATGAAACAGCTGATTTTTTTATTTTTTTTGGTGATTTCAGAGTTGGTCCCATAGTGAAAGTTGTTTATATTGATGGGTAGAACACCATCTAAAAATTTGGATGGTGTTTGAAAAGTAACCCTGTGTTTTATTTCGAACATTCGAGTAGTAGAAGCCGTCTCGCCAGGCAACTTAATGAGTTCCAGCTACCAGAACAAGCCGGCTTTCGAAAAGGCTTACAATTTGACAAACAGTATGAATGTGGTCTACCCACACCGTACATGGTGTTTCATGATTACTTATGATTAACGATGACAAGTCTAAGGCAGTGTTGCTGGTTTTCTGAGTTACATTACACCCAGAGTTAGTCGCTTATATCTCTTAGGCGAATAAAGAAATTATTATAGCCAGAAGAATAAAAAAAACAAATTTCCCATTCGAAAGAAACTGAAGCGAAATTGATAAAGGACCTCATACGGTTGATGAAGAAGAATCCAATAGAGATCAAGTTATTGTCCAACCTTCCTTCTGGGATGTACTTACTGATTTAAGCTCTCCTTGGCTGTTAACTATGTCATTGTTATATTGCAGTTTATTAATGTTATTTAATTCAATTTTCGTAGTGTGTGTGTTCATTCAACTTCTGAGTTTAGGCTTTATAGTATTACATATTGTTATTATTTACGTTATTTATTTTCCATTCCTGTTGTGTGACTTTATTCTTTTAGTCTATACATATAATAAATCTGTAGAAGGGTCAATTCTGTACATTGAAAATATTGAAAAAATAAACAGCGGGGAGTGTTGCTGGATCGATACCAAACCCAAATACGTGATTAAAAAAATTTTTGTCTGTCTGTCTGTCTGTATATGCAGGCATCACGAGAAAACTAACGGTTCGATTTCGATGAAACTTGGTATAATTATACCTTATTATCCTGGGCATAAAATAGGATACTTTTTATCCTGGAAAAATACGTAGAAAAAAAAATCTTATTTTTCGGTTTTATTCATAGACGTTGTTCTGTAGAACCGCGAACACACGTTGCATTACCCGTAGTGGATAATTTTCCATTTCAATTTAAGAGAATACAGTTTCCTGTAGCTTTGTGTTACGCCATGACAATAAATAAGGCTCAAGGTCAGACCCTAGGAGTTGCTGGCGTAGATCTTACCGCGAGTTGTTTTTCGCACGGGCAACTTTACGTAGCTCTTTCCCATGTGAGCAGTCCAAGAAATCTTCATGTTCATATTCCGGACGAGCTCACTAACAATGTTGTGTATGCTGAAGCTCTCAATTAAGTTTCTGTCGCATTGTCACGATTACTTTTTTATTATTGCAAACTTTTCGTCATTGTCAGTAATTTACTGCTAAATGCTACTTATCAAGGTCGGAATTACTATGAAAAAAATACTTACTACAGAACGCGAGCTCAACAGCAGTAGCTCAATAGAGGGATCTCCTTAATTATTATAGGCTTAGCCGTATTTGGGTCCAATAGATATTTATAAGATGTCATTGTCAGAGTTACTCAAAATGGAGAAATAAACCATCCACGCGAAGACCGACATCCGCGCGGACGGAGTCGCGGGCGGAAGCTAGTTTTCAATAAATTCATAGTATTCGGTCTATCTCAATCAATCGGCCTAGCTCAACCCTTAACCCAACTGTGTGAGGGTCGGCTTCCAGTCTAACCGGATGCAGCTGAATACCAGTATTATAGATAAAGCGACTGCCTATCAGACCTCCACAACCCAGTAACTGGGTAATGCATGGTCAGACTTTCGGGCTTCTAACTAGCCGTAACGACTGTCAAAGATATACGAATGACAGCCAGTACGTTGGTACTGGCTGTCATTCGTATATCTTTCATATCCTCTGTGCCTCGGAAAACACGTTAAGCCGTTGGGCTTAACGTGTTTTCCGAGGCACAGAGGGGTCTCGATATGAATGGTCACCCATTCATGGACTAACCTCTACAAGTGCAGCTTAACCTTCGATCGACCCCTCTGGCGGTAATTATTTAGCCACGAGCAAGACTGAAGGCAGTAAGCTGCCTATTTATAGATGATAAATGATTGGTAATACGTACTTGACTGGTGACAGCTTTAGTGATGATTACTTAATGTAGGTAAACTACTTACCTACATTAAAGTAACAAAATGTTTCCGCTCATTAATACAAGAACTTTAGCAAGAAAACGTCAGAAATAAAAATGGGTACATTTTTATTAAAGAAGTGGTTAAAACATTTTATGTTAGTGGAGAATCTCTTAGGCATATACAGGAATTATTGTGGTCAGAAGAAGATCAAGAAATTTTTGATTATTGTTCAGATATTTGTTCAGACTGTGCTGCACACTATAATCCTTTATAAAGATGAACATTTCCTGTTAGGAGGAAAGGAATTTAATCAAATTAAACTCATGCATGGTGGTTTCTCTGTGTTGTCTTATGCAAACTCGGTATCATCCGTCATGACCAGTATCTGTTATAGCCGCTCCTTCATCTCTTATATTAGAAGTATCAGCCGAGTCTCGGAATGTTTTCAAGATGACAAGTTTATTCATGCTATTAAGAATATGTACTGGTTCAGCATCGCTTCTACAATATTGTGTATGGCGTTATCTCTCTACAGATCTTCGCAGATTTTAATAAATTACATGCTAATGGAGGGAGATACGGATATGTTAATTTTTGTTTCTGTTTTTGTGTCACAAACTTTAATCAGATTTACAGTAGTTTTTGAGAAAATCTTATTGTTTTTTGTTATCATGATAGTGGTTCAATTGATCAAATGCTTGAATTCAATGATATCAGCCGTTCACGACAGGTTGAGTAATTGTCATACTAGTTCGGATGAACAATGTGAAATCACAAGGGAGCACATTCAAGAATGGGTTGAACTGTATCGGGATTTAGCAAATTGCAGTGGAAAATTGACGCTTGGCTTTGGACGTCAGGTAAATCCTACTAATCCTACTATCCTACTAATTTTATAAGCGCGGAATTTTGTGAGGATGGATGGACGTTTGTCACTTTTTCACGCAAACACTACTTAACGGATTTTAATGAAACTTTACTTACACATCAGAATAACACATAGGATGTCACCATGTAAGACGTGGCAGTATAAATGTTAGTTTAAAATTAATATCCTAATTAATATTACAAAAATTCCAAAGTAAGTTTGTTTCTTACCTTTTTCAAGCCTAAACCACTGAACCGATCATCCTGAAATTTTGCATATACGTTGTCAGGTGTACAAAACGGACATAGGGTTAGGACTTTCATCCCGAAAAAAAGTGCTGCTCCCGAGGAAAACAGCAATAGCGTCATTATGATAATAGATTGCGCCACGTGTCTTTTGAACGGGATCGACACTTATGCGGGTGTACTTAAATAATCGTTGGAGTTTTGACTTTGAAAAGCTCCAAAACCAGAAATTTCTCTCTTAGATACTGTTCCTACAAAATATCCTATTGATGGGACGAATATGTGACCCTCGACTTCGTTAAAGGTGTTTTCACACCAGTTATATTGCTTTCTAATAGTGTTTTCACGTTTCAGTTTCTCTTTTCATTCATGATGTCAATGACATACTACATGTTGCTGACGAACCATCTATGCACCAAGAATGTTTCAAATGTAAGAATATTATGACTATTTTGTATTTTTTGAGAACAATATGCTTTACTTAAATATGACGATTGAGTCTTCTAAAGTGCATTTTGAAATTAAAACAACCACACAAAAAGTCGACGCTGTGCCGCTTTGGGCAAAATTTTTATTATTTTTAACTGCTAACAACTCTTGACCTCGATCTCGCCTAGTAGAAAGCGATGGATGAGGATCACTGACCATACTGTCATTACAGTGCTAGATAAATTAAGTGTCACTTATGAATGTATATATTATTCGTATAACATTAATGTTCAAATTCTAACGGATCACTTGTTCACTTTCGCTAATACAAATATGAACATTACAGATATTAAAATTAGATTCACATTCGTATTCGTATGGAACTCTTACTTCGCTTACTCATGGCAAAGTGTGTGTTTGTGTTATTCGCCTCATACTGACATTTCTGCTTAGTTGACTCGATTAATTAATTATTATCAATTACAGCACGGAGACATGAGAGCAGTGATTATTGTATTAAGTTTCTTTGTAATATCGGTGTTGCCAATCATTGCTGGACAATGGTCTCGTAACCAAGGGATAAAACTCTACAGACTGCTGGGTCGACTTTATAATACAATGATAGTAATTGGTGAGACCGTTTCTAATGTTATTTATAGCACTCTGTGACCTAAACCCGCACTTAAGTCACGCTTTACTGTGACTTAAGTAGTCCATTTTTACACAGAAAAGCGTGACTTAAGTTAAGTGCATAATTTACGATACGTGTGACTTAATTTACGCCGTGCAATAATGGACTACTTAAATCGCACGTAGGTATCATAATGTTCGTTTCAGCCGATAGACGTCCACTGCTGGACATAGGCCTCCCCCAATTTTGGGAGGGTTTGCCATAATCGCCAAGCTTGGCAGGCGGGTAGGCGATCGCAGTATGGTATGATGGTCGAATACATAGAGAACGCTGCTGCCCATTCTCCGGTACGACCCTTAGTCGCCTTTTACGACACCCACGGGAAGTAAGGGGTGGTGCTATTCTTTAAGTCCGGCACCACACAGATATCATAATAACTGACAACTAATCTAACGGAAATTTTATTACGTCATTCAATTTTAGATTCAAGTGAAGCTGAAGCTAAATTGATAAAGGACTTCATACGTTTGATAAAGAAGAATCCAATAGAGATCAAGTTATTGCCAAACCTTCCTGCTGGGATGTACATGCTGCCGGTTGTGTTCACTTTGGCTGTCAATTATATCATTATTATAATGCAGTTTAATAATGTTATTTAAATGTTTGTTTTAGCAAATGTACAATAGTGTAAGTCTACGATTTTAAGTGTAACTCAATTACAAATTTAGAAGTGATATAAGTTTTTTATTGTTATTTTATTACGTGTTACTGTCTTAAGAATGACTGTTGGGTGCATTATTTCTACTTAGAAACTAAGTACTGATCTGGATTTTTGCCTGGCTAAATTATTACGCTCGATTTAAAAGAATTCATTAGATTGAAAAGTCTATATGACTGACAGTTATTAAGAAAGCACACCTTGGCTAACTGTGAGACTAGTAATTAGTAGTTATTGTCACATTATATCAAATTTTCAAAATGAATACCTAAGTCTAACTACTAAAATTAGACTAAAGTGTGTTGCCCTAGTGATTGACAATGACAAACGTTTTTTTAAAGAATATGTAATATATATATATGACGGGGAAGGTATAGTGTGTCCCGTTATTATCAGCCATATTTAAACTAGTGTGGGCTACAGTGGGTTACGTGTTGGATAAAGCGCAATAGAAAAACTGTTTTCAGTTTAAATGAGATTATAATTTCACAAACAATTTAATCACGCTAGCAAATTACACACTAGGTACACGACACAACCAGATACGGAACGCGGGACAGTTTCTGAGCACATGTTGTTCGTACGATGTCCAATGTCCAAGAGAGCTCCACATCGTTCTTGTCGCGCTGTCCTCCAGCGTCGACCCCCCCACGAACTCAGGCTAGACTCTGTCAAGCGCCACCAGATGGCGCTGGGGTTCCGATTCCGGTCAAACGAATGACAGCGCTTCCGCCTCGTTGTCAAGTCAGCTTCCGTACTGATGACGTTTCCGACATATATGTGTGTTTCCGAGTCTATTTGCATCACAGATGGTAATGTTAAATAATATGTATTTAGAACAAAAAATAATAACTTTTAGTAAGGTAAAGAAGGAATATGTTTAAGGCATATTTTATTCATACATCGAATAACGAACCTCGATAATGTAGTAACGCTTTAAAAATAAAAATATCTCCCATATAACACTCAACGTGATGTGAGATGAGTAGTTTATCTTTTTGGTTACTAAAATGTTGTAGTAATGAGTGAATAAAGACAGTAAATATTATCTTTATTCACTGATTACTACAACATTTCAAATTTTCAAATTACCGTCACTACTACTTAGTAGTAACGGTAATTTTAAGAATTTAAAGCGGACTGTCTCGCGGGCACAGCTAGTGCAAAATATCGTCAGGCTAACAAAATAACTACTAATAAAAATACATAATAACTTAGGCTATAATTACTCAGACTAAAGGATGATTTCCACCGCACGGATCGCACGTCGCAGCATACTTTCGGCTACGATCGCGTGTCGCGGAAAACGCCCGCTGTCAAGTTACTGTGCACGGCTTGGTAATATAGACTTTAAATACTATGTACACGATTTAATATCGTTTATAGATTGTAAAATCCGTTCCAATCCGACGCGATGCGAGCCGTTTGGTGGAAATCATTCTTATGAACTACATTCTAGATAATGAGAATGCCCATTAAAATTTATTTTATCACCTTCAGTGAGACACATCACATTACAACAAGCAATGTTTTCAATAAAGTTGTTGAACAATTTATTGTTTCTGGACAATATTTTAGGAATATACTGGAATTATTGTACCCAGAAGAAGATGAAGAAATATTTGCTTGTGTTTCAAATATTCGTCCAGATTTTGTTGTAGGTACAGTGGGCTGCATCAATTGGGTACCCCAGTTGTATTAAAATTAACTTTGCTATAACTTTGCAATTCAAACATAATATATACAATATACATCCTTATGAATACAAAAAGTGTTTATTACGGACGAGATTCGAACCATCAAATCATCGGTTATCCTTTGATTACCGCTAGCTCTTAACAACTAAGCCAGTTAAGTAGTTAATAACTCGATGAATTGTCAATCTACTTGGCGTTATAATTCTGTCTCTGTCTAACCGATATATTATTGAACTCGCAGAGAATGCATAGTTGTATGATCAGGATTAAGCAAATTACTGTGGAAAAGTAACACTATGCTTTGGACGCCAGGCACCAGCCTTTTATTGATTAATTTGGTCATGGTCACGAACCTAGGTGATTAGGGGTGACCTATGTCTAGTAGGACATGTCATTGAAGATCTGGCTGTTTAAGATCATGCTACAATCCCAAGGAGACAAGCAAAAAGGGGAAAAAATCACGCGGACGAAGTTGCGGGAAGAAGTTAATGTGAAATATACATACCTATATATAATATTATATAGGGGCAAATGTGGCTTGGACTAAATCCGTCGCGTGTTTGAATAATGACGACTCTTCTTCAGGGCTTCCAACGGTATATTAAGGGATTTAGGGAGAAAAAGATTTACCCTCCAAAAATTACTTATGTATGTTGCTACAAATGTATGTTTTAACTAAAGACATTTTCGTTCGTTTTACTAAGTTTTAATATAAAAAGAAATATTTGAGTATTTCAAGTACCTAACTATTGGAAGTGCGACCGCTGTTCATCGGATTGTGAATGTGTTTTGTTTGTTTTATCTTGATTGGATATCGAGATCCATCACGGTAACGGCTGTAGCGGCATCTACAAACCCATATGAATCTGATCACACGCAAAATCCTGTATAACGCAAGCGGAGTTTATCTGTATATAACATCCGTACAACAATCGCATAGTGTATACTGTTCGACGGCACAGTTGGCACAGTTGGCAACGATTGGCGCTGGGTGTCGCGGGTTCGATTCCTGCACGGAACAAATATTTGTATGACCTACAAGTAGTTGTTCCGGGACTGGCTGTTTGTGTTTGTGAGTTTAAATGTTTGTAAACGCACCCACAATACGGGAGAAATTCCTAGTGTGGGGCAACATTTAAAAAAAAAATGCAAAAATCGTCGGGCAGTTCCCATCAGACACGATACTCGTTAGATGGTCAGAGGGTCGTCCCTTTTCTATGGAGGATGAGTGAAATTTACACCCTGTTCCTTATACCTCTATACTGGTAACCCCGAGTATAAACGTGAACGCAGCCTTCGTGCTGTACTGTACTTACTTCAGCGTGACTGCGTGACGTTTCGGCACTTCATTTAATATAAAATTGTGTATTGGTGGAATTAAATAGCTTCCTGTTTAGAAGTCAAATTCACACTTATTGAGAGGAAAGACAACAACTTAAGTGGCAGTGGGCAGGGCACATTGCTCGCAGAACAAATGGCCGATGGGGCCGAAAGGTTCTGGAGTGGCGACCGCCATACCGGAAGACGCACCGTTGGAAAGCCTCCCACAAGGTGGTCCGATGACCTTGTGAAGGCCGCAGGAACCCGTGGGATGCGAGAAGCACAGAACCGGTCGAAGTGGAGGTGCTTGGGGGGCCTATGTTCGGCAGTGGACGTCTTTCGGCTGAAATGATGATGATGATGATGATGAGAGGAAAGAACAAGATGCTTGCAACGGGAAGCAGAACACCGAAAAAATAAATTTAAAACAGACACGAGAAATATACGTTATTTTTACAAGATCGTTATGTTTACAGAAATAATATTAAAATGTCATTATACGAGTATCTATACTAACATTATAAAGAGGTAAAGTTTGTAAGTTTGTATGTAGCGGGTAATCTCTGGAACTACCAGTAGGATTTGAAAAAATCTTTTTGTATTCTATAGCCCAATTCTTGAGGAAGGCTATAGGCTATTCAATTCACTATGACCCTTAGAAGCCGAGCAAAAAGAAAAAAGTCAGAAAGAACGCTAAGCAAAACCAGCGGGCAGGCGATGAGATGCGACGGGGTGGGTCGGGAGAACAAGAAATTTCACGCGGACGAAGTCGCGGGCAGAAGCTTGTATTACATAAATTGCCATCTTTAATCAGACAGACAATATAAACGTACATGACTTGGAAGTCATAAAAAATTGTTGTCAGTAGGTACGTCACCTAGCAACTACATAAGTAGATACTTGAAAAGAAAACACTTTTTATTGAATTAATGAGACTATTTAAAATGTATCCACATTATTACTTTATTGTCGCCGAAGCACACAGCCGAACATGTCTCTAATAAAGTGGTTGAATAATTTATTGTTTCTAGAGAATCTCATCGGCATATACCGGAATTATTGTACCCAGAAAAAGATTAAGAAATATTTTTTTGTTTTCCATATATTTGTTTATACTATATTTAACACTCTAATTAGTATCAGTGAAGTATATTTATTGTTAATGGGTAATCAATATAATCAGATAGGCCATATATATTCTGCCCTCATTATTTCATGCTATATCACTTGTGTTTCATCAGTTGTGGCCGGAATCTGTTACAGCCGCACCTTTATGTCATTTTTTGACAGCATCAGTCGTATCTCAGAACGATTTGAAGACGATAAGAAATTAATTAATTCTTTGAAGAAATTGCACTGGTTCAGTATAACTTTTATTTTATTTTCTATTACGTATGCTGTTCATAGATCTATCGATCTTGTTTTCAATTATGATCAATTAGACTATGACACGTATGTGTTAGTTCGTGTTCCCATTTTTTTATCACAAGCTCTGATGAGAACTACTTCGTTATTTGAGAAATTTATATTTTTTGTTGTTATTATGATAGTGGTCCTTTTGTGCAAATGCTTGAATTCGTTGATATCAGCCGTTCAGGAGAAAGTAGGTAGTTTTGATATTGGTTCGGATGAGCAATGTTTTATCACAAGAGAGCAAATTGAAGAATGGGTTCAGCTGTATCGGGATTTAGCAAAGTGCTGTGAAAAAATAACACTATGCTTTGGACGTCAGGTACTTGAATTGCGAATTTAATCAAATTAATTGATTATAGTGTAATTAAGTTCTTGTGTTGTTGATATGCTTAGGTCATAATATATTGTTTCGTAATTTGTCTCTAATGTTTCAGTTTACCTGTTCCTTAATAATGTCAGTATTTTACTACATTTTACTGACTTACCAAATGTGTTATTTGAGCGTTTTAAATGTAAGTATATTATGGCTTGTTTTAATTTCCTGCAAAGTTTTTATGAATGCTTTTTTTCTAATGATAATACTATTGGCTAATTATTGGCTGATTGTTTTTAATTAAACTGCTATTATTTTGAATAAATTACAGATACAAGATAAGAAAACAGCAATTGTTATAGTAAGTTATGTATTACTGACGATATTTCCAATCGTTGCTGGACAGTTGATTCTTAACCAAGGGGTGAAATACCACCGAATTTTGGCCCAACTCTATAATAAAATGATTATTATTGGTAAGAAGACGTATTGTTGTAATGATATATATGCATCCGGTGAGATTCGACATGTCGTATGAAATATTGACGAAAATAATTGCGCAAAGTCGAGTGGGTACCTTAACAACAGCTCAGATTGTGATTGAAAACGTGTTAAAGTACTCTGCAGTGGGCCATTGTTGAAATTAAATTATGGTAAGCTTAATTAATAAATAAAAATATTTTCAGATTCAAAGAAAGCAGAAGCGAAATTGATAAAGGACTTTATACGTCTGATAAAGAAAGATCCACTAAAGATTGAGTTATTGTCCAACTTTCCTGCTGGAACTTATTTCCTGCCGATTATACTCATGTCGACTGTCAATTATATCATTGTTATGTTGCAGTTTAACAATATTGTTTAATTAAATTTTTTTAAACGTCATATATTCAAAATAAAATAATCTTCGTTTGATTTTAGGTTTTGCTATGTAAAATGTATTAAAATTAATACTTTGGGTACTCTAAAGTTTTAATTCAATTCATTATTCACTTATATTTAACAGCATATGTATCAAAATATTTGTTTTGTACGAAAATGTTGCGAAAGTGTGCATACACACGAGTCGACAAGCGTTAACGGCAGAGGAAGCTGCAGCCATCGACACGCTAGTGTGTATGAGCACTTACCCTAATGACAGTCTATAAATAACGAAATCACTTAATTATGAGTGAAATTAACAGAAGTAAGCCATCAAATGTCCATTTACAGTATTACTTTGTCGTTGCCGAGCCACACAAGACTACAAAATAATAATAAAAGTGGTTGAACATTTGATTTATTTTTTATTTAGGAATAATTTTTGAGAAACTTTTAGGCATATACCGGAGTTATTGTAGCCAGAAGAAGATAACAAAATGCTTTATTGTAAGATATTTCATCGTGTGTTAGTTTGTTAAATGTAGTATGCGGTATTTGTCATAGTCACGATTTGACGTCATAAATCCAAAGCATTAATCGTAATCGTCATCACCAAAGGGCGTTGCACTACTGACGCCGGTGTTACCTTAATAAAGAACATTTTAATGCCTGGGAAGAAGCAAAAGATGCCATTGGAATCTTTTGCGACCTCTCTAAGGCGTTCGATTGTGTAAACCATGAGACACTTCTGATGAAACTGGAGCACTATGGAATTAGAAAAACAGCACGTGATTTGCTAAGATCATAACTGAAAGATAGAAAGGCTAAAGTTCAAGTAAACGGCGTAAACTTATTAGGGTCTGAAATGACAATGGGTGTTCCTCAAGGTTCGATATTGGGTCCATTCCTCTTTTTAGTTTACATTTATGATTTACCCCAGTTACTTCAAAATCAACCGAAGAAGGTGTTATTTGCAGATGACACATGATTGATCTTTAAGATAGACAGACGGGGACAAAATCTTGACGATGTGAATGACTCTATTCTTCAGGTCTAAGATTGGTTTACGGTAAATAATTTGGTACTGAATGAAAAGAAAACCAAATACATTAGATTTAAATTACCTAATGTTAGAAGTAGCGAATGTGACATCATACTTAACGGAGAAAAACTGGAATTTGTTGATCAAACTGTTTTTCTGGGAATCACGCTATACGAGAAATTACAATGGGGACCTCACATAACATCTCTTGCGGGGCGGCTTAGCTCGGCCGCTTATGCTGTTAGAAAGATAAGACAATTAACTGATGTAGAAACCGCGCGTTTAGTCTATTTTAGCTACTTTCACAGCATTATGTCGTACGGCATTTTACTATGGGGTCGAGCTGCTGACATTGAGTCCACCTTTATTTTGCAAAAGAGAGCTGTCAGTGCCATTTATAATCTACGTCGCCGCGAATCTCTCAGGGAACTTTTTAAAAAGATTAATATTATGACGGTACCTTGCCAATTAATTTATGAAAATATTATGTATGTAAGAAAAAATCTACATCTTTATAATAAAATAAGCGATAGACATAATTTTAATGCTAGAAAAAAAGATAAAATACATCAACCATTTTTTAGATTATCCAAATTACAAACATCTTTTATGGGGTACTGTGTTAAATGTTACAATAAAATACCTTGTGATATATTGCAATTAAATGAAAGAAAATTTTAAACTCACACTAAACGTACACTTTGTAAACAAGCATACTATAAATTAGTAGATTATATCCAAGATGAGAACGCTTGGAAACATGCTGGTCCTGTTCCATAGGACAATCTAGAGCCTAGACAAAATCAAACTGGTTGCTAATTTAATTGTAAAATTGATTCTTTCTTCTTTTTTTTTTGACGTTGATTTATATTCTGTAATTACTTAAACTCACACCCTGACTTATTACCTGTAATTTTTTATTTAAATGAAAATCGTTTATTTTTACCATGTTTATAAATATGTGAGCACCTCTATCTAGATACATATCTATTAGATAATTAATTTATGTCATGTTTTCATTTTTAATTCTTTTTCTATTGTGGTATAGTAATTTTATTTTAGGTGCATCGTCTTCACATATTATTATATATAATTAATGTATGCAAAATATTGTAAAACATTTTAAAAGAGTAACGGTGGAGTTTCTTGCCCATTCTTCTCCATACGAAAACTACCTTTTGGAATGGGCGACTAGAATCAATTCTATTTTATCGTAATTTTTGACGTTCAAAAGTGCCTTTTATGTGCCTATTTGAAATAAATGTTTTGACTTTGACTTGACTTTGACGCATCACTGAATGGTTTGGAAAATAATTATAGGAAATTAATTGTTTGAAGAAATTGATAGGTGTAACTTTGTATAATTTCAGGTTTAATTCGATAACGATTCGCTTAAGCGATATATATTTTAAATGTTTTATGTACATTAGGTATTAGAACTATAATTTACTGTGTTATAAATTGTAGTCACACTTCATACTAATTAAATGTTAAGGACAGACAAAAAGCATCCATAAACTATTTATAAATGTCAAGATCCTAGGAAAGAAAGTGCTGAGTTTTTATGATAATCTTTGTCCTCTTAACACAATTGGTTGAACACAATTCGACGTTTATGTTTTGATGAATTTGACAAGTTAGGGCGATGTCCAATCATCGACATGAGTTGTCTTCATAAAATTGAATTGTCACCAAGTAATGGCATTGCCGTTGCCGTTGATGTAGAAATAATAAACGTTGTATTGGTTTACATTAAAGGTTTATAATAACTTAGGTTGTAGTTTTATTTCACTTATTGGCAATAGATTTTCTCTCTAGTAGCCATAGGGTACTTCAACGTTTCTAGAGAAATGTGGGTGAGAATTTATAGTCTCTTTGTAAAATGCAAAAAAAGTGGAGTGGGCCAATCAGAGTGCCTTGTGGCATTCCAAGCACGTTTAGTTTGCTACTTATTTTGATTATCAACGCTTACTCACTGTATACTTTATAGCCGTTAGGTACTAAGCCAGTTCATAGCTTCACATCTTATACCAGCGAGTCCATATTCTTTCAAAAGAAATTGGGGTGGGTGTGTCTAATGCCTTGGCAAGATCTATGAATACCCTTAAAAATAATTTATGAAACATGCCATTATAATGATTAGACGTTTAAAATTATTTCAAACGGTGAACAAAATTATTATCAATTAACATAATTAACGAAACTACTTATAAAAATGGAGCCAACAGACGTCCATTCATCATTCATTCTCGTTCATTCATTGTTCATTAAAACCAGATAGGTACTATTTCATAGTCAGCGTCGTCGCCAAGACACACAACATTACAAACAAAAATGTCTGCATAAAAGTGGTTGAACAATTTATGGTTACTGGAGAATCTCTTAGGCTTAAACAGAAATTATTGAAGTCAGAAGATGACTAAGAAATGTTATATAATTTTAGACATTTTCTTCCAGACTATGTTGCACTCAATCATTGTCTCTAGTCTACTATATTTATTTTCAATAGTAGACATCTATAATCTAATAAATTATAATTTATTGCTTTTTTTGCAACTTCATCTTTTATCACGAGTTTGATATCCGTCGTGACCGGTATCAGAAACAGCCGCGCTTTTTCTTCGTACCCTCTAAATGGTTTGAGGACGATAAGAAATATATTTATGTATTTGTATGTATATGTTACCGGAAATGTATGAAACTTAGGAATTTTACACAATTCCTAGGAAATATATGCAATTCCGAGCCTACTTAGGAAACGTGTAAAATAATCTTTCAAAGATTCTTTAATACACACATTTCCTGTGAAATGTATGTATTTCCTAGGAATTGTATGCAATTCCAAGATGATACTAGGAAATATATAAAAAGTAATGTTTTCTGTGACTAAAAGAAATTAAACACGTTTGTAAATTTCTCTAATCATAATAATGATTAAGCATAACATTCTAAAGCATAAATTTAGCATGCTGCATATTTTATTTCTAACGACCTCGTCGTCGACGTCGACGTCAGGTCTACGGAGCCTCGCTGCGCGGGGCTCCTATTTCTGTCTGCAGGATTTAACCAAACCGAACCTCGGGGTGCCCTTCGCTCGCTCTTGCATCCACGTCGTCTAGTAGCACAACACATTGAATTTTTAAGATTTCCGATTGCTACTTAGGAAATGTATAGATGTATAGATTAGATAGAAATGTATAGATTTGTATAGATAGATAGAAATGTATAGATTTCCTAGGAAAAGTGCATATTAAAAAATATATCATAGATTTCCTATCTATTTTAGGAATTGTACACATTTCCTAGGAATTGTATAGAATGACGGATTGCACACTTTTCCGTTAACATATACATCATCATCGGCCTATAACAGTCCACTGCTGGACATAGGCTTCTCCTATTACACGCCATTCAACACAATTTTCAGCAACTCTCATCCAGCTGTTACAAGCCAGCCTGCGAAGATCGTCGCTCCACCTAGCCTGAGGGCGTCCCACCTTACGTTTACCAATTCGCAGTCTCCACTCAAGTACACGTCTACCCCAACGGTCATCAGTTCTACAGCTAATATGGCCGGCCCATTGCCAATTCAGGTTGCTTATTCTGTGAGCTATGTCGACAACTTCGGTTCTCTGCCGGATCACCTCGTTGCGGATTCGATCCCTCAGAGAGACTCCAAGCATAGCCTCTTCGTGGGGGCACCCTTATAAAATGAGTCATGAATTCATGATTAACTTGTTGTTTTAATACCATGTTAAATTATAATTTTGACAATCATAGGATAGATGATTAATAATTCATTCGTAATTTTAGGCAGGTATGTACAATAATGCATGCACGTGTCGGGTAATTACTTAAAGATAACGATTGAGAACTACTTCCTACCAAATTCAAATAACAAAATGTTTCAACCCAGTATAACTTTTATCGTCGTCACCGACCGAGACATAACGTGGTTGAAATATATATTGTTTATAGAGAACTTTCTTGGAATATACAGGAACTATTGTAACCAGTCAAATATTAAAAAATGTTTTATTATTTTCCAAACATTAATTAAAATTATATTGCACGCTATTGTCGTCATTAGACAAATTAAACTACTAGGAGCAGATGACTATGGTCAAATCAATTCGATTGTTGCTTGTTCTAGTGCTTTGGCATTTATTAACACTTTGTTATCGATCGCGACCAGCATCTCTTTTAGCCGCAGCTTCATGTCTTATTATAGCAGTATCAGTCGTGTCTCTGAATGCTTTAATGATAACACGAAGTTCCTTAACTCTCATAAAAAAATATACTGGTTCAGCTTTTCTTTGATTTTTCTGTCCATAGCTTTTATTGTATGCAGACTTAAAGAGGTTATACTAGAAGTTTCCCAATCAGATCTATTTTATTTGATTATCATTGGTTACACAAACAATTATACGACTTAACATAGTATTCCAGCAACTTATATTGTTCGTTGTTATTATGATGGTGGTAAATTCATTAAAATCTTTGACTTCATTGACATTAGTCGTGCAAGAAGTAATAGGGAAATATGATATTAGTTCGGGTGACCGATGTAATGTCACAAGGGAGCAGATTCATAGATGGGTTGAACTGTATCGAGATATAGCAAATAGCTGTGAAAAAGTATTACCAGGTATTTGGTTTCAAAATTTCGTTTTGATGTTAATGCTTCTAGTAATCTAACTTCTATTTGCTTGAAAACATTATTTTGTTACAGATTTTCTTTATGCTATCAATCTCAATATCTCACTTTATTCTATTAACGTATCATATGTGTTACAGAATTGTTTTGGTGGTAAGTTTTTTGATATCAGACTGGGTTCTATTATAAAAGTTGTTCATGGGTATTCTAAGCTAGCAATAATTCTTCTAACATTATTTAATTTTATACATTTTAGAATGACGATATGTATGAGCTCAAGCAAATGGCAATTGTATTATGTTTTTATATTTCATTGATGATGTTGCCAATCGTTGCTGGACAGATGACTCGTAACCAAGGATGGAAGTTGCACAGAGTCTTGCCTCGGCTTTATAATACAGTTATTAAAGGTAAGAAATACCTAACGTTTGTTTTATTGTCAATAATGTTTAGGTACTGAAAGTATTTGTAGTATCATATTTATTATTTTATTTTAGACTCACAACAAGCTGAAGCGAAATTGATAAAGGACTTCATACGTTTAATAAAGATGAATCCAGTAGAGATTAAGTTATTGTCCAACAAACTTGTTGGGATGACTTGCTGCCAGTTATACTCACGTTGGCTGTCAACTATCTCATTGTTATGTTACAATTTAATCATATTATCTAATAAGGTTTTATTGCACTTATCAAAATGTTTTCTTGTATAAAAACCTAGTTATCGTTTATGTGACATGATTTTTTGGTCCCACATATTTATTAACGTTTAAATCTACTTTATAATACATTTTACTATCGTTAAATTAAACTTTAGAGACCGTTGGGATTATTTGTGATATGTTAATATCTTGAATAGATTAGAAATACTGTAGAAGCATTTTAACGTCTTACTCTAAAGCAGGTCAAAAAAAAATTGTGTTTTGCAGTCCTTAGAAAAAAATCACAAATATTCCTAATTTAACAAAAAAATTAAAACATGGAAACAGGGAACCTCTGAATATCTCTTGTCTATATTTATCAATCTGTCTTTGCTATGTATATATTTGACACAATAGTTGATAAATTTAATGTAGAGGAGTGTAAGGGAGGGGGGGGGTGTGTGGAGGGTAACAATGTGTTTAAATTTAATAATAGTAATTATAATGAGTTTAATAAATTAATATTTCCATCGGAAACTTGTGATGAAAAGGTATGTAATGTTTAGGCACTTCCCTGGCATCACTGAGATGGATGACTGAATGCGCGGTAGCTCGGAATAGTATTCGTTTAGATTGACACGACCTGATGAGCTTAATATGTGGTATTAAATCGCCCTGTATGCACACGAACCGTTCAGTGTCTAGGGATGCATTGAAATCACTTAGTTAATACAGTATTAATGCAGTGTATAGGTGGGTTTAACATTTAAAAACATTTTGAAAAAATATATGAAGTTGCAACCCAATAAGTGTATAATCTAATAACGTAACGTCTTCAAATCTTTACTAATATTATAAAAGTGGTTTTGAAAGTAACTCTGTCTGTCTGATACTTCTTTTTACGCCTAGCCTGTACCTAGATAGTATATAATTTAAAACAGCTTTACTTACGTGAGTCAGTGTGGCTGTTGACACTTAGTTACTGAATTAGTTCGTACATTGAACTTGCACTTAGTTAAAGATGTCTAGCCAAATATACTATAACGACCCTGATCAACCTTATGGGCAACTGCTGCTTGAGGGTTTGGGTAAAGTATCCGGGATTGATTTAATTGAAATAAACATAGCAATTTCGTCCATCAAAATGATTTGGCATAATGATTTGAATATCTGCTTACTAGTATCTACATTAAAAATTTGAAGTGCGTTACTTCTGATCATTAATATAGCGATAAATATATCAGATAACATTTTGATCTATACTGTATATGGTTCTATATAAGTTTGGGGGGCATGAATTCATGATTGATTGTTTCTTTTAATAGTATGTATTGAATGTTATTTATTATTTACACTAGATACTAAATGAAATGACTAACTAATTTATTATACAAATAAATGTAAAAACAAAGGACACTTAGGCGTCGAAGTACTCGTCAACATCGCATACTATGTTAAATATAATTCTGAGAATCATAGAATAGATGATTAATAATTCATTCGTTATGTATATACAGTCAACAAAAGAGATAAGTATGCAGGATCGTCGGATATTGTTGAAGTTTAGTAAGAAACCGATGGATGTTGTCGACTGAAATTTAATTTGATAAATGAGCTGTTTGTTTTCTATTAATAAAATAAAATGTTATTCGAGAACATTCATCGGTTTCTTACTAAATTTCAACTATTTCCGACGATCCTACATACTTATCTCTTTTGTTGACTGTACTTACCTAAATACTTGCACGTGTCTGGTGACCACTTAAAGATTACGATTAAGAACTACTTTCTACCAAATGAAAATAACAAAATGTTTCAACCCAGTAAAACTTTTATCGTCGTCACCGAGACACACGACATTAAAACAAAATGTCCCCAATAAAGTGTTTGAACTATATATTATTTATAGAGAACCTCCTAGGAATATACAGAAACTATTGTAACCAGTCAAAGATTAAAAAAAGTTTTATTATCTTCCAAACATTAATTAAAATTATATTGCACGCTATTGCCCTAATTAGTCAAATGAAACTGTTGCTAGGAGGAGATGACTATGGTCAAACAAATTTGACTGTTGCTTGTTCTACTGCTTTGGCATTTGTTAACACTTTGTTATCCATCGCGACCAGCATCTGTTACAGCCGCAGCTTCATGTCTTGTTATAGAAGTATCAGTCGTGTCTCTGAATGCTTTAAAGATGACACTAAGTTCCTTAACTCTCATAAAAAAATATACTGGTTCAGTTTATCTTTGATTTTTCTGTCCATCGCTTTTGCTGTATATAGATCTGCAGCGCCTATAATACAATTTTCCCAATCAGATCTGTTTTATTTGGTTATCATTTTGGTATCACAAACAATTATGCGACTTAACATAGTATTCCAGCTCCTCACATTGTTTAATGTTATTATGATGGTGGTAAATTCATTAAAATCTTTGACTTCGTTGATATCAGTCGTGCAAGAAGTAGTAGGGAAATATGATATTAGTTCGGGTGACCGATGTAATGTCACAAGGGAGAAGACTCAAGGATGGATTGAACTGTATCGAGATATAGCAAATTGCTGTGAAAACGTAACACTATGTTTTGGACGCCAGGTATTTGATTCTGGAATTTCATTGAAATGATCATGCTCTTAGTAATCTAACTTCCATTTGTTTGTAAACATTATTTTGTTACAGATTTTCTTTACTCTATCGATCTCAATATCATACTTTATTCTATTCATGTATCAAATGTGTTACATAATTGTTTCGGAGGTAAGTTTTTTGATATCAGACTGGGTCCTATTATAAAAGTTATTCGTATTCTAAGCTAACGATTTTTCTAACATTATTTAATTTTCAACATTTTAGAATAACGATTTGTATGACCTCAAAAAAATGGGATTTCTATTATGTTTTTATATTTCATTGATGATTTTGCCAATCGTTGTTGGACAAATGGCTCGTAGCCAAGGGGTGAAGTTGCACAGAGTCTTGGCTCGGCTTTATAATACAGTTATTAAAGGTAAGAATAACGTTTGTTTTATTGTCAATAATGTTTAGGTACTAAAACTATTTGTAGTATCATCATTTTTTTATTTCATTTTAGACTCACAAAAAGCTGAAGCGAAATTGATAAAGGACTTCATACGTTTAATAAAGACGAATCCAATAGAGATTAAGTTATTGTCCAACATTCCTGTTGGGATGTACATGCTGCCAGTTGTACTCACGTTGGCTGTCAACAATCTCATTGTTATGTTACAATTTAATCATATTATCTAATAAGGTATTATTCGATAATATATATATTTTTTTTTTATGAATTTATATATCTCGGAACCTTGGGGTCCCGGTCCTTTGGAAGGCGTACGAGGGGCCGAAGCCAACTCGCAGAGGTCCCTTAGGAAATTTTAATGAAATGCGGCACCAACCAACGATTATCCCTATATGCGCTACGCAAGTGCACCCAAGGATAACCCCCGGTTGGTGTAGGACTATTGCAGGATATGGAAATATAAAGAGTTGGACCATGGGTTTGGGTGGCTAAAGTGGACTGGTTACCAAGAACTATGGAATAACTATGACCCCTGCCTGATCAATGTCTTATGTATACACGGATAAAATGGCAGGGGGTGACTTGCACACTCAATAATGGGCTCAATATTATTATCATTATTATCAGGCATACATTAACTTCCATTTTAAATGTGGCCATGGACGACCGAGCTTGAGCACAAGCTACTCTTCCCATTCGTATGGGGGGCCTCAGCGTCCGCAAAATTTCTAGTATTAGTTTACCGGTTTTCATATCTTCGGTCCACGGCACTGATAAATTAATCAGGAAAATCCTAGCTTCCACACTGATTAATTGTGATGTGTGTTTATGTTTCTGTAATTGCCCGTGACATCACAGCGGGCCCTATCAGAATACCAGCGCTGAGACATTTATTTTTTTTAATGTCGCAGCATCATGCTGAGATAGGAGCCTTTTGGCCTCGTATAGGACTTCATGTTTCATTTTTTTTTTTTTTTTAATATAACTTTGTTTTTATTTTTTATTTTAATGTGTTTAGTTTAGTTTGTGATCTTCCTGTACGAGTCGCAATAAATACTTTTTCTTTTCTTTTCTTCTTCTTTCTTTATGTGCCGTGTTTCAAGGTGGCTATGGATGTCTGGAGACTCGCTTGCTCAAATACAGATCCACCCGACAATCCATCTTCCCAGAGACGGTGGGATGAGCCGCTCTGCAGAGTAGTACAGAACAATTTACTTGACTCGTCTGCTACGTCTGCGGAACGTGTGCACCTGCTGGCTGTGGGTAGGTGGGAGTCGGGTCTTTGGCTTCATGCACTACCTTCGTCGAACATAGGCACTTTGTTCGACGACACTACTTTTCGCCTCGCTGCTTCCCTACGACTAGGCACTCCTTGCTGTTCTCCCCATCGCTGTCACTGTGGCGAAGATGTCAACAGCCTTGGACACAACGGCCTATCTTGCAGCCGAAGTGCGGGTCGCTTAGCGCGGCACGCGAACATTAATGACATCATCCGACGAGCTCTTGTCACCGTCGGCGTTCCAGCTGTATTAGAACCCAATGGCCTGGCACGCGACGATGGCAAGAGACCGGACGGTATGTCTTTATTTCCATGGAAGGTGGGTAGGCCTTTAGTGTAGGATGCTACGTGTGTCGATACTCTTGCGCCATCCCATTTTCCTGGCTCGTCATGCTGTGCTGGCGCTGCTGCTGCGGCTGCGGAAAACCTCAAGCGGCGGAAATATAATAACCTCATCGGAAATTATATTTTCGAGCCTTTTGGGGTTGAAACCCTCGGGCCGTGGGGTCCGAGTGCTCATGGTCTGTTCAAAGAAATTTCGAAACGGCTGGTTGACACTTCCCGTGACCCAAGGGCTGGCTTTTACCTTGGCCAGAGGCTAAGCATCGCCATACAACGTGGTAATGCCGCAGTCTCTTGGGTACATTACCAGTCGACAGCGATGCGGATGAGCTTTTCAACGCTACTTTCTAGTTTCTGTATAGTTTTAGTTAAGTTAGAATTTAATTTTGTTATTTTTACCTGTCTAAATTGAAATAAGGTATTATTGTATTTATCAAAATGTGTTCTTGTACAAAAACCTAGTTATCGTTTATTTGATATGAATATAATGACTTTCTGGTCCCACATATTTATCAACTTTTAAATCTACTTTATAATACATTTATTATCGTTAAAATTAAACTTTAGAGACCGTTGGGATTATTATATTATAATTATTTCGAATAGATTAGAAATACTGCAAAAGCATTTCAACGTACAATATTACTCTAAAGCAGGTCAAAAAAAAATTGTGTTTTGCAGTTCTTAGAAAGACGTCACAAATAATCTTAATTTAACAAAGAAATTAAAACACGGAAACAGGGAGGGAACCTCTGAATATCTCTTGTCTATATTTATCGGTCTGTCTTTGCTATGTATATATTTGACACAATAGTTGATAAATTTATTGTAGAGGAATGTAAGGTATTAACAATGTGTTTAGATTTATAATAGTTATTACTTATAATGGGTTTAATAAATTAATATTTCCATCAGAAACTTGTGATGATAAGGTTTGTAACTTTTAGGAACTTCCCTGGTAGCACTGAGATGGATGGCTGAGTGCGCGGTAGCTCAGAATAGTATTCATTTAGATTGACAAGACCTGACGAGCTTAATATGCGGTATTAAATCGCCCTGTAGGCACACGGACCGTTCGGTGCCTAGGGATGCATTAAAATCACTTAGTTAATGTAGTATTATTGCAGTGTTCACGTGCGTTTAATATTTAAAAACATTTTGAAAAAATATATGAAGTTGCAACCCAATATGTGTGTAATCATTAATCAATGAACGTCTTTAAATCTTTACTAATATTATAAATGTGGTTTTGAACCTAACTCTGTCCGTCTGAAGTGTCTGATACTTCTTTTCACGCCTGTACTTGGCTAGTATATAATTTAAAAACCGTTACTTACGCTGAGTCAGTGTGCTTGACCGTATTACCGAACGTAGTTTAGACAATGATATTTACTTTGTAAAATATTCATGATATTTACTTTGTAAAGTATTTTTTTTTCTTTTCATTTAATTATTGTGAATGTGAGGACTATGTGGGTCATTTTTTTTTCTGTTTTTCTTCTTAGTTTTAATCATGATCTGGCAGTTTGAGTAATTTACGCGGCCTACCCAAATGTCCTTTCTTTGGTATTATTCGTCGAATCGTTGAGCTCCTCAATTTCTGAGTTGAGCTGCACGATTTTTGACAAATGCGTGCACTGATTGGACAGGTCCGCTCAATCTGTGTGGTTCTTTCCTCAAAAAACATTTCAGACATCAATCTACATGGTATTCACACGATCTGACCAAGATTTTGTCTGGACTTTAAAAGAGACTGTGACCTCTGAGTTTGTTTCGGCCTTTCTTCTCAGAGTAGTCAGAGTAGTCAGATAGGAAACGCCGACCACATCTAGTTTAAAAAATATGATGACGTGTAAAAGTGTTTGTAAAAACCTACTTACAGAAAATAAATCATTTATTATTTATCATATATTATTAGTTATACATGTCACTAATATCTGCAGGCTGTTTTTAAACAACCCGGCAGTAGTTGACACTTAGTTACTGACTTAGTTCTTACATTGACTGGCACTTAGTTAAAGATGTCTAACCATATATACCTACTATAACGATCCTGATCAACGTTATGGGCTATCTATTGCTCGAGGGGTTGTGTCAAGTAACCGGGATTAATTAAATTGAATAAACATAGCAACTTCGTCCATCAAAATGGCTGACATAATTATGATCACTTGATTTAATTATCTTCTTACTAGTATCTATATTAAAATTACGAAGGAATTTACTTCTGATCATTATCATAGCGATATACATATCAGATAACATTTTGACCTGTACTGTATAGGATTCTATATAAAGTTTGGGGATGAACTAACTTACTATACAAATAAATACAAAAACAAAGGACACTTAGGCGTCGAAGTACTCGTCAACATCGCATACTATGTTAAATATAATTCTGACAATCATAGGATCGATGATTAATAATTCATTCGTTATTTTATGTATAGTCAACAAAAGAGATAAGTATGCAGGATCGTCGGATATAGTTGAAGTTTAGTAAGAAACCGATGGATGTTGTCGACTGAAATTTAATTTGATAAATGAGCTGTTTGTTTTCTATGAATAAAATTATTATTTTTCGAGAACATTCATCGGTTTCTTACTAAACTTCAACTATATCCAACGATCCTGTATACTTATCTCTTTTGTTGACTGTACATACCTAAATGCTTGCACGTGTCTTGTGATCACTTAAAGATTACGATTAAGAACTACTTTCTACCACATTAAAATAACTAAACGTTTCGACGCAGTAGTCGTTTTATCGTCGTCACCAAGACACACAACATCAAAAACAAAATGTCCCCAATAAAGTGGTTAAACTATTCTTAGCGAAACCTCCCTCTCCAAGACCTGGCTCAAGCGGTGCGCTATAAAGGACGGCGCGCGCTTAGCAACGGGTTCATTCGGTTATCGGTCGGCAACGGTTGAACATCGCTTGTACTTTTATATTTGGTTGTGATATTGTTATTTCGGTATTTAATTTATATGATTTGCAGTAATTAGAGTTTCGGATGTCATAGTTTTAAATTATCATTTGTTGTAATTTCATTTATTCATTTTGATTGTTGATTAAATAATTTTAGGAAATACTTGTGCGTTATTTTTTTTAAAAACTATCCTCACTTCTGGTTTCTAAGATCAGAAGTGGGATAGACCACGTGCTTAGTGCTGTTTGTGCCATCTATTTTAAGTTAAGTAAATGTCCGTTAGTGTTTGAATTTGACCTAATTACTGCAAGTTTTGTTGTTTGTGGTTTCGCGTGTATCGGTGAGTGTTAAATTTTATTCCTGATCATTTAATTTCTGAGACATGCCGGGACGTTCGACAAGTGTTGAAAAACTAGACGATTCGCGTCGACCGCGTCGTAATCGTTCTCGAACGTTGCGAAGTAGATCGCGTGATCGTAGCCATGGTTCCGGAAGGAGCAATCACACTCCTTCACCGCGTAGATACCGTGAGCATTCTCGTGATCGCGAACGTACCTCTTCGAGATATCGTAATGTGTCCCGTAGTCCACGTATTGCTCATAGACGTCGTGATACCTCATATAGCCGCCGTGGTTCTCCGCGTGATCAGGCCTTAGGTCAAATATTAGCTCGCTTGAATTCTATTGAGAGCCGTCTGCCGACTTCGCCAACGTGTCGCGTGTCTACGCCTGTTGAAGAGCATAACCCACGGGGGCAGGAAACTTTCACTAGGCAGAAGTCGCGAACGCTCGACCGGGATAATGACGTGACAGATAAGCTCGTTGGCGCATTGTCTTGCTTAGTTCAAGAGAGATCGCATAATTTTTATATTTCTCCCTTTGATCCTAACCTGCACGACTTCGATGTTTGGTGTTCAGAAGTAGACCGCGCTCGTAATTTAAATAAATGGGACGATCGCGAGTGTCTAGGGCGCATAGGAAGTTGTTTGCGTGGCGACGCTAAGTCATGGCTCAACGATTGGATAACAAATGATCGTTCGTGGAGCAACTTCAAGTTAGAGTTTCGTTCACTATGCCCACGTAATGCAGATGTTGCTACAATTTTATTTGAGGTTATGTGCAACGATTCAAATAAATTCCCGACATACGCCGAATATGCTCGCAAGTCTCTTTTGCGTCTTAATATTGTAAAGGGCTTGTCTGATGAGCTGAAAGTTGCAATAATTGTGCGAGGTATTACTGATGCTCAGATAAAGGCTGCGGCAACGAATGCGAAACTTAAAATAAAAGATTTAGTCGAATTTTTGTCGGTATATATCAAACCAAAAACCGAGACGCGCAGTTTAAACAATCCTTCCCACTCAAATAATGTAGGACCGTCATCATCGCGTAAACGCGAAGCAACCAAATCGGGAGATAGTAAAATAGTGTGTCATTATTGTCGTAAAGCGGGTCATATGAAATATGACTGCAGGAAAAGACCTAAAGTTGATACTAATGCGCCATCATCAGCAGATACCGTGACGTCAACGCCTTCAACTTCGGGTGATAAATCAGTCAAGTTTTGCACATATTGTAAACGTAACGGTCACGTGATTGATACATGCTTTTCGAAACAAAAGTCTGAGACTGAACTTAATCAAAAGAAATCGGCTAAGATAAATTTTTGCTCAAGTGTCAATCGAAACGAGACAACATAATGTCTGCTGTTATTCAAAAGGTGCCTATAGATACTTTGATTGATAGTGGGTCTGATATCTCGTTAATTTTAGAGTCGGTTCTTAAGTATTTTAATTTAAATCGAATCCCAACGTATCGTTTGTTGAGAGGTATAGGCAGCCAGGAGATTGAATCAACATCATATGTTACGACGATGATTGAATTTCCTGAAGTGTCTTTGGAAGTTGATTTGTATGTGGTCCCAGTTGGGTGCATTACGGCGCCTATTTTGATTGGCACGGATGTATTAGATAGAAAGGGAATTATTTACACGCGTAGTAATAACTTACACCGGCTCACGAGATTAGGCAGTGTGCCCTCCGTACTGCACGTATCCACCGTTGAGTATGAAAACATTAAAACGCCGTTAGTTGGCAATGACAGGAATCTTTTGCTTGATATCATCCGCGAGTTTTCGAGTTCTTTTATTACGGGGACTGCTACATCAACGGTGAATACGGGTAGTATGGAAATAAGATTAACATCGAGTGCCCCGGTAGTTCATAGGCCTTATAAGCTTTCTTGTGACGAAAAAAATAGAGTTCGGGATATTATTAATGATCTACTCTCAAAGGGAATCATTCGTGAGTCTCAGTCCGACTACGCCAGTCCTATCATCCTCGTCAAAAAGAAGGACGGGCGTGATAGGATGTGCGTTGATTATCGCGCACTTAATGCTATAACGGTCAAAGAACGATTTCCTTTGCCCTTGATCGATGACCACATCGATAGGCTTGGTTGTTTCAAGTTCTTCACCAGTTTAGACATGACAACCGGATTTCACCAGGTGCCATTAAAGGATGATGATTCGATTTCTAAAACCGCCTTTGTAACGCCCGAAGGGCATTTTGAATATTTGAAAATGCCCTATGGGTTAGCTAACGCTCCCATAGTGTATCAAAGAATCATATCGAAAACCTTTAAACCCTATATTGAAAGTGGGCGAGTGTTGACGTATATCGACGATGTGCTTCTTATGTCAAACGGAATTTCTGAAGGACTCGACTTGCTGCGTCAAGTTTTGAGTACTCTCACGAATGCTGGTTTTTCGGTTAATTTAAAAAAAAAATGTACCTTCTTAGATACCGAAGTAGAATACTTAGGACGGGTAATTGGTAATGGTCAGGTGCGGCCGAGCCCAAGAAAAATAGAGGCGCTGGTAAATTCTCCAAAACCTACTAATTTAAAGGGGGTTCGCCAATTTTTGGGTCTGGCCGGGTATTTTAGGCGTTATGTCGCGGGTTACGCTTCTAAAACAGCCTGCATTGCTAGATTATTAAGAAGGGGAGAACCTTTCAAATGGGGTTCAGAACAAGATATGGCTCGTGGCTATATTATTCATTGTTTAACCCATGAACCAGTTTTAGCGATCTTTGACCCAGGTTTGCCTACGGAGCTTCATACCGATGCCAGCTCAATCGGTGTCGGCGCGGTGTTGCTGCAGGAGCATGCCGGTAAACGAAAGAGAGTAATCAGTTACTATAGTAGGTCCACACAGGGCGCAGAGAGTCGCTATCACAGCTACGAGCTGGAACTACTGGCTGGTACGTATGGCAAAAAAAAAAAGCCAGGCAGCTGCCGAGCATATGGTGCTCTGGCGCGGCGAGTGGACGCCTGACGCATGCTCCGCTTTCTTCGAGGCTGGTAAGCAACCGGAAGGCTTCTGTTTGATCTGAGCCTCTGGCTTATGACTTCTGTTTGGCCTGAACACTTGGTTCATGGCTTCTGTTTGGTCTGAGCCTCTGGCTTATGACTTCTGTTTGGCCTGAACACTTGGTTCACGGCTTCTGTTTGGTCTGAGCCTCTGGCTTATGACTTCTGTTTGGCCTGAACACTTGGTTCATGGCTTCTGTTTGGTCTGAGCCTCTGGCTTATGACTTCTGTTTGGCCTGAACCCCTGGTTCAAGGCTTCTGTTAGGTCTGAGCCCCTGGCTTATGACTTCCGTAAGGTCTGAGCTCCTGGCTTATGACTTCTGTTTGGCCTGAACCCCTGGTTCAAGGCTTCTGTTAGGTCTGAGCCCCTGGCTTATGACTTCCGTAAGGTCTGAGCTCCTGGCTTATGACTTCTGTTTGGCCTGAACCTATGGTTCATGGCTTCTGTTCTGGTTAAGTATATTAGGTTCACCACTTTTTATTTATCTTGACTAGTATTCTACCCAATGGAAGTCCGGAATTCCATTGCTTGGAATGCTATTTAGTTTCATTTACGTTTTAATGCTTAAAACACTGTTTTTGCTTTGTAAGACTTTTATTTTTCTTAGTCTGAAGCATTTACATTTACATTTCAATTACCTAAGAAATCTTCCTGTTTAGTTGGGTGCCTGATGGTGGGAGTGCACGCTCACTATCGCGTACTTAACGACATTAATTTAAGTGCCTACTATTTTTTTGGCTTCAGACACATAAGTAACGCAAGAAAACAAATGTACAGTATGTGTTATTTTGCAGATGATTATGGCCAGTCTGAGGATGACGGCCACTCTGGTGATGGTGGACCTAGTGATGGCGCAAGGCAAGATGCGGTCGAGGACGCCTCGCTGTCAGGAACGGCCGTCTTAGCGAAACCTCCCTCTCCAAGACCTGGCTCAAGCGGTGCGCTATAAAGGACGGCGCGCGCTTAGCAACGGGTTCATTCGGTTATCGGTCGGCAACGGTTGAACATCGCTTGTACTTTTATATTTGGTTGTGATATTGTTATTTCGGTATTGCAGTAATTAGAGTTTCGGATGTCATAGTTTTAAATTATCATTTGTTGTAATTTCATTTATTCATTTTGATTGTTGATTAAATAATTTTAGGAAATACTTGTGCGTTATTTTTTTAAAAAACTATCCTCACTTCTGGTTTCTAAGACTATATATTGTTTATAGAGAACCTTCAAGGTCTATACAGGAACTATTGTAACCAGTCAAAGATCAGAAAATATTTTATTATCCTCCAAACATTAACGCAAATTATATTGCACACTATTGCCGTCATTGGTCAAATGGCACAGTTGCTAGGAAGAGAAGACTATGGTCAAATCAATTTAATTGTTGCTTTTTCTACTGCTGCGGTATATGTAAATTCTTTGATAACCGGCTTGACCAGCATCTGTTACAGCCGCAGCTTCATGTCTTATTATAGAAGTATCAGTCGTGTCTCTGAATGCTTTAAAGATGACACTAAGTTCCTTAACTCTCAAAAAAAATGTACTGGTTCAGTTTATCTTTGATTTTTCTGTCCATCGCTTTTGCTGCATATAGATCTACAGCGCCTATAATACAATTTTCCCAATCAGATCTGTTTTATTTGGTTATCATTTTGGTATCACAAACAATTATGCGACTTAACATAGTTTTCCAGCACCTCACATTGTTTGTTGTTATTATGATGGTGGTGAATTCATTGAAATCTTTGACTTCGTTGATATCAGTCGTGCAAGAAATAGTAGGGAACTATGATATTAGTTCGGATGAGCAATGTCATATCACAAAAGAGCAGATTCAAGGATGGGTTGAACTGTATCGAGATATAGCAAATTGCTGTGAAAAAGCAACACTTTGTTTTGGACGTCAGGTATTTGTTTCTGGAAGTTCATTGAGATGATCATGCTCCTAGTGGTCAATCTTCTATTTGTTTGTAAACATTCTTTTCTTACAGGTTTTCTTCACGCTATCAATCTCAATAACTCAGTTTATTTTATTTACGTATCAAATGTGTTACCAGATTATTTCGGAAGTAAGTTTTTGATATTTCAAACTGGGTCATATTGTAAAAGTTGTCCGTATTCTAAGTTAACGATTTTTGTAACAATATTTAATTTTATACATTTTAGAATAAGGATATATATGAGTTCATGAAAATCGAATTTGCTCTATGTTTTTATATTTCATTGATGATATTGCTAATCGTTGCTGGACAGATGACTCGTAACCAAGGGGTGAAGTTCCACAGAGTCTTAGCTCGGCTTTATAATGCAATCATTAAAAGTAAGAATAATTGTTTTTATTCAATGTCAACAATATTTTGGTACGAAGATTATTTGTAATATCATAATTTGTTACTTATTTCATTTTAGATTCTCGAGAAGCTGAAGCGAAATTGATAAAGGACTTCAAACGTTACAGTTTGCAAACATGTCTCGATGTTTGTTACTTACGCTAACATTTACATAAAAAGACCGAAGCCGATGTCCAAAACTATGGCGACTTTTTAGAATTAAAGCTTGAAGTAGTGTTGCTAGACACACAACATTATACACGAAATGACTTCAATAAAGTGGTTTAACAAATATTGTTTCTAAAAAATCTATCAATCTAAAGTGTACAAAAGATTTTTTGTAGCCAAAAGAAGATTTAATAATATTATGTGTCATTAAAACTATAATTATGATTGTAATGGAGTAGTCAAATAAAGCAAACATTTCTAATGGTCAGTTGGTAATTAAGGCAGAAGTGATTGCTTAGAAACATAAAACAAAGAGATAACTTGAAGAACATGTATTGTATAATAATGGCATATTTAATATAATTAACTTATTTCTTTAGGTACGTTGCTTAAAACTGAGAAATAACGTCTGCTTAAGCACAATTTTTGTTGATGTTTAACTTTATATTGTAGTGTATATCGGGCTGGTGTCCTCTATTCCACGCAAGCGTGTGTTTTAATGCATTACACTTCTCTGAACTTCAAGCAACGTTTATATGAATGTTTTGCTTTCTTTTAGACAATATCGAAACAATTGTCATATTGGTAAAAAGTGTTTGCTTGCAATTAAATACATTTATGGTTGATTTGTTTATTTTACAACTTATTTAAATGACGGGATGTCCTCAAAATGATTGACAGTCAATTATTTAAATAGCTTTCTAACAAATTTAAATTACAAAATGTTTTGCGTCTTCCTTTAGACCTAAACTTCCATATTACTATTGTTTTCATTGAAGTGGTTGAATAAGTTATTGTTTGTGGAGAATATCATAGGCATATATAGGAATTATTGCAGCCTAGTTTTATTATATTTCAAAATTCGTTTACATTATTCTCTTCATTGCAAATGTATATTTTTTGTAGGAAAGAGATTACTAGCCAAATAAATTTAACAATTTTAAGCGCTTATGCTGTTTCGGAGTGTGTAACCAAAATGTCATCATCTGCTGTGACTTAGTTACCTGTATGATCTTACAGCCGCGCCGCGTCAATCATGTTTTAAAGCATTAATTGTGTGTCTGAAAGTTTAATTAATAAAAGAGTTTATCAAGTCGCAGTCGTAAATGTTTTCCATATTTTGTGATAATTGCTGAACAGTTTGTAATCGTGTGCAAACATGACCACAGCGTCGTACAACCTAAACAAATAAAATAAAAATTTAAGGGGGGCTCCCTTAAATGTTTATTTTATTTTAATTTTATTATTTATTATTAAAGATAAAATACAACTGAGTATTTTGTGAATATTTCAAGTGCCTACCTGTTGGCATTTTTTATATCGAGCAAAAAAGGGCAAAAAAATCGCGTTTGTTGTATGGGAGCCCCCCTTAAATATTTATTTTATTTTTAGTATTTGCTGTTATAGCGGCAACAGAAATACATACTTTGTGAAAATTTCAACAGTCTAGCTATCGCGGTTCTTGAGATACAGCCTGGTGACAGACAGACGGACAGACGGACAGACAGCGAAGTCTTAGTAATAGGGTTCCGTTTTTATCCTTTGGGTACGGAACCCTAAAAATGCTTGCGGTTTTCTACAGTGAAATAGCAACACTTATTTAATTGAACTGACTACCTATTACTCTAAGTGGTTTGATTTAATTCATATTAATTCATTAACTGCATCTTCTGTGATTAATAAATATATTGAAACAAATATTTCAGTTCATTGTATTCCAAGGATCTTGAGGGCTGGTAATATGCCCTTCAACTCTTTTGAGTTCCAGAATATTGCAACACTTTGGAATATAAAATTGAAAACTTCAAGCATAAATTATCCTAGGTACAATGGTTTCGTTACGGGTGGTCACAAGCCCAAAAGTCTGACAACCAGTCTTACCAAGGGGTATCGTGTTACCCAGTAACTGGATACTGAACTGGGTTGTGGAGGTCAGATAGGCAGTCGCTCCATGTAAAATACTGGTATTCAGCTGCATCCGATTAGACTGCAATCCGACCCCAACATGGGAAACACTCATCCCCGAGGTCTCAAATTTTAAAGATATTAATGGGCAAATACTTAAAAGGAATACATTGGATGTAAAACCTTCATTTCATAAGGATGAAGATGTTCGACGAAACTGAAATTTGGATTTAATAAAAAATGAACATGCACAATTAGATGAAAAGAAATGGAAAGAAGGAAAGGAGTAGATATGGCCAACATATTGTAGTGGAAGATAGAGAGAGATTAGAGAGCAATAGCAAGTACGAGATTTTGGATTGAGACCTAGAAGAAACATAGCTCCTCCAAAACATTTATCAGATTACATTTGTTATAATTAATTATAAATCCAGTCTCTTGGGTACATTACCAGCCGACAGCGATGCGGATGAATATTTATAATTTTTTAGTTTCTGTATAGTTTTAGTTAAGTTAGGATTTTATTTTGTTATTTTTAGATTTGGTTAAAGTAAAGTTGTATATATATAAATATATCGGAGCAGGTAGGTTTAGTTTAGTATGTCTTTATTGTCAGGCATATTATAACTACTACTGTGGGCGTACTGTGGGAAGTGTTGGTTATTACGCAATAGAAAAACGGTTTGTAGTTCAAATCAGATTATGATTTCATGAACAATTAATCACACTAGCAAATCACACACTGTAGGCACATGACACAACTAGATACACAGTAAAATAATTATGTATGTACATTAACAACGTAATTGTGAACAAATCGTAGGAACGATTACTGTTCGTATAGTGACAGAGTCACCCAAATATAGCGTATTTAGAATACAGGTTTATGTCTGAACTTTAGTAAACCGACAGGTTTGTCGGGAGCTAGTGCTCAGTAAAGCTGGCTTCCCACGGTGCGTGATTCTGCGGATAATCGCGCACGGCAGACGACTACGGACAACCACGCACCGCACACAAAACTCTTCCAACGGCGCGTTTCAGTCTGTGTGGGTCTTGAGAGATTTGAAGCCATCTTGTCATTCCACAATGCAAAGTGTAAGAGAACGAGATTCGTTCTCTTTCACTGTTCATCGAGTTTGCACCGCACCTTTGAAGTTACCGCCTAGCGACGGATACCGGCGCACCGCCACAGACGTCCTGTACTACCACGGACGTGACCCTTCCCACGGTGCGGTGTGTCGTGCGAGCTGGTCCGCGTCCGTCCGCGATATCGGGGACCGTGGGAAGCTAGTTTAAGAAGTGGAGTCCAAAGACCGTCTGACTCTCAGCACAAACGAATGCACATAGTTATAAAGGGTTTGTCCCCACCACGCATTCGCCCCACAACAATTCTGTCCGATGACGCACGGAAGTACGTCTACGTGTTTACTTGAGTTGATACAAAACACTAAAATGTGATAAATCTAATAAGACTTACATTATAAGTAATCAAATAATACAAGAATAATTGTTGTAAATAAACAATGGTGATTTCACAAAGTAAATCATTTTAAAATCAATTTACGCGCGGACCCAGTGCGGGTTGGTAGCTATATGTGAGTGAATCAACATGTTATTTAAATAGAAAAATGCATTTCCATTTATAACAATAACATCACCACAGAATCTTACATTTTAATGGTTTAGCATTCATTCAATTGAGCATTTACTTACATCGTGTGTTTCAAAATACTTATAAGTAGATAGTTAGTAGCGAAGTGGCGCACCGTCTCCTTCTATAACTTGCTGTAAGCGGCTACGCATACCGCACACCATGTTCCAACACTAATCTTTTCCTCTCATGTGCTCCCATGTCGATGACACGATCGCCAAATTGTTTTTATTTCGCACTTCGGATGTGTCCCAATTTAAAACCAGTTGACCCCATAAGTTTTCTATAGGGTTCAAATCGGGAGTTTTAGATGATGATGGCCAGTAAATAACAGTTACACCTTCTTGAGTAGCTAACCAATTCTTCACAATGTCTGCACGGTGGATGGAGCAGTTATCTTGCACGAAGTAAATATCTGTATTTGGATAGGCGATTCGCACAGTCGGCAGCAGGACGTCACCATCCAGCCAGCAATGTTTTGTATAGTCATTAAGTTGCGACATGACGCTTTGATTACACCAAATTCATTAAAAATACTCTTCACGATTTACGTCAAACGTTTTAGAAATGTTTGTGCGCCGCAGTCACTGTTTAGGCGTAGGTAGACTGACTTTTATCACTTAAATCAATTTAGTATCCATGTACCCCACGACGTAAACTTTTACTTCGTCCTACTTATTTGAGGACTTATAGTTTTTTTTATTTACCCACTTGTTTTCCAGAAAAGTTGTTAGGCAAAAATCATATTGGTCGTTCTATAATAATGCAAGAAATATTGTAGAAATCATAAATGAAAACAAATAAAGAAAAAGAAATTATAAAGAAATTGAAATTGATAAAAGGTGGATTGTGTTTTCGAACCCACATGTTGTTCGTCGCGAATCCAGCATCGAACCGCAAAGCCACAATGACTGGTTGAGAATACGCGAAATTAAAGATTAGGTAGTAAGTATGGCCGTGTTATTTAAAAGCTTTTCAACTTTAACGACAAGAAGATAATGATTAAAATGGCTTAACAAGATATGCCGGTGGGTCAGGCAATGTTGGGTGGGTCAGACAATGTTGGTCACCGACTGTACAGACGCCAGCACATGAAGCTACTACAATCTGTCCTTTAATAGATTTTCAACTTTATCGCTAAAACATAAGGTTCAAAGTTGATTGAGAAAATTGGACTGTTTCGGGTAGCTTAATGTGTTGTTATTTATTATTTACACTAGATACTAAATTAAATGACTAACTAACTTACTATACCAATAAATACAAAAACAAAGGACACTTAGGCGTCGAAGTACTCGTCCGCATCGCATACTATGTTCAAAATTATTCTGACAATCATAGGATAGATGTTTAATAATTCATTCGTTATTTTATGTGTACATACCTAAATGCTTACACGTGTCTGGTGATCACTTAAAGATTACGATTAAGAACTACTTCCTACCAAATTAAAATAATAAAAAGTTTCCACTCAGTAGTCCTTTTATCGTCGTCACTAAGACACACAGCATTAAAAACAAAATGTCCCCAATAAAGTGGTTAAACTATATATTGTTTATAGAGAACCTTCAAAGTATATACAGGAACTATTGTAACAAGTCAAAGATCAGAAAATATTTTATTATCCTCCAAACATTAACGCAAATTATATTGCACACTATTGCCGTCATTGGTCAAATGGAACAGTTGCTAGGAAGAGAAGACTATGGTCAAATCAATTTGATTGTTGCTTTTTCTACTGCTGAGGCATATGTAAACTCTTTGATAACCGTCGTGACCAGCATCTGTTACAGCCGCAGCTTCATGTCTTATTATAGAAGTATCAGTCGTGTCTCTGAATGCTTTAAAGATGACACTAAGTTCCTTAACTCTCATAAAAAAATGTACTGGTTCGTTTATCTTTAATTTTTCTGTCCATCGCTTCTAATATCTATAGATCTGCAGCGACTATAATACAATTTTCCCAATCAGATCTGGTTTATTTGGTTATCATTTTGGTATCACAAACAATTAGACGACTTAACATAGTATTCCAGCACCTCACATTGTTTGTTGTTATTATGATGGTGGTGAATTCATTGAAATCTTTGACTTCGTTGGTATCAGTCATGCAAGAAATAGTACGGAAATATGATATTAGTTCGGATGAGCACTGTGATATCACAAAAGAGCAGGTACAAGAATGGGTTGAACTGTATCGAGATATAGCAAATTGCTGTGAAAAAGTAACACTATGTTTTGGACGCCAGGTATTTGATTCTGGAAGTTCATTGAGGCGATTCTGGTCCTAGTGATCTATCTTCTATTTATTTGCAAATATTCTTTTGTTACAGGTTTTCTTTACGCTATCAATCTTAATATCTCAGTTTATTTTATTATCGTATCGAATTGTTTTGGAGGTAAGTTTTTTGATATCAGACTGGTTCCTATATAAATGTTGTTCATATTCAAAGCTCTTTTAACATTATTTAATTTTATACATTTTAGAATGACGATATGTATGAGCTCAAAAAAATGGCATTTGTATTATGTTTTTATATTTTAATGATGATGTTGCCAATCGTTGCTGGACAAATGACTCGTAACCAAGGGGTGAAGTTGCACAGAGTCTTGGCTCGGCTTTATAACACAGTTAATAAAGGTAAGAATACCTAACGTTTGTTTTATTGTCAATAATGTTTAGGTACTAAAACTATTTGTTATTTTATTTTAGACACACAACAAGCTGAAGCGAAATTGATAAAGGACTTCATACGTTTAATAAAGAAGAATTCAATAGAGATTAAATTTTTGTCCAAAATTCCTGTTGGGATGTACTTGCTGCCAGTTATACTCACGTTGGCTGTCAACTATATCATTGTTATGTTACAGTTTAATCATATTATTTAATACTATTCATAGTACAAACGTAAAAGTGTGCAAACATGTCTGGATGTTTGTAGTTTAATCACGCCAACATTTACTTAAAAAGACCGAGGCTTATGTCCAAAACAATGGCGACTTAGAATTAAACCTTGAAGCAGTGTTGCTAGTGGAAATCCATTTAGTTAATGTTAATCGTTGCCGGGACAAACCACATTATAAACAAAATGTCTCCAATATAGTGGTTGAACAAGTTATTGTTTCCGGAACATCTATTTGTGTACAGAAATTATTGGCTCCAAAATTTTAATAAAATTATGCGTAATTATATAATCAACATGCTTGATGGGGTATTTTAATATCGCGAAAATGTCTAATCGTCAGTTGGCAGTTAAGGTAAAAGTGATTACTTAGAAACATTAAACGAAAAGATAACTTGAATAACACCTGTATGGCACGTAAATAGGATAAGTTAAGTTCACATACATGACGTACTTAACTTCTCCCTTAAGTTAAGGACGACATCGTCTGCTCAATCATACTTATTTTCATGTTAAACCTGTGTTATCTTTGTGTTGTATTGTATATCGGGCTGGTGTCCTCAATTCCACGTTGCAAGCGCGTGTTTTAATGCATTACACTTGTCTGAACTTTTAGCAACGTTTATGAATGTTTTGCTTTCTTCTACACAATATCGAAACAATTATCATAATTGTTCAAAAGGGTTTGCTTGCAATTAAATACATTTATGGTAGATTTGTTAATTTTACAAACTATTTAAATAATGTGGTGTTCTCAAAATTATTGACAGAATTACCTACATAAGTAGCTTTCTAGTAAATTTAAATTAGAAAATGTTTTGCGTCTTTCCATAAACTATTGTCTTCAGTAAAGTGGTTGAAAAAATTATTATTTGTGGAGAATCTCATACGCATATGAAGGAATTAGTGTAGCCTGAAGAAGACCAATAAATGTTTTATTATGTTTAAATATTCGTTTACACTATTTATTCTCTTTATTGACTAAAAATATTATTTTTGTAGGAAAGACATAGCCAAATTTTAACTTTTTCAGCGGTTATGCTGTTTCAGGGTCATTACCATTATTTCAGCCGAAAGACGTCATCTTCTGGACATAGGCCTCCCCCAAGCACCTCTACTTCGACCGGTTCTGTGCTTCTCGCATCCAACCGGTTCCTGCGGCTTTCACAAGGCTTCGGGCCACTTTGTGGGAGGCCTTGCAACGCCTACGTCTTCCGGTACGCGGTCGCCACTCCAGAACCTTTCGGCCCCATCGGTCATCTGTTCTGCGAGCAATGTGCTCTGCCCACGGCCACTTAAGTTTGGAAATTCTTCGGACTATGTCGGTTACCTTGGTTCTCCTGCGGATCTCCTCATTTCTGATTAGATCACGCAGGGAAACTCTAAGCATAGCCATCTCCATTGCCCTTTGGGTGACTTTTAGCCTTCTTATAAGGCCCATTGTGAGCGACCACGTTTCAGTGTCATCACTGGCAACACGCACTGGTCAAAGACTTTAGTCTTGATACACTGCGGTATGTGGGACCAGAAGATCCCGAACGCTGCCCAGCCGAGTCGATACGACGATTGACCTTTCTCGAAGTTAAACTTACCTATCTGGACAGTTTGGCCTAGGTAAACATACTCGTCCACGACGTCGAGTTTAGCGTCCCCGATCTTTATGAGAGTGGGTGTTACATGGGCATTTGACATGATAGATATACATAGATAGATAGATAAAACGTTTATTCAGTGCAACGAAAGACACAATACAGGTATTAAAAAACATAAAAAACTGAGAAAAAAAAAAACAAAGATTAAAAAGATAAATTGACCCATAGACACCTAGCTCATAGACATCTATAACGGTCGATCACTACTGGGCGGTGTGTGTTTCATGGTTGCACCAAATGGGAGTCCAGCTCAGCATATGCCAGGTACAATACCTGGCGCTGGTATTCTGCTGCATCCCGTTAGTGACATACGGATGTCGAGAAGACACATCAGAGTTTCAACAAAATGGTACCTACATAGTGCGGCGCGTATATTATAAAGGTTGTAAGTACCCACAGTTAACTTGCCTTTAAAACCAACAGAAAGAAAGATTTTGAAATTTTAAACTTATTAAATATTTGTGTAGTGTCTACTGGATTACTTAATTATCTTAGTGTAGGTAATAATAATTATGTTATGTAATGAATGACTAGTTTATGTTTCTAAGCGTGTATGTGTACGAGTTTACATGTTGGTGTATAATAATATATTGTTATGTTATGGTTTTAAAATAATTGTGTACAGTGAGTATAGCATAATTTGCTTATATATTTTCTATTGTAATACCTATGTTTTATGCGTTTCGTTTTACACAGTTGTGTCAATCTTTGTCAAACATGTCGTATGGAGCAGAGCCCCAGCCATCCGCTATATTATGGACATGTTTGTGACGGTCAAGCCCGGTTTTTTCTGAGAGTCAATCAGATACTGCCACAAATGACTTCTAAAGGTAGGTACCAGGTGTTTTTAGACTCCTTATCGGCGGGGGAATGTAGTTCCAGCATTTGGATGCGGCATACCTGAAACTGCCTCTGAAGGGGTGTCATGTGCACTTCTGTAGAGAGTTGCTGGGAGCACCGTCCGATCGCGCATTCTCTCCTACTAGCGATCCAGCTCAGTTTTTTGTACAGATAAGCTGGCTCTTAAAACATTAGACACGCTAAGTGTCACTTCGTTTTGTCCATGTTCATTTTCAACATGACCTTCATTTTGTCCATGTTCATTTTAAGACCCACTCTTTTGGAGGCTCTGCTGAAGTCCTCGAGCATTGTACTGAGGTCCTCCTTAGTCTCAGCCATGACTTCGATATCGTTAGCAAACCGGAGATGAGTTATGTACTCTTCATTTATGTAAATGCCAGCCCCTTTCCAGTCCAGAACCTTGCAGACGTCCTCCAGTGCAGCGGTGAACATTTTCGGAGAGATAATGTCCCCCTGTCTCACACCTCGTTGTAGAAGGATAGGTTTCGAGGTCTGATCCTGGGGTCGGACTGACATAGTGGCGTTTTCGTACAAACACTTCAGCACCTCGATGTACCGATAGTCGATCTGGCACCGTTGAAGAGACTGCATTACAGTCCATGTCTCGATCGAATAAATCTCATAGTCCTCAAACGCTAAGCAGCTGTTTCAGGGTATATAACCGCAATTTCATCTGTTATGGCATTTGTTACCATGGTATTTAAGAAGCAGCAGTCGTGCCATATGGCTAACAGGAAACAAATAGATGAATTGTGTGAAATATGACATTAACTTTCACATAGCATATTTCAACATTTCATCTTAAGCATAGATTTGTCTTGTTATTTTCAAAGTTTAGCTGACTGTCGAGTTTTTTATCATAACATACATACAATATTTTATAGCAACGATAATTCAAATAGAAGGTTGAACTTTGACGTACCTCTCAGATATTTAAGAGATAGGTAAGTACATGGGACCCATAACATTGTGAAAACTATAGAGGTGCAGGTTTTAACAAACCAATTTTGCTGAGAAAATTACGATACTTTACTTCAAAGAGCTTCACTTCAATAAACGTGGGATTGTTTTCTTCCGAACCGAAATAATAACGCTGATTTCCTAAATGTTTGGACTCTTATGGTATATTTTAATATTTCTAATTCTGTGGAGATCAGAAAAAAACTGATAAATAAAATAAATCGAAAACAGGCTGATGAAGACACAATACACATCTCTGCTCGAGGCTGGTTTTGAGTATCGAGTTAGCTTAGTATGGATTGATTCATCATCATCATCATCATTTCAGCCGTAAGACGTCCACTGCTGGACATAAGCCTCCCCCAAAAGGGGGGGCGGTTTGCCATAATCGCCACGCTTGGCAGGCGGGTTGGCGATCGCAGTATGTTATGGTGGTGGAATGCATAGAGAACGCTGCTTCCCATTCTCCGGTACGCCCCTTAGTCGCCTTTTACGACACCCACGGGAAGTATGGGGTGGTGCTATTCTTTAAGTCCGGCACCACACAGACCGAACAGACCGACAGAATGGATTGATTACCGTTCTGAAATAAGACCGATGCTAAGGTGTTGATTCTGTACGTAAAGTGTGATCGAATGATTGAAAAAAAGGTGAGTTTTTTACAGATGAGACCGGCTGGCCATTCTTCCGCAGCTACTTAGATAATTGGTCTTACAGCCATTCGGTTGTTTTCCTTCACTTTTGAGGTTAATTTATATATAATTATCGAGTCTATGGCACGATACTCTCAGTATATTTTTTACTTGCCGGTAGTCAGCGAGATAAGAAGAGTGGCCATTATTTTTATTGTATTTATCAACATCTTTTCTTGTACAAAAACCTAGTTATCGGATAAGTGCCATGAATATAATTCTTTTTTGGCTCCACATATTTATTAACTTTTAAATCTACTTTATAATACATTTTTATTATAGTTAAAATTAAACTTTAGAGACCTTTGGGATTATTTGTGATATGTTATTATCTTGAATACATTAGAAATACTGCAGAAGCATTTTAAGGTCTAACTTCTAACACAATATTACTCAAAAGCAGGTCAAAATTGTGTTTTGCAGTACTTAGAAATACGTCACAAATAATTCTAATTTATCAAAGAAAGTAAAACATGGAAACAGGGAACCTCTGAACATCTCTGGTCTATATTTATCGACCTGTCTTTGCTATGTATACAACGTTATTTTTAGTATATGCGAAACCTGAATAAAGTTTGTTCAAAATAAGTTACTGGATCAATTCCAATCATTTTTACCCTATGTTATATTTTGTCTCAAAAATATTTAAAAAACCGGCCAAGTGCGTGTCGGGCCACGCACAGTGTAGGGTTCCGTAGTAGCCCGTTATCACAATGTAGTACGATTCTGTTGTTCTTTATTCTGAATAGGTAAAAAAAAAAACATATTTTGGTTTTCAATGCAAGTCTTTACCCATTATAAACAAGCAACTATGTACTTCATCTTTATATTTGGTACAAAATTATCCAACACCCAACTTCAACGACTATTACTGCTAAACTAATAAAGTTATCTTAACCGCTATACTTTTCCTTTAAAGTTCAAATGCACTATCATTGAGAATTTTACCAGATTTTTCAAGCTAGTAGTTTAGCTTTTAGAGGGGGGGGGGACGCCCTACTGGAACAAAAATTTGCACTTTAAACTTTAATATTTCGTAAATGGAGCATTAAATCGAAAAATAATTTTAGCAACCCCAAAGCCATTTTAGAAGACCTATTCAACGATTCCCCACACGATGGGGTAGATGATGAAAAAAATATTCATCCCCACTTCACATGTAGGGGAGCTACCCTAAAAAATAATATTTTCCAAAGTTTTATTTTGCCACTTTGTCGGCGTAACTGATATACGTACTCCTACAAAATTTCAGCTTTCTAGTGCTAACGGTCACAGAGATTAAGCGAGGACGGACAGACAGATGGACGGACAGACAGACATGGCGAAACTATAAGGGTTCCTAGTTGACTACGGAACCCTAAAAAGGTTAAATGTTGGACACCGAGTGACACAAGTAGGCTATCCAATCTCCGCGCCGAACGGTTAGGTACCTAGGTACAATTATCAATGAGCGCAAGACGGCGTGACGCGACCGGCGCGGGTGAGCATGTTTTTGTACGGAAAAACAGGTAACCTAGCAAGCTTATAACTTTGAGATTTTTCATAATAGAGTTTTGAAATCTTGTACATAGATTCTTTACATAAAAATACACGTGTTTCGGGTTTCGCATACGCTAAAAATAATGTACTTATATTAAAATTACGAAGTGCGTTACTTCTGGTCATTACTATAGCGTTATAAGTATCAGATAACATTTTGACCTTTACTGTATATGGTTCCTATATAAAATTGGGGGGGGGGGGGGTGGGGGGGGGCATGAATTCATAATTTATTGTTTCTTTTAATACTATGTATTGAATGTTATTTATTATTTACACCAGATACTAAATTAAATGACTTACTATACAAATAAATACAAAACAAAGGACACTTAGGCGTCGAAGTACTCGTCAACATCGCATACTATGTTAAATATAATTCTGACAATCATAAGATCGATGATTAATAATGGCACTGATTTAAAGAGGCAGTTGTAAATAGCGGTTTTGGTAAGTTAAAAATTATAAATGGCACGTTTAATAACTTGTTCAGCAGTTAAAACTAAGCAGTAAAGTAAACAAAAATGAGTAATAAAAAGTAATGAAATGGATCAGTGAATATATAATTGAGTGGGAAAATAATTAAATGGGCGGTAAAAATGAATGAATGGGCAGTTACGTGTGGGCAGTAATAAATCGGAATTTGTCGGTAATAAATCTCATTCTAAGCAATTCTATAAACAATGAGGTGGTAAAGTAGTTTTGGGTGTGTAGTCGACGGAGCCCCGCTTCGCGGGGCCCCTATTTCTGTCTACAGGGTTTAAAGGAACCTAACACGAAGGGGATGACGGGGGCTCGTTCGCTCGCTTTGCTCGCTCACTCGAGCCCCCGTCATCCCCTTCGAACCTAACCTGTCCGAGTCGGGGTGCCCCAAGTCCCGAGCTCGCTTCGCTCGCTCTTGCATCCGCTATGATCTGCCGAACTATTTAGCGAACCGCCCATTCCATAATTTTTACCGCTCATTTAGTTATTGGACTACTCAATTATTTTTAGAATTGACATTGTATGATAAAATAACAGTCTAATTGATCTTTTATTACTGTCCATGTTTTACTGTCGCAATAATTAATCAACCGCCATTAAATTAAATAACTGCTCAATATGTTTTTCAACTGATCATAATAACATCTCGAATATTTAAATAACAGCTCAAAAAATTAGTTCCCATTAATAATTCATTCGTTATTTTATGTACAGTCAACAAAAGAGATAAGTATGCAGGATCGTCGGATATAGTAGTAGTTTAGTAAGAAACCGATGGATGTTGTCGACTGAAATTTAATTTGGTAAATGAGCTGTTTGTTTTCTATGAATAAAATTATTTTTTTTCCGAGAACATTCATCGGTTTCTTACTAAACTTCAACTATATCCAACGATCCTGTATACTTATCTCTTTTGTTGACTGTACATACCTAAATGCTTCGTGCTTGCGTGTCTGATGATCACTTATAGATTACGATTAAGAACTACTTTCTACCACATTAAAATAACTAAACGTTTCCACCTAGTAGTCCTTTTATCGTCGTCACCAAGACACACAACATCAAAAACAAAATGTCCCCAATAAAGTGGTTGAACTATATATTGTTTATAGAGAACCTTCAAGGTCTATACAGGAACTATTGTAACCCTTTTTTTTACCCTTTGGATACGGAACCCTAAAAATGCTTGCGATTTTCTACAGTGAAATAGCAACACTTATTTAATTGAACTGACTACCTATTAAATGATAAATGATAAATGATAAATGATTTTATTTTTGTAAGTAGGTTTGTACAAACACTTTTACACGTCAATCATGTTTTTTTTAAACTAGATGAGGTCGGCGTTTCCTATCTGACTACTCTGAGAAGAAAGGCCGAAACAAACTCAGAGGTCACAGTCTCTTTTAAAGTCCAGACATAATCTTGGTCAGGTTATATGAAGACCATGTAGATCGATGTCTGAGATGGTCTTTTGAGGAAAGAACCACACAGATTGAGAGGACCTGTCCAGTCAGTGCACGCATTTGTCAGAAATCGTGCAGCTCAACTCAAGACTTAAGGAGCTCAACGATTCGACGAACAATACCAAAGAAAGGACATTTGGGTAGGCCACATAAATTACTCAAACTGCCAGACCATGAGAGAAAAAAAAAAAAAAAACAAGTAATAGAACAGAGAGAAAAATAAAACATAAAAAATTAATAAAATGACCCACATCGTCTTCACATTCACAAATCACAATGTAAAAAAAAAAATTATATATATAATACTTTACAAAGTAAGTAAATGTCATTTTTTATAAAAAAAAAATCATTAATGTCAATGTGTATATAAAAAAAAAAAAAAAAAGTCATTCAAAATGCAGAAATTTGAAGCAGCTCAATCCCAAGCCTTTTTGTCCTCAATATAATCTTTAACGGTATAAAAAGCTTTCTGGCACAACTTACGTTTAATGAATGATTTGAATTTATTGAGGCTTAGATCTTGAACGTGGCTTGGTAGCTTATTATAAAAGCGTATACATTGGCATCTGAACGAGCCACCTATTTTTTTGAGCCTTGTTGTAGGTACAACAAATTTGTGTTTATTTCTAGTATTTATATTATGGATATCACTGTATTTTTTAAACAATTTTATGTTTTTATGGGCATATAAAAGATTTTCATAAATATACTGAGAAGGCACAGTCATTACATTAATCTCTTTAAATTTGTCTCTGAGAGAGTGTCTCGGACTTAATTTATAAATTGATCGAACAGCTCGCTTCTGTAAAACAAAGATAGTCTGAATATCGGCGGCATTTCCCCACAATAGAATACCGTACGACATTACACTATGAAAATAGCTAAAGTACACTAAACGGGCAGTCTCTATATCAGTTAAATTACGAATTTTTCTAACAGCATATGCTGCGGAACTTAGCTTTTTTGACAATTTATCTATATGTGGACCCCACTGAAGCTTAGCATCCAAAGTTATGCCCAAGAATACTGTGTTGTCTTCAGGATTCAATTCCTCGCCCTTTATCAACACATTAGTTTTCACCTGCCTAACGTGGGGTAGCGTAAACTTAATGCATTTGGTTTTTTTCTCGTTTAAAAGCAAATTATTAACATTGAACCAGTGGACTACTTTCGAGATCGCGCTATTTACATCGTCAGTAACCAACTGCTGACGTTTAAGTTTAAACAAAAGAGAAGTGTCATCTGCAAACAACACTATATCATGATTATCCTTTATGAGGTACGGCAAGTCATTAATATAAATAAGAAACAAGAAAGGACCAAGAATTGAGCCCTGTGGGACTCCCATTGTTACTATAGATCCGGGTGATCTTTTTCCATTAACGTCAACGCTCTGAATCCTTTTACTCAAGTATGAAGTAAGAAGATCCAGAGCAGTGTTTCGGATCCCTGGATATTACTCTAAGTGGTTTGATTTAATTCATATTAATTCATTAACTGCATCTTTTGTGATCTATACATATAATAAATCTGTAGAAGGGTCAATTCTGTACATTGAAAATATTGAAAAAATAAATAGCGGGGGGTGTTGCTGGATCGATACCAAACCCAAATATGTGATTAAAAAAATTTTTGTCTGTCTGTCTGTCTGTCTGTATATGCAGGCATCACGTGAAAACTAACGGTTCGATTTCGATGAAACTTGGTATAATTATACCTTATTATCCTGGGCATAAAATAGGATACTTTTTATCCTGAAAAAAAACGTAGAAAAAAAAATCTTATTTTTCGGTTTTATTCATAGACGTTGTTCTGTAGAACCACGAACACACGTTGCATTACCCGTAGTGGATAATTTTCCATTTCAATTTAAGAGAATACAGTTTCCTGTAGCTTTGTGTTACGCCATGACAATAAATAAGGCTCAAGGTCAGACCCTAGGAGTTGCTGGCGTAGATCTTACCGCGAGTTGTTTTTCACACGGGCAACTTTACGTAGCTCTTTCCCGTGTGAGCAGTCCAAGAAATCTTCATGTTCATATTCCGGACGAGCTCACTAACAATGTTGTGTACCTATGCTGAAGCTCTCAATTAACTTTCTGTCGCATTGTCACGATCACTTTTTTATTATTGCAAACTTTTCGTCACTGTCAGTAATTTACTGCTACATGCTACTTATCAAGGTCGGAATTACTATGGAAAAAATACTTACTACAGAACGCGAGCTCAACAGCAGTAGCTCAATAGAGGGATCTCCTTAATTATTATAGGCTTAGCCGTATTTGGGTCCAATAGATATTTATAAGATGTCATTGTCAGAGTTACTCAAAATGGAGAAATAAACCATCCACGCGAAGACCGACATCCGCGCGGACGGAGTCGCGGGCGGAAGCTAGTTAATAAATATAATATTAAAATTTTCAGCTCATTGTATTCCAAGGATCTTGAGGGCTGGTAATATGCCCTTCAAGTCTTTTGAGTTCCAGAATATTGCAACACTTTGGAATATAAAATTGATTACTTCAAGTATAAATTATCCTAGGTACAATGATTTCGTTACGGGTAGTCACAAGCCCAAAAGTCTGACAACCAGTCTTACCAAGGGGTATCGTATTACCCAGTAACTGGGTTGTGGAGGTCAGATAGGCAGTCGCTCCATGTAAAATACTGGTATTCAGCTACATCCGATTAGACTGCAACCCGACCCCAACATGGGAAAAGGCTAGGCAGATGATGATACACTCATCCCCGAGGTCTCAAATTTTAAAAGATATTAATGGGCAAATACTTAGAAGGAATACATTGCATGTAAAACCTTCATTTCATAAGGATGAAAATGTTCGACGAAACTGTAATTTGGATTTAATAAAAAATGAACATGCACAATTAGATGAAAAGAAATGGAAAGAAGGAAAGGAGGAGTAGATATAGCCAACATATTGTAGTGGAAGATAGAGAGAGATTAGAGAGCAAGAGCAAGTACGAGATTTTGGATTGAGACCTAGAAGAAACATAGTTCCTCCAAAATATTTATCACATTACATTTGTTATAATTAATTATAAATCCAGTCTCTAGGGTACATTACCAGCCGACAGCGATGCAGATGAATTTTTTAATTTTTTGGTTTCTGTATAGTTTTAGTTAAGTTAGGATTTAATTTTGTTATTTTTAGATTTGGTTAAAGTAAAGCTGTATATATATATCGGAGCAGGTAGGTTTAGTTTAGTATGTCTTTATTGTCAGGCATATTATAACTACTACTGTGGGCGTACTGTGGGAAGTGTTGGTTATTACGCAATAGAAAAACGGTTTGTAGTTCAAATCAGATTATGATTTCATGAACAATTAATCACACTAGCAAATCACACACTGTAGGTACAGTCGGTGATAGCAATTAACTGACCCCCTTAAAAATTAAACGAATTTGAACCTTCTGCTTGTTAACAGTAAGTTTGTCGAACTAGAACAACTGGTCGTCTATGATTAATAAAATAGTTATTCGAATTTGAACTTTAACACGCAGTGTCAAGGTAGGTATGATCTTGAATATTGTTTTAACTTGTAATATAATTGCTAATTTCAACAATGTTCACTATGTTCGTGTGGTCTAGTAGTAGCTGTAGTGAGCTGACGAGAACGAGGTTGTGAGTTCGAAACCAATATATTATTTTCTGTTACGCGTTCTGTTTTACATTTTTTTTTTAAAGTCAAATAATAAATTATAAATTTTGCTACAAAAAAAAGCTGAACAGAAATAAAAAAAACGATAATGATGGTAAAAACGATTTTATTTTATAAATAAAATTATTATAAGAATGATATAGGTAAACATTTACCTGCTTACTAATAACGTTTTTACATACTCCACAGAGTTTAATGTAGTGAATCAACATGTTAGAATATTTAGAAATATAGGTATTAGGTATGTATTTCTATTTATTTCATAAGAATAACATCACCACATTAAATATCATTTAACTGAATAAAATAGCATTATATGTTAATGTTTTACCTATATCAATTTGTTTTGTAAGTAAGTAGTTATTTTTAGTTATAAATAAGGTTTTAACAAAAACTAGGTATGCGAAATACTTCGTTAAAATTTATAACAATAGTTAATTTAACACACACACTGACACGATAGTATTGTTTGTGGCCAACACTGGTCATTCACTGAAGTCATTCGGTTGTGCTTTTAATAGCGAAGTGGAGCACCATTTTTTTCTATTACTTGTTGCAAGCGGTTCCGCATACCGCGCACCATATTCCAACAACAAACATTTCCTCTCATGAATTCCCATGTTGATGTCACAAGTTGGGCCAAATTTTCTTTTGTCCGCACCTCAAATGAGTCCCAATTTAAAATCATTTGACCCCACAAGTTCTCTATTGGATTAAGGTCAGGACTTTTAGATGGCCAGCTTATAACTTTGACATCCTCTTGACTGGCTAACCAATTTTGCACCACAGCAGCAAATGTTTTCTGACTGTCTGAACAGAAACATTATACTGCATTGCAGTTGATTGAGCAGGCAAAAATGGGTGTTCAGTATGCCTTTTAACAATTGCTTGGTGACGTTCTGACACAGGAGTATACATTACAGGTTTTGGTCCAGGACGATCCTTTTGAATATTCCCTGTCTCTTCAAAACGTCTTAGCCACAATTTGACTGTATTTCTCTGAAACAACACAATAAGCATAATTTTAGTAACGAAGTAAGCATAATTTTTCGAATAAGTTGCAAAAATACGTTTAGATAAACCACATTAGACCTATACATGATCTGATAATGAAACACAGTTAATTTTCTATTATTCATTCACAAGTTTTTAAGCCAACTAACAAATTAAGGAATAGCTATAAGTATAAATGAAGCATAAAAAAGAATACACTTACCGCTATATTAACTTTCCGAGCAATCGCTTTAATACCAACATTCTCCTCATACAAATAGATTATTCTGTATTTTAAATAATCACTCAACTGAGACATGACGATTAAACTGTATCAAAACTGATAATTAATAAAAAGGAAGTAGGCGTGGATTTTCGCAATTTAGTAAGGCAAGGTAAAAATGTTCGCGCGTATTCACTGCTATTTGTGCATAGAATGTCTTGTTCTTTTTATTCTTCTACCCCTTATTCCTAATATCATTTCAATAGCAGTTTTTGTTGAATACGCATAATGACGTCTAACTACCCACTTATTGAAAAAGATGAAAATTTTATTAATTTAATTGATGTGCTTGTTCTTTACAATAATGCAAGAAATACTTATAACACAACAATTTATATACTTATTGAAAACAAAATTAAACATTGAGACAGGACTTGAACTTGCATCTTCCACGTCTCAGCCTTACACACGAACCACGACACGAGATTAACTTGGGTAAGACAGATGAAAGAAGGTATCAGTAGCAATGACACAAATTATCAGAACATTAACCTAACCTTTAAGTCTTGCTGCATAAAAATGAAAATTGCCTAACAAATACCCATATTAGTAAATGACCTAACACCAACATCTTAAAGCTCAAGTTTGCGTATCAAAATTATTTATTGTTTCTGTTCATCGAGTAGTGTTAGTCTGATAAACTCATACATATTGAATAACCTTTAATGTTATGAGCAGAGGGTGCAAAATCGAGTAATTTTTAGGGGGGTCAGTTAATTGCTATCACCGACTGTACATGACACAACTAGATATACAGTAAATAATTATTTTACTGTACAGTAACAAAGTAATTGTGAACAAGTCGTAGGAACGATTACTGTTCGTATAGTGACAGAGTCACCCAAATATAGCGTAGAGTCACCCAAATATGGCGTATTTAGAATACAGGTATAAGTCTGAACTTAAGCAAACCGACAGGTTTGTCAGGAGCTAGTGCTCTGTAAAGCTGGCTTCCCACGGTGCGTGATTCTGCGGATAATCGCGCACGGCAGACGACTACGGACAACCACGCACCGCACACAAGGCTCTTCCAACGGTGCGTTTCAGTCTGTGTGGGTCTTGAGAGATTTGAAGCCATCTTGTCGAGAACGAGATTAGTTCTCTTTCACTGTTCATCGAGTTTGCACCGCACCTTTGAAGTTACCGCCTAGCGACGGATACCGGCGCACCGCCACAGACGTCCTGTGCTACCACGGACGTGACCCTTCCCACGGTGTGTTGTGCGAGCTGGTCCGCGTCCGTCCGCGATATCGCGGACCGTGGGAAGCTAGTTTAAGGAGTGGAGTCCAAAGACCGTCTGACTCTCAGCACAAACGAATGCACATAGTTATAAAGGGTTTGTCCCCACCACGCATTCGCCCCACAACAACTCAGTCCGATGACGCACGGAAGTACGTCTACGTGTTTACTTGAGTTGATACAAAACACTAAAATGTGATAAATCTAATAAGACTTACATTATAAGTAATCAAATAATACAAGAATAATTGTCGTAAATAAACAATGGTGATTTCACAAAGTAAATCATTTTAAAATCAAAGTAACATGTCATCAATTGTTTTGGACAAAACCATCGGTTACAATTATCGAGATAAGTTGCCAAATAGGGCGTATATCGAGTACTCAATAAATCATGTTCCTATTTGTCAGAAAATAATTGATAGTAAAATCACTTAAATTCATAATAAGAACAACAAAATCATAACAAATTATGTGGACTACCCACAATTGTAATAATTCAGAGCTAACTCCTACATATATTATAATTTTAAGGGAAACATGTAGTACCTACAGACGCCAGCACATCAAGCTACTACAATCTGTACTTTAATAGATTATCAACTTTAACGCTTAAACATAAGGTTCAACATTGATTGGTAAAATTGGACAGTTTCGGGTAGCTTGATGTGTTGTTATTTATTATTTACACTAGATACTAAATTAAATGACTAACTAACTATACCAATAAATACAAAAACAAAGGACACTTAGGCGTCGAAGTACTCGTCCGCATCGCATACTATGTTCAAAATTATTCTGACAATCATAGGATAGATGATTAATGATTCATTTGTTATTTTATGCGTACATACCTAAATGCTTACACGTGTCTGGTGATCACTTAAAGATTACGATTAAGAACTACTTCCCACCAAAATAAAATAATAAAACGTTTCCACCTAGTAGTCCTTTTATCGTCGTCACCAAGACACACATCATCAAAAACAAAATGTCCCCAATAAAGTGGTTGAACTATATATTGTTTATAGAGAACATCCTAGGAATATACAGAAACTATTGTAACCAGTCAAGGATTAAAAAATGTTTTATTATGTTCCAAACATTCACGCAATTTATATTGCATGATATTGCCGTCATTAGTCGATTTAAACTGTTGCTAAGAGGAGATGACTATGGTCAAATCAATTTGATTCTTGCTTATTCTAGTGCTTCTGCATATGTAAGCTATTTGTTAACCGTCGTGACCAGCATCTGTTACAGCCGCACCTTCATGTCTTATTATAGAAGTATCAGTCGTGTCTCTGAATGCTTTAAAGATGACACTAAGTTCCTTAACTCTCATAAAAAAATGTACTGGTTCAGTTCATCTTTAATTTTTCTGTCCATCGCTTTTACTGTCTATAGAACTGCAGTGACTATAATACAATTTTCCCAATCAGATCTGTTTTATTTGGTTATCATTTTGGTATCACGAACAATTATACGACTTAACATAGTATTCCAGCACCTCACGTTGTTTGTTGTTATTATGATGGTGGTGAACTCATTGAAATCTTTGACTTCGTTGATATCAGTCGTGCAAGAAGTAGTAGGGAAATATGATATTGGTTCGAGTGACCGATGTAATGTCACAAGGGAGCAGACTCAAGGATGGGTTGAACTGTATCGAGATATAGCAAATTGCTGTGAAAAAGTAACACTATGTTTTGGACGCCAGGTATTTGATTCTGAAATTTCATTGAGATGATCATGCTCCTAGTAATCTAACTTCCATTTGTTTGTAAACATTATTTTGTTACAGATTTTCTTTACTCTATCAATCTCAATATCGCAATTTATTCTATTCACGTATCAAATGTGTTACATAATTGTTTTGGAGGTAAGTTTTATGATATCAGACTGGGTCCTATTATAAAAGTTGTTCGTATTCTAAGCTAACGATTCTTCTAACATTATTTAATATTATACATTTTAGGTTGACGATATATATGAGCTCAAGAAAATGACAATTGTATTATGTTTTTATATTTCATTGATGATGTTGCCAATCGTTGCTGGACAAATTACTCGTAACCAAGGAGTGAAGTTGCACAGACTCTTGGCTCGGCTTTATAATACAGTTATTAAAGGTAAGAATAACGTTTGTTTTATTGTAAATAATGTTTAGATACTAAAACTATTTGTAGTATCATAATTTATTATTTCATTTTAGACTCGCAACAAGCTGAAGCGAAATTGATAAAGGACTTCATACGTTTAATAAAGAACAATCCAGTGGAGATCAAGTTATTGTCCAACATTCCTGTAGGGATGTACATGCTGCCAGTTTTTCTCACGTTGGCTGTCAACTATCTCATTGTTATGTTACAATTTAATCATATTATCTAATACTATTCATAGTACAAACGTTAAAGTTTGCAAACATATCTGGATGTTTGTAGTTTAATCACGCCAATATTTACTTACAAAGACTGAGGCAGATGTCCAAAACAATGACGACTTAAAATTAAATCTTGAAGCAATGTTGCTAGTAGACATCCATTCAGTTTTTGTTAATCGTTGCCGGGACACACAACATTATAAACAAAAAATGTCTCCAATATAGTGGTTGAACAAGTTATTGTTTGCGGAACATCTATCTGTGTACAGAAAGTTTTGTCGCCAAAATTTTAATAAAAATATGCGTAATTATATAATCAACATGATTGATGGGGTATTTTAATATCGCGAAAATGTCTGAACGTCAGTTGGTAATTAATTATTAATTAAGGTAAAAGCGGTTACTTACAAACATTAAACGAAAATATAACTTGAATAACACCTATATGGCACGAAAATGGGATTAGTTAAGTACATATACATGTACTTAACTGTACATGTACTTAACTTATCCCGTAAGTTAAGTACACATACATGTACAGTCAATAAAGGAGATAAGTATACAGGATCGTCGGATATAGTTGAAGTTTAGTAAGAAACCGATGGAGGTTGTTGCCTGAAATTTAATTTGATAAATGAACTGTTTGTTTTCTATTAATAAAATAAAATTTTATTCGAAAACATCCATCGGTTTCTTACTAAACTTTGTTGACTGTACTTAACTTATCCCTTAAGTTAAGTAGGTCATGGTCCGCTGAATCACGCTTATTTTGATGTTACACCTGTGTTATCCTAGTGTTGTATTGTATATCGGGCTGGTGTCCTCAATTTCACGTTTGAAGCGCGTTGTAATGCATTACACTTGTCTGAACTTTTAGCAGCTTTGATGAATGCTTTGCTTTCTTCCACACAATGTCGAAATAATTGTCATATTTGTTCAAAATGTTTGCTTGCAATTAAATACATTTAATTTTACAAACTATTTAAATAATGTGGTGTCCTCAAAATTACTGACAGTCAATTACCCTCCTCCGTTCCTCCGTTCCTCCGGGAGATCCGCAGGAGAACCAAGGTAACCGACATAGTTCGAAGAATTGCCAAACTTAAGTGGCAGTGGGCAGGGCACATTGCTCGCAGAACAGATGGCCGATGGGGCCGAAAGGTTCTGAGGTGGCGACCGCGTACCGGAAGAGGTAACGTTGGAAGACCTCCCACAAGGTGGACAGACGACCTTGTGAAGGCCGCAGTAGTTTTCTAGTGAATTTAAATTACTAAATGTTTTACGTCTTTCCATATACTATTGTCTTTGTTAAAGTGGTTGAATTAATTATTGTTTGTGGAGAATCTCATACGCATATGAAGGAATTAGTGTAGCTTGAAGAAGACCAATACTTGTTTTATTATGTTTAAATATTCGTTTACACTATTTATTCTCTTTATTGCCTATAAATATTATTTTTGTAGGAAAGACAGCAAAATTTCAACTTTTCCAGCGGTTATGCTGTTTCAAGGTATATAACCGCAATGTCATCTGTTATGGCATAAGTTACAGCCGCGCTTTCCCATTATATTTAAGAAGCATCAGTCATGCCACGAGGTATTTGAGTGTAACTCAGCAACTGGATTGTAGCGGTAAGATAGCCAGTCGCTCAATGTACTGATATTTAGCTGCACCCGGTTTGACTGGAAACCGATCCTAACGTTAGGTCAGAAAAGGTCATTTGCGGACACCGCGCTGAATGTATTCAGCAGCGAAGGGAAACTATTTTGCCTGGTGTCAAGGATCCCCTTCACGAGAGCATAATGAGAAAAATTCCACCATCTTGTCACAATCTTTTCGGAGCTGAGCAACTTACTTCTACGTTAGAAAAAACTGGAGGCGTGAACAAAGTCTGGCCTCGTGACAAGGATCGCGCTTCTGCACCGCAGACCGATCCAAGCACATCCACGACTCAGCGAAAGTTATCACTTCCTAGTCAGAGAAAGGGGACATATAAACATAAGGGGCATACCTCTTCAAGAGCAAATAACACACCTTTCTATAACAGCGGCAAGCCCTTTCGGGGCCGGGGCGGTAATCAATCAAATTACCGCAGATCCAATGATGATTCAAATACCAGACGCAAAAGCTCTCCCTCATCCCACCGGGATAGGTGAGGCAATTCACGCAGATTCTGACTCAACGAGTTCGTTTCGCGCCGGTCAGCTGCGGCTTTTTTACGACCGGTGGAAGGAAATGGGAGCACCCGATTATATATTAAAAATAATATCCGGCTACCGAATTCCATTTGTACGAAAGCCTCCAACTTCATATACCCAATCTACAAAATTCAGTCCAGTCAACGCCTCATTCTCCAGAAATGGACCATATTATTCACAAAATGATATCAGAAGAGGTGCTTACAGTCGTACCACTAACTCAAAGTTTCATTTCGCCAATGTTTCTGGTGCCCAAAGAAGACGGGAAGTTCAGACCGATTTTCAATCACAAAGCCCTGAAGAAATACGTCGACGCCGCCACCTTCCGGCTGATCAATATTTTCAGAATCCCAGACTTTCTTCAACCAAACGATTGGATGGTGAAAATAGACCTATCCCAAGCATATTTTCATCTGCCAGTTTCACAGAGGCTCACAGGAAATTCTTACGGCTTGTTTACCAAGGCCAATTGCTTCAAATGAACTGCCTTCCCTTCGGGCTCAGTTCAGCACCGAAAACATTTGCCTCTTTGAGCAATTGGATTGCCCAGACTCTTCGAGACCGCGGTATACGTGTCGTAATTTATTTAGACGACTACCTGCTAGTCAATCAAAATTACGATACACTGGTGAGCCAGGTCAAAACCACAGTGGACATCCTACAAAATTTAGGATGGATAACTACGAAAAGTCTATCCTGCAACCAAAGCAAGCGATAGAGTATCTGGGTATATTATGGGATCCGTGGAAGAACATAAAATCACTTCTAACATAAAAGCGCATGAAAATGAAAAACATGATCACTCTCTTAATCAACAAGCAAAAAGCATGCCTAAAGGAATGACAAAGCATCATAGGAATGATGAACTTTGCAAGCTTTGTTGTACCTCGGCGAAAGGATAAATTTTTGTCAGCTTCAAAAGCTATGCATCAGCATGTTACACCTGAAACCACTGCATGCAAAGAATTCACTGCCCGAGGCAGCTCAGAGGGACTTACAATGGTGGCAAAATTATCTCAAGACTTCGTCTCCTATCCATGTCCCGCATCCAACACACTACATTGTCACCGATGCATCAGACAACGCCTGGGGTGCTTACATAAACAACACCTTTGTGTCCGGCACTTGGAAAGCAGAAGAAAAACTTCTTCATTGCAACCAAAAAGAGATGCTTGCGATCCTAAAAACAATTCACCATTGTGGTCAGATCCAGACCTGACAGAGACTGTGCAGAGCCAGCCTACACGTTCAGTGTGACAGCAAGACCGCGGTATCGTATCTGAGGAACGAAGGCGGTACAAAATCACTAGCGCTTATAGACCTGACCTACCAGATTTTGCAGCTCGTAGATTCTTACCAGATTCACTTCACCATTTACCACATTCCAGGCGTATACAACGTCGAAGCGGACAGACTATCTCGACTGCAGAGACTACCAGAGTGGCACTTACTCCCTCAAGTAACACGCCTAATATTTACCCAATAGGGAACCCCGGTGATAGACTTGTTCGCTTCTCAGCGAGCCCATGTAGCCAGGTACTGCACGGATCGTCGGGATCAGCAAGCCGAGCTTCAAGATGCTTTCAGCCAGATCTGGGACTATCCATTGGCATGGATCTTTCCGCCACCATTTTTGATATCAAAAGTGCTGATCCATCTGAACAAATGTCGAGGAATATTTCTGATAGTTGCCCCGAAATGAGACCAAGTCTTCTGGAGACCGGACCTGAAGAATCGGGCTATAGACCGCCCTTGGACGATCAGGAACCTATGCAAAGTGCTAGAAGGAGTCCATATTGGCTCACCTAAAGTTCTTTACCCGAAATTGTTCTTCCTAATGATTTGTAATCCGAATGATCAGTCTTCCTAAAATTTTTCATCCTAAAGTTTTCATTCATACTATTTGTAGTGCTACCGGCGATGTTCATAACACTCATGTTTTCGAAAATTGTAATTAATAATATCATTAATGTAAATATATTTAAACTCCTACTGTTTTTTATCATAACGCTTTTATCCCTAAACATAATTACCATAATATTAGAAGATGATATTTATAGTTTTAATTTGAGGGTATGATTATTATTTGGGGGTATGCTTTACATAATTATGTACTGAGTTGTGTCTATGGAACCATTGTACTTCCACACCCGGCATTTTTTGATAGTAGCTATTTTTTATTTTGACAAAATATACTCTTTTTAGTGTAAATTTGAAAACCGCAAAGTTCGCAAAATCATAGTGGCCGAGAAAAGAAATCCCAAAGTTTTTTTTTATCAATAAAAATATGTGGTTAGGCGTAGTCGACGGAGCCCCGCTTCGCGGGGCCCCTATTTCTGTCTACAGGGTTTAAAGGAACCTAACACGAAGGGGATGACGGGGGCTCGTTCGCTCGCTTTGCTCGCTCACTCGAGCCCCCGTCATCCCCGTCGAACCTAACCTGTCCGAGTCGGGGTGCCCCAAGTCCCGAGCTCGCTTCGCTCGCTCTTGCATCCTTAGTTGTCATTACAAACGTGTTACTTTTGAATAATTTGTTGGTTACCGCTATAAATAAAATCTAAACAAAAAAAATCTATAAAAAGAAATCTAAACAAAAAAGATATGACTTTGAATAATAGTGTAAAAGATGGTTATGTTGAGAACATATAGGAAAACAAATAAAAGTATAATAGATGTTTATTGCTACTGACATTATGAAGTTGAATGCTTCGGAATTATGAACATTAGAGACAGAGTAGTTAGGAATTGTGATTGTTAGGATGAAAAATTTTAAGAAGAACATTTTCGGATTTCCAATTATCGGAGTTGAAAATTTAGGTGAACTTTGGCGCACCCTGCTAGAAGGCACATCGACAAACAAACCCCCACAAAGCCAACGAAATGACGTTGGAGGTTTGGAGATGTGGGGGTGGAACGAAAAACTGAGTGACTGGACAACCCAACAAAAGCAACTTCTCATGAAAAGCTGGCGATCGTCTACTATAAAAACGTAATCCAGCCTGGGCTCGTTGGATAAAATGGGCTAAGCTTAATCGTATTTCTGTAAGCGAACCAACCGGTTCGGCGCTTGCAAGATTTTTATCTGATCTTTACCAAAATGATGGGCTCTCTTACAACACTATTCTTGTCCATAAAGCCGTAGTTTCCAAGGGTAGTAGTCTTACCAAGGGTATCGTATTACCCAGTAACTGGGTTGTGGAGGTCAGATAGGCAGTCGCTCCATGTAAAATACTGGTATTCAGCTGCATCCGGTTAGTCTGGAAGCCGACCCCATATTTGGGAAAAGGCTAGGCAGATGATGAAAGCCGCAGTTTCCACTTTATGTTGTCCAGAGTCATCAGAACGGCTAAGTGAGCTTCCTTTGGTCAAGAGAATATTAAAGTCTATAGCAATAGTTAATCCAAAACTCTCAAAGATCTCAGTTTGGGATATTAACCAAGTTGTATCTTTAAGTATGTCAACAGAATCCTGATATAGATAAAGTTTATGAGGTATCGAAACACACAGCTTGTTTCTTGTTACTATGTTCTGGTCGTAGGGTCCATGACCTGACCCTCTTGAGCATCAATTCTAATCATTGCGAAATTACTAATGATTATGTTATCTTTTGGCCAATGTTCGGCTCAAAAACTGATTCCGCAACTTATCGTCAATCAGGTTGGAAGTTAATGATCAATAAGGACAATAAATGCTTAGATCCAGTACATTGGATTTTAAAGTTGATTTCAGTTGGAGAGAACCGGAGAAGTAAAAAATAAATAAAAAATAATAATAATAATTTATTTGTTACTGCATCTGGTATAGCTCGACCTGCTTCACGTTGTGTTATAGCTAACTGGGTTAAGAAAGTATTAAAGGATGCTGGGATTGAAGCCCCAGCTGGAAGTTTTAGGTCTGCTGTAGCTTCAAAAAGTTGCTATGAGAACTGCTCAGTTGATGAAATTCTCTCCAGAGGCAATTGGAGATCAGAAAATACAGTTCGCATTTTTACTGTAAAGAAGTAAAGAAAACAGAGGCTCAAAACTCTGTTTCTAATTTGTTTAGTGCAGTGTGATTAATTACTCAAAACGTTTTTATGATTAGCTTGTGTACTCTAGGCACACATATTTAATTAATTGAGCGAGTCGCTTGGTTTTTGTTATTTGTTACTTATGTTAGAAAGGATACACCTACTTTTGTTTTTTATTCTAAAAATAAAACATTGTATTTTTAGTAAACCTCATTTTTATTTTTTAACACATCTGTAACAACATACTTACCTATAATTACACGTTTGCTATACTATTTATATTGCTTTCACCCGCACCAATATTTTGTCTTAAGGACCATTCCTTTTCATTGTTGTGTGATCTAAATCTTCAATCTTATAATCACATTGACGTCTCCACCACCACCAGGCGATAACAAACACGTCTCTCATGTATTATTAGGCTTCAAATTTACGGTCAAGTTATTTAATACAAACGTTTTAGCTGAAATAAAACGTAAATTAAATTACTTACCTAAATTTGAAGCCTAATAACTTAAATTCTGCCTGGTTCTACAACGACTTCACCGAGGTAAACCCAAAAGCAAACCGACGTTTGCAACTGCTAGTGGTGGTAGGAGAGAACGAGAAGGCGATAGTACGCGAAAAGGAGAGAGAACGGATGCAAAAAAAGGACAGAACGATGGATGGTCGAGAGCTGGCAACACTGGTAGCCGGTCGTCAAAAATTGATCTCTAGGTTAATTATTTTTAATAAATTAATAAAAGTGTTAAAAATGTATTAAATTGGTGTAATATAGTCAAACCTAGATATTAAGTATTCTAAACAGTGATTACAAAGTGTTTTTTGTCGCGAAAACTTCGTAACAACAAAGGATTCAAAACCGGCTGTCAACTCACCGCACCAACGGTGACGGATTTCAAATTATCATCAATCCCGGGGAGTATTTTGTTTTATTTATGTGCTTGTAGTTATTAATTACAGACCACAGAACTTCACAAAATACTGCTCAGGTCTCTGAGCTACGTCCATCACACACTGGCACGGTTTATGTCTCCTTTTGCTTGACAATTAGTGGAAGCAAAATCGACGACGAAAACATTCGCCCAGACAATAAACACTACATAATTTACTACACAAAAATAGGCTCTTTATAAGTAGCTTGATTAAATTATTCATAATAAAATACCTGTCATGTGTCATAAACTTGTTATTGTCAATCAAGTTTCTTTGTGTTTTTTTTTTACAATAATAGCAGTATTCCTTGTAACTTCACCTCTATTTAACATTCCCATCTAATTTCTTAATAACTTGACCTAACTTTAAAATCTATTTGTAAACATTTAATTACTTGTTTTAAACTTTATTTTATTTTATTTTTCCCTTCTACCTCCTACTAATCTAAATATTGGAACATCTTTTTTCTCACACTGTTACTTAGCTGCATAACTTCACACATTCCAGGTGACTGATACTTCAAACAAAATGATGACCCGCAGTGCTACAATCAAGGAGATGGAAGCAAAACTAAGAGCCACCTTGAAGGAGCTAGAGGTCTCTGAAGCGACGTGTAAACAGCTGCTCCGCGAAAGGGAAGACAGCGAGGTAGAAGTGGAAAATATTATTTTAAAGAACACCTCGCTCAAGAATGAACTGTCTCAGCTACACATGCAACACATGGACTTAACTGACCAGCACAGTCAACTACAACACGCAGTGTCATCATTTCAAGAGTGCAGTGATACCCACGAATTGGCATTGAAACGAATCACAGAGCTTGAACAGAGATTGTTTGAAGCCCAAGAGGCACTATCAACCTCCGAGTGTATCAAGGTCAATAACCAGGTTGTTCGCACTAGTAATCTTTTTGATGAGTTGGTAGGTAGTAAGTCAAAATCAGTGTGTGAGACAGCTGTAACTATAGATTTGACAGGTGATGATACCATACCATTGTGTCCTATTGTTATGAGTCACAACAAATTAAAGAAATATATTAAAATAAAGAAATTAATTAAACGGTCACAGAGATTAATAAAAAAACAAAAACTCTTAAAATTAAATCTTTCACTTAGAAAGGAACGTGTTGTCTTATCGAAAAGTTTAAATATTTGTACTATTGAGTTAGATAAATGTAGGGAAAAGTATGACACTGATATCCAGCTCCTCTATAATGATATATTACACAAGGAGCAATTGCTGAAGGATATTTTTGAAAAATATGAAAGTTCACAACGACAACTAAGTGACCGCTTGTTTGAGGCTGGAGAACTAATGGATTTGGTGAAGTACAATGCTGAGAGGTATGAGTCTCTGACTAATGATCTTTCATGCAGCTGTGCCAACCAACCACCACCTCTTCAGCCACAGTCTGACTTGCCCCTTCCGGTATTAGCTCTTCCAGCAGCGGCCACACAGATAAACAAATCAATATTTTTTTGTGACGAGTTAGGTTCTGGCTTAGAAAAAATTTTACTTAATTATCTAAGCCATAGTTTTACCAATCATAGTTACCATAACATAACTTTTAAACAAATGATAAAAAGAATTGCTAATGCAAATCTAGATAATTATTGTACCATGGTTTTGCTATTAGGTAATAGCACTGGTATTACCAAAAAGGACATAGTGGATGGTGTGAACACCTTAGTAAAGTTAAACATAGGTAAGCTAATCTTGTGTGCTTTTCCTTACTCAGATACTTTATCATATAACGAAAATAATTATATTTATAAGTTGAATAATACTATTCACAAGCTGACTTGTTGTCATAGTGACAAATTATTGTTTTTTGACACTAACAAGTTTGTTAGTGGTTTTAAGTTAACTCAGAGAACCTTATCTCTGTCTGGGGAATGTAGACATCTGATTGCTATGTTGATAGCATATAATATTAACGAGGTTATAGCTAATATAACGAATTCTAGTATTAGTGACGAGTCCGTGTTGCCTAGTTATACTAACAACATAGTGATTAATTATGAATTGACATGTAGTACGAAGGAGGATCCGCCTATAATACCAACATCCTTGGAGACCACTACCAGTCAGATAGGATATTCTCCTCCTGCTGGAACTTATTCGGGCAATCTAGACTCTCCAGTTGTAGTTGTGGAGGTCACTCCGGATAACTATTTAAACTAGTCAGTGGGACAACAGAAGTTACCCCTTCAAATAACCAATTACTATTACAGAATAATAAAAAGGTATCTTCTGGCAATATAATTAATAATAATAAAAAACCAAAGGGAGTGCAACATATTTTAAAATTATTTAATCAAAATATCCAAGGTTGCGCTTCCAAATTACTGGAAATAGAATTGTTTTTGGAAAACACCAAGTTTGATGTCATTTGTCTAACAGAGCATTGGTTGAAAGATCATCAAGTGATGTCAATTAATTATGAAAATTATTGTGTAGTTAGCCATTTCAGCCGAAAACATATGTTACATGGCGGGTCATTAATATTAATTAAAAATTCTATTAAATCGAAAGAACGAAAAGACATAATCGGGCTGTCTGTTGAACACGCCATTGAATTGTCCTGTGTTGAGATTGATAAGCATGTTATAGTATGCGTATACAGACCTCCAAGTTACCAGAATCTATTGGTGTTTGATTCTGTAATGGAAGATGTGTTAAAGAAACTTAGTACTAGTAGTAAGTCAATAATCGTATGTGGAGATTTTAATATTAATTTATTGGAAAATAACTCGAATACTGTCAGATTGTTAAGTCTTTTTAAGTCATTTGATTTGTCAAATGTTTTTATTGAACCAACCCGAGTGACAGCTTCTTCTGCCACTTGTATTGATAATGTTTTTTGTAATTGTGATTACTTACACAAAGAAATTGTAAATAAGTTGCCATCTGATCACAGTGGACAAACAATAACATTTAGCTCCTACATGCCTTTACAAAAAATTCAAATAAGGTTTAGGACAATTACATGTAAAAAGTTAGAGAAATTAAATAATTCTTTGGCCAGTAAATTATGTGATCAGAATTTTAATAATATAGGTGACCCAAATGAGTTCTACGCCGAGTTCTTTTCAATATTGAACGCGCAGTTTAATAATACTTTTCCACTAAAAACTAAAAGTATTTACACTAAGTTTTTATTTAGTGACTGGGCGACTCCAGGTATTCGTAAAAGCAGGGAAAAACTTTTTGAACTCTATGGCTTAAAGCAACATATGAATAATACAAACTTTCATCAGTATGTTGCAAAATATTCAAAAACTTTTAAAAGTGTGTGTCAAATAGCTAAAGCTCTTTATATTAGCAATAAAATAAAATCAGCTGATGATAAAATAAAAACTACTTGGCAAATAATAAATAACGAAACAGGTAGGAAAAAACAGCGTAATACTGAATTTAATTTAGATACTGCACATGGCCCCATCAACTCAGATGTAGAAATAGCTCAGGAATTTGAAAACTTTTTTTCTAATATTCCCCTTAAAACTACTGAAGCTTTAAATTCATCCCCCACGCTTTCTGCTGCCTTACTTAAAAAGAATGTAAAGGCATGCCCTTTGGAGTTTAGGTTTCAGCACACAGACCCTCAGGCTGTTATAAAAGCTTTTAAAGATCTTAACATTAAATCATCAGAAGATCTCTGGGGAATGTCTGTAAAAGTATGTAGATCTTTCATCGAAACCATTGCGCCCTATTTAGCTTTCATATTTAACACCAGTGTTGATCAAGGAGTCTTTCCGGATCTTATGAAACATAGTAAAGTTGTCCCATTGTTCAAATCCGGTGATAGTAAAGAACCTAACAATTATAGACCTGTCTCAATTCTGCCAGTTCTCAGTAAGGTGTTTGAAAAGTTGATGCTCAATCAAATGTTACGTCACTTTAATAAAAATTCCATCTTTCATGAACACCAGTACGGTTTCACCAAAGGGCGTTGCACTACTGACGCCGGTGTTACCCTAATAAAGAACATTTTTAATGCCTGGGAAGAAGCAAAAGATGCCATTGGAATCTTTTGCGACCTCTCTAAGGCGTTCGATTGCGTAAACCATGAAACACTTCTGATGAAACTGGAGCACTATGGAATTAGAAAAACAGCACTTGATTTGCTAAGATCATACCTGAAAGATAGAAAGGTTAAAGTTCAAGTAAACGGCGTAAACTCATTAGGGTCTGAAATGACAATGGGTGTTCCTCAAGGTTCGATATTGGGTCCATTCCTCTTTTTAGTTTACATTAATGATTTACCCCAATTACTTCAAAATCAACCAAAGATGGTGTTATTTGCAGATGATACATCATTGATCTTTAAGATAGACAGGCGGGCACAAAATCTTGACGATGTCAATAACTCTATTCTTCAGGTCCAAGATTGGTTCACGGTAAATAATTTGGTACTGAATGAAAAGAAAACCAAATGCATTAGATTTAAATTACCTAATGTTAGAAGTAGCGAATGTGACATCATACTTAATGGAGAAAAACTGGAATTTGTTGATCGAACTGTTTTTCTGGGAATCACGCTAGACGAGAAATTACAATGGGGACCTCACATAACATCTCTTGCGGGGCGGCTTAGCTCGGCCGCTTATGCTGTTAGAAAGATTAGACAATTATTTTAGCTACTTTCACAGCTTAATGTCGTACGGCATTTTACTATGGGGTCGAGCTGCTGACATTGAATCCATCTTTATTTTGCAAAAGAGAGCTGTCAGAGCCATTTATAATCTACGTCGCCGCGAATCTCTCAGGGAACTTTTTAAAGAGATTAATATTATGACGGTACCTTGCCAATTTATTTATGAAAATATTATGTATGTAAGAAAAAATCTACATCTTTTTAATAAAATAAGCGATAGACATAATTTTAATACTAGAAATAAAGATAAAATACATCAACCATTTTTTAGATTAGCCAAAGTAAATACATCTTTTATGGGGTACTGTGTTAAATGCTACAATAAAATACCTTGTGATATATTGCAATTAAATGAAAGAAAATTTAAAACTCACATTAAACGTACACTTTGTAAACAAGCATACTATAAATTAGAAGATTATATCCAAGATAAGAACGCTTGGAAACATGCTGGTCCTGCTCCATAGGACAATCTAGAGTCTAGACAAAATCAAACTGGTTGCTAATTTAATTGTAAAATTGATTCTTTCTTCTTTTTTTTTTGACGTTGATTTATATTCTGTAACTACTTAAACTCACACACTGACTTATTACTTGTAATTTTTTATTTAAATGAAAATCGTTTATTTTTACCATGTTTGTAAATATGTGAGCACCATGTATCTATTAGATAATTAATTTATGTCATGTTTTCATTTTTAATTCTTTTACCTATTTTGGTATAGTAATTTTATTTTATTTTAGGTGCATCGTCTTCACATATTATATAATTAATGTATACAAAATATTGTAAAACATTTTAAAAGAGTAACGGTGGAGTTTCTTGCCCATTCTTCTCCATACGAAAACTACCTTTTGGAATGGGCGACTAGAATCAATTCTATTTTTCGTAATTTTTGACGTTCAAAAGTGCCTTTTAAGTGCCTACTTGAAATAAATGTTTTGACTTTGACTTTGACTTTGCCTCTCTCTCATGTATTATTAGGCTTCAAAAGAGATGTCTGGTGCAGCAATGGGCGATTGTCTCGGTAGTCAAACTAAATGTTCAGTAACAATTGTAATATTATTATAATCGTCGTATTTTATAGTTTATCAATTAATAAGTTTCAGGAGTCAGGATCTTGCGAAAACTGGTGAAAATAAGGTTTATATGCTGGGGATTTTTCTTAGTTTTTTTTAGTATAACGCCATCTGTAAGCGAATACAGGTACTAATTGGTGGTATGACTTTGTGAGGTTAATGAAACATATAATATTTTGTTGGTCTGAGATCATAGTCTGCAGTTTTTTTTTGGATATTTCTATATTTGTGTAACAAAAATGTAAAGCTCCTATTGTTTATCTATTAAAAACTTACTTTTTTTTTTCATTTCATCACAAAGCAATCATAATCTATATTGTACACATAGATGCACATAAGTAATATGATATTGGTATCATCTCTGATTCCGTATTTTAGTTTCTATCTTCATGCAACACCCATAATATTATTTATATTAGCTACTTGTAGGCACTGAATCGGGATTATAATAAATAAAACTATGTATGTATTTATTGCCAAACAAATTCTTATATTGTAGATAACTACATGCATAAATAAAATGATAAAAAAAAAGTCTTCTAGAGACACCAAAACATTGTTGTTATTAAATATACAGCGGCTTGAAGTGTTACCTACTGGCTCGCTTGTTATTTGGTAGGCTTACAGCTAATGTTGTACGAGCACCTCGTTGTGCTACTGGTGATAATGGGAGTGGTAATGGTAGTGGCGGCGGTGTTGGTGGGACGCCCCGTGGTAGTGGTGGTGTTGGTGGAAGATACTGTGGTGGCGGCGGTTGGCGATTTATGTTCCACAGATGGAACAACATCCTCTTGTAAGTCCCTTGATGAGTCATGAATGAGGTGTCGATTTGCTCGAACCTAACAAGTTTGACATGCATAAACTGTTGCTATATCCTGAAAATATTATTACATGGCATGACATACCTGGCGAAATGTGGGGTGTACTTACTGGTTCACTTTCCCCAAATCCTTCGGGGATCGCTGGCGTGATGTTATGTTTTATATGACGAAACACTCATTTTGGTTAAAGTCTTATATCAAGTCGCCTCCGTACGAAGATAGGAGGGGTGGAGGGGGGTTGGGGGGGGCGCCCTGTTTCACCCCCCTCACTCCTGCCCTGCCGGAGATGCGTAGTTTTTCTATTATTCCACTTTGAACAAAACCTTCTAACCTAACCAACACAAGTCTGTGTGCTCTGGGTAGGATCTGTCACTCATTAGGGTACGGGGATGTAGTTACTTTCTGGCGCTTCGCCGGCCGCTGCCGCGGCACGCTCGCTGCGCTCGCTCGGCTCGCGCTAAGTGGTCACAGTTCTAACCTAACCTAACCTACACAACTCGCTTCGCGCTATCTAACTTAACCTAACCAACATAAGTCTGTATGCTTTGGTTACGATCTGTCACTCATTAGGGTGCGGGGAGCTAATAATCATAGCAAAATATAAAATTCACGTAAACTCTAGAGCAACGGAATGACAAAACGAACGCCGAACAAAAATTTGCGATTATATCGCGAATCCGACCAACGCGCAACGTCACAATAGTACTCAATAGTCCTTATATTTTGTGACTATTAAATTTGGTTGGATTCGCGATATAATCCCTTTTGACTCAATTCGGAACGCGGGGAAAATGGTTTCTTTTCACGCTTTTCGATAAAGGCAGTATCGAAATCGCTACGAAATGTATCAAAATTACGTTCCTTCTTACGCATTTGTAAGATTTCCCAAGATTTTTTAAATAATAATTAAAATATTTTGGCGCGTCTCCGGCAGCAAAAAATACATTTTATCGCTTAGTACGAACCCCCTAAACCCTCCCATATCTACACTTAACTCAGATTCAGGCGACTCGATATAAGACCCAACCCCTCATTTTTCTTGACAGTCGTTACCAGTGCTCGTCTTTCCAGTTTTGAGGGATCTATCCAATTCATTTACCCATTTTCTTTCTAAGACCTTTCCTACTTATTATAAACATAAATAATTTACCTTGAATTTACCTGATAATTATTATCATTGGAAATAAGGCGTAATAAAGGGTTGTTAACTGCAACAGTATAGAAACGTCAGCTTCTTGGATTTCTGAGTCCGACTGAGGTACACGGCAGACAATTGTATGACCTAGTAATCTCTCATTGTCAGCAGCTTCGGTATTTAATAAATTATAACCATCGTGACAAGCGTATCCATCTAATGGGAGCTGGAACAATAACAAATGCCATTGTATTTTTCAAATTATCACACAACTAACTGCACAATGTACTCAATAACTGCCTTTACTGCAGGGTTTACGTGACTGCCGTAGTATAGAGGCGTACCTGATTTGCTAACCATCGTGCCACTTGCAGGCGTAACGCGAGCCCTCTCACACGATATGTCTGCGAATCCTCATCATAATATCCAAATCAAAAGGAAAAGCAGAATCCTATAAGAATAGCAATAGTAATCGTGTCTAGAATCAATCTCAGTCCGTGTAGAATAATTATATCAATAATACAAAATAATCGCACAGTAAGCATACACGCAACTTGGAACCGCAATGCAAGGAAAGCAAGCAAAAAATACACAGACGACTTTTAAAACACTGAAAAAATAACTGGTAATATTATGTCAATCTCATGTCAAACAAGTAATAAATACTTACCTTCATGTTAGGAAGTGGGTATTCAAAAAAAAACATACATGATGTGTAAACAAACATATTTTAGTAATATTGTCGTATTTTATACGCAAATACGTTAATATAATCCTTTGATTTAAAATAAGCGGCATAGTTATTGTTCACACTCTTTAAAGGTAATTACGGGATAAAATGGAACGTCAAAAACATTTTTAGTACCTACTTCCCGTTAAAAATAGCAAAGCGGAAGCTACGATTGAGTACTGTTTTTTTGAGAATTATGTTACGCAAGTAATACTGAAATAATAAATCCATAGTAATTTAGATCGAAATTTTTAAATCTTACTGTAAAAATTTAAATCATGAACATTTATCAATACCAGAATTACCAGAGGGCAGAAACTGAACATCTCATTAGGTAAGTAATTTAATTTACGTTTTATTTAAGCTAAAACGTCTGTATTTTTTGTAAATAGATAAATGCTTCATATTTTGCAATAAATTACCAGCGTTGTGTCATCGCGCTTCTCTTTGTTTTCTATGCAGTCCGACTGTGACCGCGCTTTAGGTCATTTAAGCCCCTAATATAAAGTTAATGAATGTTGAATGTTATCGTTAATGTTGAATGTTACAGTGAGCGAATGCACCCAGACCTTTCAGTGCCTAGAAATGCTTTGAAATTATCTAAATCATAATCAGCCTATAATGTTCCCACTGCTGGGACAGAGGCCTCCTCTCGGTGAGAGGGAGTGGGCCGTAATCTACCACGCGGGCCCAGTGCGGATTGGCAGATGTCACATGTCTTGGAATTTTTGGTTCTAGGACATGCCGGTTTCCTCACAATGTTTTCCTTCACCGTTTTGAGAGCAGTACCTAAATCAATTCAATAATAATGCAAAGTGTTCGTTGCGTTTAATATTTGAAAACATTTTGGAACAATAAGGGAAGTTATAACCGACCCAATATGTGTGTAATTAATGAACGTCTTCAAATCTATGCTTTATATTATAAATGTGACTTCGAATGTAACTCCGTTTCACTCCTAAACTACAGAACCGATCGTTACAAAATTTTACAATTAGGTAGCCTAGAGAAGGCCATGGCTACTTGGCATCCCAAATATTGGTATTAAACAGCTGCATTTTATTATAAAAAAAACATTGTCACTCCGGGAGTGTTGACAGAAGTGAAAACAAAACACAAAGTGACAGAGTACTTTGCCATCACTCACTGACATATCGGATATATACATTAAAACCGAGTACATCCCGAGGAAAATCAAACACATCCGAAGCGGGTATTTTTTAATCGTCTTATAAACAAAACACGCGTGTCACTTACGGTAACAGTGGCGTGAGTTCAATGGTTTTTTCCCGTCTCAAAAAATGCCCAACGCGCCTAGTGAAGTTTTCACTTCAGTCAGTGTGCTTGAACCGTATTACCGACCATAGTATATTATTAAAGACATATAGCAGACTGTGTTTAAACAACCTGACAGTACATTGACTTGAACTTAGTCACTGACACAAGCTGCCCACCAAAGCATACTATAACGACCCTGATCAACGTAATGGGCAAACAACTGTTACTTGAGGGGTTGAGTCAAGTAACCGAAATTAATGTTGAAACAAAACAACAAAACATGTACGTGACGTGTGATGTTAAGAACTACTACTAAATTTAAATAACAAAATGTACCCACCAAAGTAAAACTTTTATCGTCGTTACCGAGACACAATATTGGAAACAATATGTCCCCAATAAAGTGTTTGAACTATATACTGTGTATGGAGAACCTACTAGGAATATACAGGAACTATTGTAACCAGTCAAAGATTAAAAAATGTTTTATTATCTTCCAAACATTCACGCAATTTATATTGCACGCTATTGTCGTCATTGGTCAAATGAAACTCTTGCTAGGAGGAGATGACTATGGGGAAATCAACTTGATTGTTGCTTGCTCTGCTGCTTCTGCATATCTAAACTCTTTGTTATCCGTCGTGACCAGCATCTGTTACAGCCGCGGCTTCATGTCTTATTATAGAAGTATCAGTCGTGTCTCTGAATGTTTTAAAGATGATACTAAATTCCTTAACTTTCATAAAAAAATATACTGGTTTAGCTTATCTTTGATTTTTCTGTCCATTGCTTTTATTGTATATAGATCAGCAGCGGCTATAATACAATTTTCCCAATCAGATCTCTTTTATTTGGTTATCATTTTGGTATCACAAACAATTATACGACTTAACATAGTATTCCAGCACCTCACATTGTTTGTTGTTATTATGATGGTGGTGAACTCATTGAAATCTTTGACTTCGTTGATATCAGTCGTACAAAAAATAGTAGGGAAATATGATATTATTCCGGATGAGCAATGTTATATCACAAAAGAGCAGATTCAAGGATGGGTTGAACTGTATCGAGATATAGCAAATTGCTGTGAAAAAGTAACTCTTTGTTTTGGACGCCAGGTATTTGGTTCTGGAAGTTCATTGAGATGATCATGCTCCTAGTGATCAAACTGTTATTTGTTTGCAAACATTCTTCTGTTACAGGTTTTCTTTACGCTATCAATCTCAATATCTCAGTTTATTTTATTCACGTATCGTATGTGTTACCAGATAGCTTTGGAAGTAAGTTTTTGATATTTCAAACTGGGTCCCATTGTAAAAGTTGTCCGTATTCTAAGCTAACGATTCTTCTAACATTACTTAATTTTATACTTTTTAGAATGAGGATATATATAAGCTCAAGAAAATTGTATTTGTTCTATGTTTTTATATTTCATTGATGATATTGCCAACCGTTGCTGGACAGATGACTCGTAAACAAGGGGTGAAGTTGCACAGAGTCTTGGCTCGGCTTTATAATGGAGTTATTACAAGTATGAATAACGTTCTTTTTTTAATATCGATAATGTTTAGGTAATAAGATTATTTGTAATATCATAATTTGTTATTTCATTTTAGATTCACAAGAAGCTGAAGCGAAACTGATAAAGGACTTCATACGTTTGTTAAAGAATAATACACTAGAGATCAAGTTATTGTCCAACATCCCTCTTAGGATGTGCGTGCTGCCAGTTATACTTACGTTGGCTGTCAATTACGTCATTGTTATGTTACAGTTTAATCATATTATTTAATTCACGAAATGTCTTCATTAGAGTGGTTTAACAAATTATTGTTTCTATACAATCTATTTATCTAAAGTGTACACAGGATTTTTTGTAGCCAAAAGAAGTTTTTTAATACATAAATGAAATCGCAGTATTTACCATTCGAGTATGGCAAGATCACCAACAAAAAACATGACATTTCATTTATCAACCGACCTACTAACAATAAATTGGTCGTTGGATACTCGATATTTTGTGTTTTCCATCGATTTTCCGTGATTTTCTACTTTATCGACTGCTTTTGCTTATGGACTCTGAGATTTACTGTTCCTTGTGTGACTACTGCTTGCTTATTGATTCTGATTATTTTCCTTTACGATGACATTTTTCTGTGACTTTGGATCACGATTCTGCCTGTACCTTGGATTTTGTTGCGTTTGCATCGATTTGTTTATCATGATGGGGAGCCGTGTAACAACTGTGTCAACTGCAACATCATTGTGTCAATAAATAGCTTAATTGTTTAGTTGGAAGATCATACATACATACAATGATTGTGGTGGTCTAGGTTGGGCCAGACATTATCCAAATATTAAAGCACCCGCAGGTGCTTTTTCTTAATGGTATTGTGGTGCTTTTTATTTACCATACCTATGACCTAGATATAATCTATATTTATCTGTATACTATTAGGTACTAATAATAAAGCTAAAGTGTTGTTTGTTTGTTTGAACGCGCTAATCTATTCTAAATTCTAACCCTCTCGGGGGCAATGACATATCATAGCTCGGGGAGGGTTATCAGCATAACGTTTGAGGAGGGTCATTTGGAAGTTTGGTCAATCGAAGCTCTTACGAGGTCTTTGGAGAGTCAGTACGTTTTAACGAACTGACGATGCGTAAGGTCAAAAGCATTATTGTTTAATCTTGATGACAAATTTCTTCCTCTTACGTTTCCGATGTCAACCTCATGGGCAAGTTCAATGAAATCCATATAAAACATCATATTTCTATGGAAGAAAACAAAGCAATCTTAGATCGATGCGGTAGAAGTTGCACTTTAACAACTTATGTTCAGCCGTGAATTTTGACAGATGAATCGCTGAAGTTCAGCTTTGATTCGTTTCTATATAACAAGTGTCAAAATAATAGTAGAATATGACTAAACATAGATAAGGGTAAGTACTAAACGTCACGCTCATGTTCGATTTTGTTAGCATTTTGAAATTGTTACGATCAAACGTAGGCTTAAACTAAAACGTAACCGCAGTTGAGTCGTTGTTCCTTAGTAGAATGTGAAAACGCTTAAAAGCCGTGATTCAGCTGTGGTTCCATTGCAATCTTTGAAGAATTTTGTTAGTAGAATCGGCCCCCAGATATCACCCAAATATTGTAGCACCCGCATGTGTTTTTTTCTTAATGGATGATGAGGAATAAATATTTAACAAAATATTTTGCTTTTTATTTATCATAATCTACCTAGCTATGATCTAGATATCATCTATGTTTATCTACATACTAATAGGTACTAATAATAAAGCTGAAGGTGTTGTTTGTTTGTTTGAACGCCCTAATCTCTATTATAGTCGGTTTTGCAATATTATTTAGTTTGTATGAAAATTAACAAAATTAAAAAAATAAGAATTCATAAAAGTGTCCATAATGAAAAATGCTTATTTCCATGGTCTGAAAATCTGGTCGGAGTTTATGTATATCATCCGGAACACGGTGTAAATTGTTTGTAGAGAATCTCCTAGGATTATACAGGAACTATTGTAAGCAGTCAAAGAATAAAAATGTTTTATTATCTTCCAAATCTTCACGGAAAGTATATTGCACTTTATTGTCATCCTTGATGAAAATAATTTGTGGCTCCTCCTGACTATAATCAAATTAACTTCATTTTTGCTTCTATTGCTGCTTCTGCATATGTAAAATCTGTGTCATACGTCGTGACCGGCATCTGTTACAGCCGCAGCTTATATACAAGTATTAGTCGTGTCTCTGAATGCTTTAAAGATGACACTAAGTTCCTTAATTCTCTTAAAAAAAATATACTGGTTCATTTTATCTTTGATTTTTTTTCGATCGCTTTTGTTGTATACAGGGTTATTGGTAAAACATTAACAACCTCTTAAGAGGTCATTGTACTCATCATTATGAACAACTTTTACTATGGGACCAAACCTGAAATCGCGACAAAAAAAAGCTGTTCCCTACATTTTGACTAGGTAGACGAACATAAATGTAAGGAACAGCTGATTTTTATTCCGCGATTTCGAGTTTGCTTCCATTGTAAAAGTTGTTCATAATGATGACTACCATAGAGGTTGCTAATGTTTTACCAATAACCCTGTATAGATCTGCAGCGGCTATAATACAATTTTCCCAATTAGATCTTATTTGGTACCAATTCTTATAACATAATTTAATTTCATACATTTTAGAACGGGGAATATGAATTCAAAATATTTGTTATATGTTTTTATTTATCATTGCTGATGTTGCCATTTGTTGCTAGACAAATGACTCGTAACCACGGGATGAAGTTCCATAGTCTTGGCTCGGCTTTATAATACAGTCATAAAAGGTAAGAGTAACGTTTTTTGATGTCTTTTGAGGTATTAAACTTATTTGTAATATCATAATATGTTATTTCATTTTAAATTTACAACAAGTTGAAGCTTTGATAGAGGAATTCATAGATACATCAAACAAAGAAGAATCTAGTAGAAATCAAATTACTGACCAACGTTCCTGTTGGGATGTACATGCTGCCAGTTATATTCACGTTAGCTGTCAACTATGTCATTGCTATGTTACAGTCTAATCATATTATTTAAAATCCCACTCATATGCCAAACGTTAAAGTTTGCAAACACGTCTGGATGTTTGTAACTTAGTCACGCCAACATTTACAAAAAAAAAGACCGAGGACGATGCCCAAAACTGTGGCGACCTTTTAGTATTTAAGCCTGAAGTAGTGTTGCTAGTAGAAATCTATATGTAGTTAATGTTATTGAAGCTCGCGTTCACACCAATACTGGACAAATGGGATTGAGGTTGATTACATGCCAGTAAAATAACATACGAATGATTAAAACAAGTATTACCACAAAAAGGTAGGCGCTATTGGAGTATTGATGAAGAAAATAATTAAACCGGACGTCTTTAATAACGCCGTGTCGTTGAAATTAAGTCAACAAAATTTGTATTTACCTACTAAGAAAATTAAAATAACATAAATTTTCGCCTGCGTCCATTATAACCATTACCTTTATCGTCGTCAACGAGAACAGAACTAAAAATAAAAATGTCTGCTTTAAAGTGGTTGAACAGTTTATTGTTTCTGGAGACTCTGTTAGGCATACACAGGAAATATTATAACCAGGAGAATATAACGAAATATTTAATTATTTTCAAAATTTTCTTCCAGACCATCTTGTACTCTATTGTCATTACTATTAAAGTGTATTATTTGTTACAAGGAGATGTGATTGATCAAGTTAATGTCATTTATAGTGTTTTTGCTGCTGCAGCCTATATAAACTCAGTGTCATCCGTCGTGACCGGCATCTGTTACAGCCGTGCCTTCATGTCATATTATAGAAGTGTCAGTCGTCTCTCTGACTGGTTTAAATATGACATAAAATTAATAAAATCCCTAAAGAAAATATACTGGTCCACTATAATTTTTACTTTATTATTTATTGTCTTCGTTGTCATCAGATCTTTGGAAGTTATGAAAAGATTTAAAGAAATGAATGAATTTCTTATTGCTGTTATTTTTGCAGCTCAAATGATTATAAGATTGACTGTTGTTTATCAACAAATGATGTCGTTTGTTGTCACTATGATAGTCGTTAACCTGTCCAAAAGCTTGAGTTCATTGATATCAGCCGTTCGGGAGAAAGTAGGGAGATGTGTGATTATTCCGGATGAGCAAGTTGATGTCACAAGAGAGCAGATTCAAGAATGGGTGGAACTGTATCGCGATTTAGCAAATTGTTGCAACAAAGTGACGCTATGCTTTGGACGCCAGGTAGGTACTGGTATTTGGAATTAAGTTTATCGATTTTGTAATCCATTGGTGCTCTATATATCGTATGTTACGTTATTGTGTTAGCTCAATTTGAATTCTTATGTTTCAGTATTTCTTTTCGCTAGTTTTGTCAATGCCCAACTACATATTGATGATTTACCAGATTTGTTCAAATGTAAGTATTGTGTAAATACCTGGATTTAGATTTCCGAGAAAAAAATATATCGAAATGGCGGTTTAATGAAGTGGATATCACAATAAAATAAGAACACTTAGGAAAAACTGGCCAAGTGCGAGTCGGACTCGCACACGAAGGGTTCCGTACCACAAGGCAAAAACGCCGAAAAAAACACTTTGTTGTATGCGAGCCCCCCTTAAATATTTATTTTATTCTGTTTTTAATATTTGTTGTTACAGCGGCAACAGAAATACATCATCTGTGAACATTTTAACTGTCTATCACGGTTCATGAGATACAGCCTGGTGACAGACGGACAGTGGAGTGTTAGTAATAGGGTCCCGTTTTTAACCCTTGGGTACGGAACCCTAAAAAATGAGCCATTATCTCGCCTTGTAAAAGCTTGATTATTTTAAATGGTCTGTGGATAGAAAGGAATGTATCAAATTGTTGGAATCAGTCTCACCAACAGGTATCATGTGTAACGTTGTGGCTTCACATTAGCTAAAGTGCACGCGCATTACTTGTTGCCTGATATTACTCGAGCATTTCAGTGCTGTACGCTATACAAGCGGGCGCTTGTCCAGAACCCTCTGGAATGACACTATGTGCCCTGATCTAGGGTTAGTTCATTATTATATTTTAGCTATTATGGTATGTACAGTGTGCTCTAAGCTATTAAGTATGCCGTCTGCAATGATTGCGGTTCTCCCTTTGTGTTCTATCATTGTGCCATGCTGCTTTTAGACATGTTTGCCTGTAAACCGCTTTACAGGCAAAAAGCTGTAAGCTTCAGTAAGTTATTCCGCTCTGATCCCCTGAACCCCTCTCCTCGATCCCCTGCTAGTTCGTTTTCTGTTTTAATCTCTTTCTTATCCACTATAAACTTTCTTATTCCGGTTTGATCCGCTTTTTCTTTCGTTTTTATTCCTGAAGGATCGTCAGCAACAAAAGTCTATCCTGCCTTCCACAGCGTTCCATGGTCGCTAAGGAGGTTATAAGGCAAGGACATTGCACGCGGTTGCTGTCTTGTACTGCAACTAACACGCACACCGAACACGCACTTGGGTTCTACGACCATGCTGAGGGACGTCTGCAGTATTGCCTGTACCATACGCTGTGCTGAAGCGCAAACTGGAACCATGAATTCATCACCATCATCATCATTTTAGCCGAAAGACGTCCACTGCTGGACATAGGCCTCCCCAAGCACCTGCACTTCGACCGGTCGCCACTACAGAACCTTTCGACCCCATCGGCCATCTGTTCTGCGAGCAATGTGCCCTGCCCATTACCACTTAAGTTTGGCAATTCTTCGGGCTATGTGGGTTACCTTGGTTCTCCTGCGGATCTCCTCATTCCAGATTCGATCACGCAGGGAAACTCCAAGCATAGCCCTCTCCTTTGGGTGACTTTTAGCATTCTTATAAGGCCCATTGTGAACGACCACGTTTCAGTGCCATAAGTCATCACTGGCAACACGCACTGGTCAAAGACTTTCGTCTTGAGACACTGCAGTATGTGGGACGAGAAGATATTGCGTAGCTACCCGAATGCTGCCCAGCCGAGTTGGATTCGTCGATTGACCTCTTTCTCAAGGTTAGACCTACCTAACTGGACAGCTTGTCCTAGGTAAACATACTCGTCCACGACTTCGAGTGTAGCGTCTCCGATCTTTATGAGAGTGGGTGTTACATGGGCATTTGACATGACCTTCGTCTTGTCCATGTTCATTTTAAGACCCACTCTTTCGGAGGCTCTACTGAGGTCATCGAGCATTGTACTGATGTCCTCCATAGTCTCAGCCATGACTACGATATTGTCGGCAAACCGAAGGTGAGTTATGTACTGGCCATTGATGTTGATGCCAGCCCCTTTCGAGTCCAGAACCTTGAAGACATCCTCCAGTGCAGCGGTGAACAGTTTCGGAGAGATAACGTCTCCCTGTCTCACACCTCGCTGCAGAAGGATAGGTTTCGAGGTCTGATCCTGGAGTCTGACTGACATAGTGGCGTTTTCGTACAGACACTTCAGCATTTCGATGTACCGATAGTCGATCTGGCACCGTTGAAGAGACTGCAGCACAGCCCATGTCTTGATCGAATCAAAGGCTTTTCGTAGTCCACAAACGCTAAGCAGAGAGGTAGGTTATATTCTTCGGTCTACTGTATAACCTGTCGCAGCGTATGTATGTGGTCTACGGTGCTAAATCCTTTACGGAATCCGGCTTGTTCGGGAGGCTGGAAGTCGTCAAACCTGCGCGCGAGACGGTTCGTGATGACTCTCGAAAACAGCTTGTAGACATGGCTCAGGAGTGACATGGGCATTATCGCCATTTCATTCTTAAGGAGGGCATTATCGCCCTTCTTAAAGAAAAGTATCACCACACCTCTGTACCATGCCTGTGGTGTTTTGCCCTCGAGTAAGACGGAACCAAACAGCTTCTGAAGAGCCTTCAGAACCGGTTTTCCGCCGGCCTTCAGCAACTCGGCCGTAATTCCGTCATCACCCGGTGCCTTGTTGTTTTTGAGCTGCTTCAGAGCCATCCTAATCTCGTACGGGCTGACGTCCGGGATGTCTTCGGTATAGTGCCGGGTCAATCTAGCTCTTGAGTCGTTTGCCAGATTCATAACGGGGTTACTTGTTGACGTGTATAACTGTCCATAGAACCTCTCGATCTCTCCCAACAGCTCAGGTTTGGCGGATACGATCTTGCCATCAGCGGTCTTCAGTTTCATAAGCTGGCTCTGCCCAATACACAGATCTCTACAAAGACCTTGGAGCCTTTATTTCTTCTATCGCGTCCTTAATACGATCTGTATTAAAGCGGCGAAGATCGCTTTTCAAGGACTTAGAGATCCGTCTATTGAGTTGCCGGTAATTTAGCGCATCATCCGTAGACTGCAGGATCATCTCGCGCCTCTCCTTCATGAGCCGCAACGTAGGATCAGAGAGATTCTTTTTTGAATTCGTACGGCGGGTCTTGACGATCTTAGACCCGTCCGTATGGACAGTTTCCACGAACCCATCGTTATAATCGTCCACGGAGCTCCCTAGGCATTCGAAACGATCCTGGAGTTCGAGCTGAAAGCTCTCGGGGTTTTGGATCTGGATCGGTGCTGGACGGAGCGTAGACTTCATCAGTCGAAATCTTTCCAGCTTGATATTTAAGTTCAATGTGTCTCTTACAATGCGGTGATCACTTCCGGTTTTCACCGCGTTGATCACAGTGACATCATTGAATACTTTCTTCTGCGTCGACATAATGAAGTCAATCTCATTTTTAGTTGCACCATCCGGGCTCTGCCAGGTCCACTTTCTATGCTCACGTTTTCTGTAGAAGGAATTCATCATAAAGAGGCCTTCCTTCTCCATAAAACTGGCCAGTAGGTGGCCCCGGTGGTTCCGGCGTTTAACTCCAAATTGCCCCACTCGCAGCTCATCATCGTTACGTTTACCAAGTTTCGCGTTAAAGGCCCCCGTGACAACGAGAGCCATGCATGGCTCTGGAAATATCCTCATACATGGTCTCTACCTCATCGTCGGGGTGTGACGAGGTCGGGGCGTAAACCTGTACGACCTTCAGCAAATACCTTTCGGATATTCTGAGTATAAGGTACGCCACCCTGGTCGACACACTCTCGATATTCACCACGTTGCTCACAAGGGACTTATGGACGATAAACCCGACACCACCTTGGGACTGCTGGTTGCCCTCCCGGAAATAGAGCAAGTTTCCGGATTTGAGGATTATCGAGTCCTCCCCCTCTCTTCGGACTTCAGATAACCCCACTATACTCCATCGTACCTTGCTCAATTCTTCCTCGAGTTCGGTGATATTCTCGTCGGTCTCCGAGTGTACGCGTGTTGTATGTTGCCAGGTCCAGTTTTCGGTGATTGTGGTAGCTCGATCTATTCCGGGGATTCTTAGCACCCCTTACCTCACCGTGGCCTTGGCCGCTACCGTAACCAAGGGTACGCGGGCCGCCGGGTACTAGGGGCCTAGTGTTTTTTGTGCTTGTCATTCTTGTGGGGGGTTTGCCATTATCGCCACGCTTGGCAGGCGGGTTGGCGATCGCAGTATAGTATGGTGGTGGAATGCATAGAGAACGCAGCTGCCAATTCTCCGGTACGACCCTTCGTCGCCTTTTACGACAACCACGGGAAGTATGGGGTGGCGCTATTGTTTAAGTCCGGCACCACACAGGCAAGACCATGAAATCAGCGCATGATTATAGACACCCTAGCGTAGAAATTTTTAGTCGGTTATCAAAAAACAAAATCAGCCGGTCGATTCTGTATAAATCTCACCGTGAAAATTTAGGTGAAGTGAGTTTGTTTTTGCAAGGAATTTACACTATTGACACGCTCACTTCACCTAAGTTTTCACGGTGAGATTTTTACAGAATAGCACCGCAGCTGTTGCACAGAAAAGTGCAATACCTACGCGGTCAAAATTTAGGGAACAGCTATTTTTTTGTTTAATAACCGACGAAATTTTTTAACGCCCCGTTCAGAATCATGTAAGTACTGAATCCATTGTATAGCTCGATTCAAACTTTATGGCGGCTCGGAAACTCAGGCAAGACGCTGCGCAGTAACAAGTTCTCATGTCAGCGGGGGTGAGGGGTGAGGCGCACTGCGCAGAGAGTTGCGCACTTCACAGCCGCCATAAAGTTTCGCGCGCGACACAAAGGCAGGCTGGTTGCGCGACTTGCGCGTGTCTCGCCTGTTTGAAGGAGCCTTGAATCGGGCTGTAACAGATTGCGACTCGATATCCCTGCCATTAGGTATGTATGTGTTCACTTAACTTGCTATTTTCTTCCATCTTTCTCTCTGCTTTTTTAACGGCGCAGCCTACCTGCAAAGCCCTTTAGGGCTCACCCAATTACGTTACGTACGTTTACGTTACACATGGTACCTAGTAGGTAACTGGGTGTGGAGATCAGATAGCAATCGCAATAGCATTTAGCTGCAGCTGATTGGAAGCCAACACCACAAAATACAGAGAGTAAGAAGGCAATCTACATAATATAAAGTACTCTCGAGCAATGCACACATAGACACCGCTCACAGACACGTTATCTCGGACTGGTTGGGACTAGTGCAAGCGCGAGTGCCATCCGCTTGAGTCACGCGTCCGTGAAGTGCAAAAATGGAGCAACAAAAAAATGGCTATCTAAGCTCGATTTATATATATAATAGTTTCCTATTTTGAATCAGTAAAGACGAATTAACTTTTTTGTAAGGTAAGTAAATTCACGCCACCAACTATTACGTAAGTTGAAAACATGATTTTTTGTTTGTGTAGATATTGTGTTGTTTTTAGTGTCATTTGATAGGTTTAGGTCTAAAAAGGATAGGACAAAATAAATTGTGTAAATAGGGTAATCCGTTTTAAAGTTATTAGGGATTTTCTATAGTGAAAATTGACAAATGTAAAATTTTATATGTTTTTGTTCTGTAAACTTTTTGTATTGTAATACTATGTTTATTGTTTTGTTTTAATATTGTAGAATAAGCTCAACAATAAATTAACCAACTAGATACGAGTGCCACTACCACGACAGTTTTTTGTGCATAAGCCAAAGTTGACAACCATAGCGCGACCGCCGAGCGTAGGTATGAAAAGTGAAGTACATACATGTGATTGCCCTCTGTCACCTTCTGTACTCTCTGTATTTTGTGCCAACACCAAAGTACCTAGTTAGGAAATGACAAGACAGATGATAATGATAAGGAGCAAAAGCTAGCGTATGGCAAAATAAAAATGTTTTTTTTGTTGTTGTTAATTTTAGAAGGGATTATACACATTTGAGGTGAAGAACGTGATAATTGCCTTATTTAATTATGCATCAGTAACGCTCTTGCCCGTTTTTGCTGGACAGTTGGCTCGTAACCAAGGCAGAAAGATCCACAGAGTGTTGGCTCGACTTTATAATACAATGTTAATAATTGGTAAGATATTTGAATATATTTATACAATATGTAACTGAATTCCTGATTCGATCACACAGGGAAAATGCAAGCATAGCCCTCTCCACGTCCACGACTTCGAGCGTAGCGTTGGAATGCCTCCCACAAGGTGGTCCGACTTGTGAAGGCTGCAGGAACCCGTTGGATGCGAGAAGCACGTTACTGAGTTCAGTTCCAGTTCGACCAGTTGGTCGATGTGGAGGTGCTTGGGGGAGGCCTATGTCTAGCGTCTTTCGGCTGAAATGATGATGATGATGATGTAACTGAATTAATTCACTTTATGAAAGTAGTTTGTTCAGAATCGTTTACTGAATCGACTTCTGTCATTTTTGATATAGGTAATTTTTAACCCAAAAATAATTAAAACTACTTAAATAAATTACAGTAAAACTTCCGCTGTGCAGTCAAAACAAACCAAAATGGACGAAGTACCCATAACGCTAGGCTCCTATAACTGTGCGACTATGTGTGTGCGCAAGTTTGTGTGACCACAATTTTTTCCCACAATCAATTAATTCATCTAATTTAATTGATAAACAATTTTTTATACATAACCAGCAGCGCCCCGCGGTTTCACACGCGTAAGTGTCGATATCGTCGGAATATCGGGATAAAAACTATCCTATGTCCTTTTCCGGGACTCAAACTATCTCTGTACCAAATTTCATCTAAATCGGTTTAGCGGTTTAAGCGTGAAGAGGTGACAGACAGACACATTTTTGTATGTATTATTATATTAGTATGGCTGGATGCTGGATGGATTGTAATAATTCCAATTCCAAGAATGTTGATCTTGTGGTCGCAAGCGCTATTATTGAGCATGAGGTCCTGAGGGTTGGATTCTCAGGTCGGGTTACATGGGCCCTTAAACATAACTGGCGAAATATGGCTCATTAAACTAAAACGAACTTCTCTACGTAACCCTTCGAGCATTACAGGCGTTATAAATGTTTTGCAAAAAATCGTTCATGTGTTCAAATTTATGTCAATTATTTCAGATTCTGGCGAAGCTGAAATGAAACTGACAAAGGACTTCATACGTCTGATGAAAAAGAATCCGCTGGAGATCATGTTATTGCCTAACATTCCAGCTGGGATGTACATCCTGCCAGTTATACTAACGTTGGCTGTCAACTATGTCATAGTTCTATTACAGTTTAATCATGTTATTTAATTAATATTCTAGTGGGCGCCCAGTATCAGACCTAGAAAACGTATCACAAACTGTATGAAAACCAATCGTGCCATTTTTTGACTACCTACTATGACGTCGTCACAAGCTCGCGCTCTCGCTCACGCTTACCCAGTCAGCAGTACACAGGACTGAGCTCAAAAGTGGCGGCTTACGATTTTTGAACGTAAGCTGGTGCGATTTTTGGCACGCGAAGTAGTTACTCTTGCGTTATCTATATATGTGGCCCCGACAGACGAGACGTCCGCGTCGGTCGTGGGTTCGGACCCAAGTAGAATTTAATTCGTGTACTTTATTTCTTCACCACTGCTCTCAAAACGATAGTGGAAAACATCGTGAGGTAACCGCGATATCCTAGAACCAAAATTTCGAAGACACGTGACATCCACCAGCCCGCACTGGGCCCACGTGGTGGGTTGTTAATGTTACTCACATTAATCGTTAGTGGAAGCTTGTAATTGGCCATCGTTCACACATTGTACAAGATATTAAAATGTATTAGCTGTAAGTTTTCCTGAAATAAATAAAATAAAAAAAAATTATGGCCCACTCCCTCTCACAGAGGCGGCCTGTGCCCCAGCAGAATTTTTTTTTTTTCAAAGTCAAAGTCAAAGTATTTATTAGTTGGATTTTTGGTGAAATAACAGGTCTTACAGATATTTTATAGAAACTCAAAAATCTACCCTTTATTAATACACTATGAATTTAACAATATTAGAAATAAATTAAAACATTATTGTACTATACAATTTAATTAAATTAAAAGTCTGATAGGAATATTAGGTACATCATAAATCATAAATACACACAGGATCAGTCACAAGAAATTTTGTCAGCAAGAAATTCGTCAATGGTATAGTAAGTAGCATTTGTCTATTAAAAAATTATTTTAGGCTGCGTTTAAATTGAGTTAAGTTTAAATCTTTTATGTCATTAGGTAGCTTATTAAAATTTTTCGGAGCCATGCAAAGTATCGTTCGTCGTTTCAGTCGATAGACGTCCACTGCTGGACATAGGCCTCCCCCAATTTTGGGGGGGTTTGCCATAATCGCCACGCTTGGCAGGCGGGTTGGCGATCGCAGTATGGTATGGTGGTGGAATAAATAGAGAACGCTGCTGCCCATTCTCCGGTAAGACCCTTAGTCGCCTTTTACGACACCCACGGGAAGTAAGGGGTGGTGCAATTCTTTAAGTCCGGCACCACAGAGACAAACAAACAATGCACAGACAATGCAAAGTATGCTCTTGTACATAAGGGCGGTTTTTGATCTTCTTAGGCATAATTCATGTCAGTATGTTGGTCTTATTGATTGAATCGAGTCTTATCGATCGAAATATTATGTATTATATTTATTTAATTTTGTATAATAATAAGATCTTTATTATGTATTTGTTTATCTAACTAATACTTATTACGTTTGCTACTATTAAGTAGAGAGTAATTAAGGATTTAAGATAATAGTATTTGTACCCGTTTTAAAATTAATAGTTTTGTACAGACGCCAGCAATACAATCTGTCAAATTTCTTTAATAGGTTTTCAACTTTATCGCTAAAGCATAAGGTTCAAAGTTGATTGGGAAAATTTGACAGTTTCGGGTAGCTTGATGTACATATCTGTACGTTTGGCCAATTGTGTTGGAGTTCCATATCCGAATAATAAGGGGGAAAAACCCTCGGTTGTTTTAACATTAAATATTGTAACTCTAATTTGTACTTTTACTTCCACAATTCTACTGATCCAAATTCAAATTCAAAGCATTTATGTCAATTAAACCATTAACAGGCACTTTTGAATAGTCAAGAAGTCGGTCAGTCAGAAAATATGAAGCTAGTTGGCCATTCCAAAGCGTAGGTACCTATGGAGAAGAACGGGCAAGAAACTCCATGGACACTCTTTTTAAATTTCATTTTACAAAAATATTAGTTACATCATTACTTTTGAATTAATAATTATATAATGTGAGAACGATGTAAAAACAAAAAGGACGTACGCGGTAAAAGCATCCAGAATACAACAAATAGTAACAAAACAACAATCCAAAAATAAAATAATTAAAAATAAGCCGAGGCAGCTAAGTGATGACCAGCCCCAATTGACGGCGCCCGTTGACGAACATGACGCATAGATCATCACATCTGTGCTATGTAATTATAAAATACAAAGGAAATTAAATTTATACAATGCAAAGATAGTCTTACAATCTTCAGCAGCTCCAACAGTATCTTCAAGTGTTAATCAATTAGTTGTGGTTGTGGAGCAGGACTAGCGTTGAGCCAGGCATTTTTGTCAGCGATGTAATCACCTAACTTATAATATGCCTGACTGCATAGTGTGCGTTTTATTAAATACAAGACTTGAATTTTGTCTCGTTCAGTTGAAGAATGTGGGGAGGTATCCTTAATTTTAAAACTATGGAACTGAAATCTTAAGGTGGAATGCGGTAAGGTTAAATTAGGTAAAATTATAAGAATCAGCAATACAACTCCATACATCTCCTTTTTTAGAATCCTCCTTGTTAGAATTGGCCTAAAATGTCACGATTTCATGCAATAGTCACGAGGCGGGGGGGGTGGAGGGGGGGTTCAGGGGATCAGAACGGAATAATTCGGGTAATATATGAACTTAAGATAATATGAAGAGATGTATTAATGTTTTTTAACACTCTTCCTGCCATGGGAACCGCCGGCGACCCCCAAAAAATTTTGTTCAGCAGGCCAAAGTACATTTTTTAATACTTTTATCACATTTTCCATAACAGCACGCCAGTAGTTGTACAAACTATTTGAATTTGGGAGGTCAGGGCGGATCCCACGGCGGCCTGAAATATTTTTTTTGTGACGTGCCGGCTTGTCCCACGGCCTCTTGTAATAATTTTGACTCACGGTATTCACAAGCAGAAACTGTGAAACGTGCCGGCGGCCCCCATGGCCTCCTGAACTTAAAAAGTTTTATATGTTGTCGGTAGGGAGAGTGTTAATACATTTTATTATTTTATTTTTTATAATTCTGTATATAAATACGGGTTACGGCCGCGAATTATATTTAGATCAACATACAACCTGATACTGACATGCAAAGTGCTAAGAAAATTTGAATTTCGCAGCTGCCCTGACGCTTTCCCCTTATGATTGATAAAGGCTGGCTAATACACGTGCAGTATTTGCTAACCAAATGATTGTCTGTGTGGTGCCGGACTTAAAGAATAGCACCACCCCATACTTCTAAGGGGACTAAGGGGAGTACCGGAGAATGGGCAGCAGCGTTCTCTATGCATTCCACCACCATACCATACTGCGATCGCCAACCCGCCTGCCAAGCGTGGCGATTATGGCAAACCCCCCCCTTTTGGGGGAGGCCTATATCCAGCAGTGGACGTCTTTCGGCTGAAATGATGATGATGATTTGGTAACACTTAAGACCAAGAAGTTCTTTGATTGTTGTCACCACAGAGCATGTAACACGTCACAGTGGCCAATATGCTAGCAACCTGACAAAAATAGTAAAAAACCAACCGGAGTAGTTTCACTAATTCTCAGACGAGTTGAGTGCGACAATATTATTATTTCTGTTATCGTAAGCATTGCCTGTTCTATCCAGTGACTGATGTCGTTTTCACAACACTTTACACAAAACGACACCTAAATGAAAACCTACAAGAGCACTGTTAGATTTTCAACTTTTTGTACTGAGCTGAGGGTGGAAATTCCAACAGCGCGGTTTTATTTAGGCATTCATAGGTCGACGACACAGCCATTTCTTTCTATACAATGAAAAGGATGTTCAAAAAACCCAATTGTCCTAAAAACACTTTGAAGAAACCTGTGGCTTTTATTTACATTTTCTCTTCCCCGCCGCTTTAAAAAACACGAATTTATTAGAAGAAAAATAAATAAATTACACACTTTAGGATGTATCAAACGTCTAGATTGAAGAGAAGGAAATAAGGTCCAAAACTAATTTCCTTTGGAGTTCTTTGATATAGGGACTTAGGAAAAAAAAACGGTCAAGAGCGAGTCGGACTCGCGCACCGAGGAGGGTTCCGTACAAATTTGTAGGTATGTAAATAGTTTATCAAGGGTTTTTTTTAAATGTAACTATAAATTTACGGTTTTCGGATTTTTCCCTTTACTTGTGCATTATGATCTTGCTTCTTGCCATGATTCTAGGCCAACGGGAAGTACCCTATACATTTTGATTCCCTTGAGAGTGTCGAAATATGCTCGTCCGAAGTCTTCTTCCATAACTACGACAGAATTGTTATCTGCCAACAATTCTGTATGCGCACCACGAAACACCAAAAAAAAATGTTTGTTGTATGGCTCCCATACAACAAACATTTTTTTTTTGGCGTTGTTGCCTTGTGGTACGGTACCTCCTCCTTCTATATAATATCCTTAATTGTATTATAGAAATAATTTTCATTCAGCCATCTATATAGTTTAGTTTTGAATAACCTACAATTTAATATTTTTATACATTAGGTAATTTATAATATACCTACAGTCCTACAGTCCTAGTTTATTATGATCTGTGTGGCGGACTTAAAGAATTGCGCCACCCCTTACTTCCCGTGGGTGTCGTAAAAGGCGACTAAGGGTCGTACCGGAGAATGGGCAGCAGCGTTCTCTATGCATTCCACCATCATACCATACTGCGATCGCCAACCCGCCTGCCAAGCGTGGCGATTATAGCAAACCCTCCCAAATTTGGGGGAGGCCTATGTCCAGCAGTGGACGTCTATCGGCTGAAACGACAACTACCAATGGCTGCTAAGAAAAATCAAATGCTGCCGCCAAACAAACGTAAGCTTGTAAAATCCCTTGTCATGCCATGCCGCCAGTGGGTGAAAGTGGGTGGCCCTATCTTAAATTGTCACCAACAATAGTAAAGAAAAATTCTCAAGAATATAACAGTAGTGCGAAAATAAATATAAAATTTCAATTTACAGTATTAATTATCACGATATTAGAAGAATGATCCATACTAATATTATAAATGCGAAAGAACTTTGTGTGTTATGCCTTCGCGGCCAAGCCGGTGGGCAATTGTGATGAAAAATATGGAGATAGTTTGAAGCCTGGGGAAGGACATGCGAGGAATATAGTTTATTATGACACAACATCAACGAACGACATGTCTGGCGTGTTTTCCAAATCGAGCAATGGAAGAATAAGCGTTTGAGAAACAGTGGTTGGAAATACCTAAATACCTTTATTTTAATAAGTAAATAAAATAATTACGTTATGGATTGTAGCGCTCATTGCTATTGCGCCATAATATTTTTCTTCCGTCCATATCCGAACGAAAGCCTTTTTCATCCACAAATATGACGATATTGTTTGCCCAGTCAAAATTATAAAACTCTAGGCAAAAACTTACTCTTGTCTCCTTATGCGCCTTAGAAGATTCAAATAAACCCATTTGAATCTTCTTAGCAGGGCGGCGGCATTTCTTTCCGGCGTCTCCTGACTGTGTCCATTGATATCTAAAACAAAGAAAATTTTGTCATTTTCAATACTTACGTAGGATTCTTTGTTATGAGAAATTGTAGGGGCTAATTTAACTAATCTGCATTCGCGATTCATTTGGCAAAAATCGTAAACAAAAATGACTTTACGGAAAAATAACTTTAAATCGTACACAATAAAGTTCAGTTTACGCTACAACTTTAACTTTTTCAATAGTGCTAGTCACTCTGAAATCAACTTAATTGCCATTACAATAAAGTTGATATTTGTTTAACTTGAATAATATTAATTTGAAACAAGTTTGAATAAACTTTAAATGAGTATGGAACTGTCTGTGTGGTGCCGGACTTAAAAAATACCACCACCCCTTACTTCCCGTGGGTGTCGTAAAAGGCGACTAAGGATCGTACCGGAGAATGGGCAGCAGCGTTCTCTATGTATTCCACCACCATACCATACTGCGATCGCCAACCCGCCTGCCAAGCGTGGCGATTATGGCAAACCCTCCCAAAATTGGGGGAGGCCTGTGTCCAGCAGTGGACGTCTATCGGCTGAAACGACCAGTATGGAACGGTTAAAAAATATTCTTCCAAATATAAACAAACATACACAAATAATCTGTCGAATTGAGAACTTCCACCTTTGTTGAGGTGGGTTGTAAAATATGGTTGTAAAGAACTGAAGATATTTTTATCTAATAGAGTAATATAATAATAAGTGATAACATTCACTGAGTCTGGCCGCGCGGTGTGCGTAAAACCGGTTTGAATGAGCGCCGACCATCCTTGTTCCAACTTCATTTGTCTATTAGTGTGGGTCCTGAGTGACGGCGCACCGCGTATGGCGGGTTGCGGAGCGGATTTACTCGTAGATAACTCGATAACTGTCCTTAGTGCACGCGGGAAATTGATGCGTGCGCGCATGTTTAGTTTTGCGTTTATTTTACTTTGGTTTTAATGATGTCGATATCAAAACTCAAACGTTTACAATATTTAGAAAGAAGCAGTTTCTTTGCCAATGATATATTTTTTGTGAAAACGTGTGCTTTCTTTTTTTTGTGAAAAAAAACATTAAAAAAAAAAAAAACAACCGACTTCCAAAAAAAAACACTGCAAATTGAAAAATAACTTTAATTTCGGAAGTCGGTGTCTTTGGTTCCGCGTTTTCGTTTATTGACACCGACTTCCGAAATTAAAGTTATTTTTCAATTTGTAGTGTTTTTTTTGGAAGTCGGTTGTTTTTTTTTTTTTTTAAATGTTTTTATTTTGCACTTTTTAGTGGGTCAGTTTTTAATTTATCTAAGTTACAATAGCCTAATGCCAACTGTTCATCACCTTTTACAAAATATTGCTTTTCCCGATACTGGGACGTTAATTGTTGAGGAGTTCTCCCGGTAAGAACCAGGAGATCCTCAACGATTGTTGAGGATCTCCTGGTTCTTATTCGAGTGATTACTCGCAATACGCATGGTGACGAGCATAAATTGCTTAGCAACCATATTAAAGTAATCGAATCGCAACCCGTGAAATATTTGTCAGTGAGTAGTTCCGATGGCCATCTGTGATCTTCATCATCAGCTCCACTTTACCAAGTGATGATTTCCGAGAGCAAATGCTCAAGTTACTTCAAAAAATATTCAAATCGCTGTAGCTTTGCCTATAAAATTTGAGGGTTTCCCTCAATTTCCATGGAATCCTCTCATCAGATTCCAACTTGATGATAATGGGACCACCTCGAGAGTATACCCTTTCAAATAAAAAAAGAACTTTTGGAATCGGTCCAGCCGTCTTCGAGTAATCGGTGAACATACACAAGGTAGCTACTGTAAACTGTTGAGGAGTTCCCTTAACTGGCCTTCATTTTCATCATCAGACCCCTAATGACAGTCGCAACCCATCTATGTGTAAAGTTCACATCAATACAAATTAATCAAGCCCAAACACAAGGTAACTGCTGTAAATCGTTGAGGAGTCCCCTCGACTGTCTTTCGGCTCCATCATCAGATCGACTCCAGGCCTTCATCAAATTGTAGTGCTTTAAAATACTTAATGAAAAAATTAACAAACGCACTAGTCGCTCCTACGATTTTCGAAAGTTCCCCTCGATTTCACTGGGATGTCATCATCAGATCCTGGTTTCCTTATCATGGGACCACCCTTGGCATATCCCCTTTCCAACAAAAAAAGAATAATCAAAATCGATTCATAAACGACGAAGTTATCCGCGAACACACATAAAAAAATATATATATATATATATATATATATATACGGTCGAATTGAGAAACCTCCTCCTTTTTTGAAGTCGGTTAAAAAAAAGAAAGCACGAAATTCTATCTACAGAAAAAAGAAACGGTGAATACGTTAGACTACATATATGAAGAATTAAGACATCCAAATTATTAAACTATTGTTATTTCTGAACGCAGCTAACTGTCAATCCTAAAGTCAGTGTAATGTCAAAAATGCCTCCAAAATTATCTTCCTCTCTGATCCTCTGTAAAAATGGCGTGTGACTCGCTAATAAAGTAATAATTGATTCTAAAGTACGTCTAAAGTTTTATTTCATCGGACTCTGATCTTAATAAATAACACAAATAAGAGGCTTTTCCATCACTGCTGTCACAACAGAAAAGTCTTCATTCAAATTAATTTGCAACATTTCACGTCACTTTCCGCGAGTCAGGGTCTCCGAACAGAAACTATAAGAACGATTTTGTATGAAATGCGTGCATTCAGGGTCTCCGAATCTGAATTCCTGATTAGGAAACCGGACGTATGCGGCCGGCCTAATGCGCCCTTCATTCCGCCTGCGCGGTGCGCCGCCATCAGTAGGACGCACACTTAGGTAGGTAGGTATTACCTATTTTAATCAATTTTGTTATTCACTTTTTAGGAAAACCATGTTTTATGTTAACTGTGATGATATAAGTTAAGGTGATAGGTAAGTGTGATTACTAGTTACTCACGCTTTACGAAGTTGAGGTTACTCTTGTGCTTAGAAAGGATCGGCAGAGAGTGCAGCGACCATAGCCACATCGTCTCGTCTGCCGCCTTAGTGGCTCTCGCGTAGAGCTGGCGGTTCTATGCTTCCGCTTTCTTCCCACTGCCGAAGCCAGAAGTAAACTGTTCTTTTCTGGAACGAAACAAATAGCTGTAGTTTATTTGCCCATTATTACTCAATTACTATAGGCAAAGAGACCCTTGATTTTAAGCCATTTTTACATGTAATTTTCTCTTGGGTCTGACACTTAAAAGCCCTGTTTTTTATGTTCTTTATGCCTAGGCGATCGTTACAATTTCATTATATTGTGTAGTCTATGTAATCTTCTTTCGTATTACGTAACAACATTTATCCTATCTCTATACAATAAAAACTTTCTAGAACATTAACTTACTAAAATCGAACTTTGGCATGTTTTCATTATAGGACATAATTCTTTCTATCTCTAGAACCCGTGGACCGATTTACATAATTAAAACGGAAATATCAGTTTTAAACATAATCCTCTCATTTGACACTAAAATCACGCAAATATTCATATAAAGAAAGAATCACGTTTTCAAGTTACGTAATTATTCTGCCTATAATTTTTCTTCACATTAAAATTCTCAAAACTTCCTGTTAGAAACTAATACGAAAACTAATAATTAAAACGATATTACTATTCTATCATTTTTACACTATTCTAACTTTTTTATTATCATTCACTATTCGCACGCCCGGCGTTCGTTACAGAGCATATTTGCGTAGGTATTTACTTTAAAATCCAATCACTACCTACTGGAATAACTTCTGTTTAGAATGTTCCATGAGTAAGGGCTGATTTTTCAATCGACAGATATTTTTTACTATTGGAATAAAATTGACATCTGACAGTTTTTGTTTGGAAGAATTGTCAAAAATTCAAAATTATTCCTCCGATAGTAATAAATTGGCTGGCTAAAAAATTAACTGACGTTGGAAAAATCAGCCCTAAATGGAATCAAAAGCAATAGTTCATCGAATTATGCTTACGGAGGTATAACTCGGAATTTAAGCTTTCACGAAACAGCGCGCACCCATTATGAAAGAACACAAAGAAGATATACCTATCCACAAATATAGATCTATTCCTTCTATTTATTCGAAAATCCTATAGAAAAACACCATTGACACATTTTTAACAATACAACCTTTGTTTATTTTAACTTAAAATTTATAACTACAAAAAACATTACTCACCGTTATGCCCGTCTGCCGACAAATATAAATCACAGCACATCCACTCAATCGAAGGGCGCTCCCTTTCAATTTGCGTTAACTGAGGCGGCATTCTTGACTATAAACTTTGATAAAAAAAAATAATTAAAACGCACAGTCACAAATGTCTGGGGATTAGAGATCCCGCCGGGCACTCAGCACGACTCCAAGTGACGTACTGAATAAATGTCAAACGAACGATGTGATGTGACATTCGTTTAACTTCGTGAAGGTTCGGGGAAACTCGGGAGCGGTGGCGGACGCGCAGGGGCGCGTGGGTGTGGCTTATTCCTAGTGAGACATGATAATTGGCTGGCAATTATTAGTACGTGCAACCATTGGGCAATTTTTGAAACGTTGAAAACTCCACCAATCATACCAAGGATACTTTCTTTCTAACACTATTCGCCGCGTCGTAGTTACGTTGATGTGCGGCCGTCTGTACCAATGTTATTTTTTTAATATTGATTTTAAAGTAATTGGGGTAAATCATTAAACCAAAATGAGGAATGGACCCAATATCGAACCTTAAGCTAAGCCCATTGTTATTTCAGACCCTAAAGAGTTTATGCCTTTTACTTGAACTTTAACCTTTCTATCTTTGAGATATGATCTTAGTAAATCAAGGGCTGTATACCTAATCCTAGGGCTGTATCCTATCCTTATAATGCTCTAGTTTCAGCAGAAGTGTCTCATGGTTTACGCAATCGAACGCCTTAGAAAAAGTTTTGTAGGTAAAATACGCTCGTGTCCATGCCAACTGGCGTTCGGCGGACCTGCTAATAAATAAAAGGTAAATTGTATACAACTGTTATTTAAACAAGAGAGAGGTTATTATGGCAATTAAGGGGCAGTCATTTTATTTTTTGGCGGACGACGGAATTAGTGTGACCGTAAAACGTTAATAGTAATATAAAGAAAATTGGTCGGATATTTCATCCTACAAAGTCAGTACAAAAAATGCTCAAGTAGTGTAATAAATGGCCAGTAAAAATGTTGGAATGGGCAATTAGGTAAATAGTTCGGCAGTTCATCGGTTCGGTTGGAATTGTGACCAACCATGCGCGAGCCAAATTGGTCGCAGTAACTAAGCCAGGGCATGCCGACCAAATGTGTTAAGGCCTTCGCAAGCCGGGACGGCATGGCAAGGGATTTAAAGAACAATGCCCACTTTCCATACATTTAAAAACCTGATAATGAAAGTTAATGTATAGTTATAAGGTATAGTAGAAAGAGTACCTGTAAGATTACAAAATATTGTCATATAGTCATTTTTACGATTTAAAGTCTACAAAGGCCAAAAAATATTAATGTTACTTTTTAGGTTAGGATTTGCCTTTACGATAGTTTGTTTACATAGAAAAAGTCTAACTTTGCTATTGTATTGTCAAAAGTGATCACTTGCCTACCCATTTAGTTGACCGCAGTACATATACAGGAAAAGTTTTTAACCAGTGCGCAAATTTTGACATAATAAACTTGAATATATTTTAATAAACACGTATTTTTTGTTTTGATATGTTTCAATAGTAAAAAATTAAGTTAACGCTTACGAGACTTGTTTACTCAGAAATTTATTTTATGGACGTCGCTTGCCAGTCCGTCGACCGGTCGCCCGATTCACGCCGCGCGTCGACCGGTCGCCTGACGCGCCAGCTGCTATCAGAAGTACTCACGCGCGCTCGCGGATTATTGACCCCAGTTTAGCGCTACAATTTTTTAAGTTTAGACTGTGTAAAGTTATTTGTAAACGTAATTTTTCGTAAATTCCAAATTATCCTTCATACTTTCATGGGCTTAGGACCATCAAAATGCAGAAAATAAATCATAATAAGTAAGAAAGTAATACGTTTTAGTCCATTCAAAATAAAACATTTAGGTATGATAGGTACTTAGACATGATACAATTTGCGTCAATGTCTAATCAAAGAGAACCTAAGACACTAAGATTGTTTATAATTTCTTCTTACCTCTACATTTTATTAATCACAATAATTTTAGGTATTGTTCGAAGTGACCTCCTCCCTTTTCAAGGCATAAACGTGCACGTTTAAATAAGTAAGCATTTAGTTTGTTTAGGACACTAACACCACTTTTTACTTCATTGAAAGCGTTAATTATTTTTTCTTTCAAGTCATCTAGGCTCTGAGCCTCTTCTACATACACCTGGGGCGTTTCACTTGTTTCATACACCTTGGTTTGGGCTCGCATACGAGGTACGCTCTCCCTTTCGTATCTTCTTCGTGCTGCTCGTAAATTTTCATTACTTAACAAATACACTCGCACCATTTCATAATACTCGCGGTGAGTAAAATGAGACATTGTCACTACGCTAGTCTAGTACGCGGCACGCGCGCAGAGACGGCGAAGGGACATCCGACCTCCGCTTCCGCAAGTGACGTACTGCATGTGTGCATGCGTTTTGTTTATCAAACGCCGGCGCCGTGCCGCATGCCCCCGCACCCCCGTCTCGTGCGCTGGGCCTTCGCGTTTTCATTCATGCTCATTCATAGTATTACTATTAAATTATATCCATGTCTTGCTTATTTCAAATTGGGACAAAGTGGAAAAATGAAAAAAAAAAGTCATAAACTAAAAATGGAAATGTGTTCTATTGCTTACACTGAGCCACCAAAAAAAATTTGCGCACTGGTTAAAAACTTTTCCTGTATACCTACCTACTACGTCATCCAGAAATTCTGCTGGAGCAGAGATATTGTCTTGAAACCTAGCCCATCTCAGTAGTTACACAGACACACACAAAATGGCACAATACACAACGAGACGGAAGCGCAACAACGAAGTCGCAGAACTGTCAAAATATCTAAAAAATCCGTTTCACTCGTGCGAACTCAATTATAATCTGCATAATTAATTTATTTAATTATCATGTTCTTTTGAATTGGTCTGTATTATGCACAGACTAATAAAAAATAGTTATTGATTAAATACAACTTAAAATAATATATAAAACTCAGAAAAAGAGTTGAATAAAGTCAAGAAGCAGTGTGCAAAACGGAACGTTGTAAAAAATGAGTAGTTGGATGCGTTCAGGGTAATTGAGATGCGTTCAAAATAAGGTAATAAGACGTAGAGTTAGCATAAAGAAAAATTAATAAATATTTTTTTCCTGGCCTTCTTTTAAAATTGTGATTAGCGTAATGAATGTACAATTAAATTAGCTGAATTTTAATATTTATTTCATTTATATACATTGTCAGGTGAAAAATGGGCATCCTTCTTTTTACTAATGGACATTCAAACGTATCGATATAGAAATACGACATAAATTGCTATGCTTTAAAATGATGCCGTGGCATCGAAAAGGATTTCATTGCACGGCATTGAAAGACGCGCCACGGGCTCCCGCGGTGGGATGCCGTGGCGTCCTGTGGTAGGCAACGGCATGCCAAGGACTCCGGCGCTCGTTGTGACATACCGCGGGATGAGGCGGCGGGGGTAGAGAAGCGGGGAAGCCGCTGGAATACCGCGGTATCTAAGCGGCTAGTGTGCGCTGACTGACGGCAAAATCCCTTGCCATGCCAGCCCGGTCTGCGTAGGCCTTTAGGTTAGAATTTATACCAACCGTGCGCCACAATGGGTCGAAACTGCTTTAAGAGGGACATAGGGATTTTTTTTACATATTCCATTTAGAAAAAATACCTATCGAAAGGTCTGGGGGCCTAAAAGGCCACTTTGGAGAATCATAAAAGGATAACATTATGAATGATAACATAAAAGGATAACAATATGGCGAAGACAGTCCGTGTTTTTCTTTTTTTCGCTGCACTACATACAATCAAAGAGATTGGGATTGGATTTGGATTGGATTGATTGGTATTTTAGCACAGACAAAAAAAAATAACTGAAAAATGCTTCACCAATGGGATTTGATACGATTAACAGTTAACTGTCCATTTTGTTATCCTTTTATGATTCTGCAAAAGTGGCCTTTTTAGGCCCCCTGACATACTGATGAATAATTGTTATAAAACGTTTTTCTCTAAAACTGATAGTTTGCCCGGAAAAAAATATTTAAGTTTTTTTTTGTATGGAATGAAACAGAAACTGCAAAAATTTGGCCAAGTCTTGACAGATCTTGCTATAAAACTACTTTATTCTTATTCTTGGCTTGTTGGCTATAATTGTACGCTATCAGTGCGCACCCATAGTAGCCTGTTCAAGAGTTACGAGGTTCAGTAAAATAAAAATAAAGTAAGTGAAAAGTACTTTATCTTCATAATATCATAGATAAATTATTGTGTTGATATTAATCATTTCAAAACATAATTTTATCAAAAAAGGTACAAAAAAAATATTTTCAAAATTAAAGCAAAATTGTCTTTGTTGTTGGAAAGTAATTACAAACAATGAAAATTTTTTGTTTAAATTTATTATTTCCTTTTATAATGTAGGAGAGCCCCCTTAAAGGTTGAATTTTGTAAATTCAACCTTTAAGGGGGTGAAAAGGGGGGATTTTCTTTGTATGAAAAATCTTATTCCTTGAGTTATTAAACTTGAAACTCGACATGAATACCTATCTAAGTAAATTATGAAGGTTGCCATTTTTTGTTTTTCTAAACTACTCCCTAAAAGGGGGAATGGGGGTTGTCAAAATGTGTATGGAAGAATTTTAACGCGCGGTCCGATTAACTCGAAACACAGTAGTGAGCATACCAGTACCGGAGAAGCGCTGTGTACTCCACCGGCACACCCGTGCCCCTCAACTTGTCCCATAACACATCATAGGAGACAAGGTCGAAAGCTTTCGACAGGTCAAGGAAACACGCGTATACCGGCGTCCTCCTCATGGTGTAGTACTTGACGGTGTGCTTCAGGCCGAGAATAGCACTCTCGGTGGACACGCCCGCCTTGAATCCGAACTGGGCGTGCACTTTAACATGTTCTGAGAGGCAGCCCTTCATCAGACCGTCAAGCACCTTAGCCATGGTGGTAGCTAGTGAGATGGGTCGATAGTTGTTCATATCGGATGTGTCACCAGTTTTGTTTTTAACCATAGGGACCACAATCGTCCGCATAAGTGGTTCCGGTAAATAGGAATGACCAAGGCACAAAGTGAAAAACAGTGACAAAACTCTAGGCATATGGACTCCCGCATGTTTAAAGTGTTCGACACTGAGACCATCGTGACCCGGCGACTTCCCACGCTGCATCCTCGAAATAATTGAAGCCACACTCTTGGCAGGTATTTTCGCGTTCCGCTCAGTCTCAATGGTCTCAGCTTCGTTCACTCCACGAGACGCCGAGCCCCAGAGTGACCGCACAGAAAAGCGGTCCCGCAATATTCTTACGGTCAGTAAACCCACCGACGCTCACCGGGAGACCAGGTCTCACATTCATGTTATTCGTGTTCTTCCAAAAACGCCGAAAGTCTTTGTTTGCGTGGTTGAAAGCAAGGAGATTCATTTAAAGCTGGTCCTGCCTGTTCTGATACCACTTGAGTTTAGCCTTAAAATGTCTCCTTGCCTCCGCCATATCATGAAAAATAGGACCATTGGCTGGGCGACCAGCCATTGTCCACACCTGGAATCTAAGCCGGGCCTCGCGGTGAGCGCCTGCGACATGTTTGTTCCACCCCGTGACATAGCCACCCTTCCTTCGACACTTTATCCTATAAGTCTGTACGGCTGCCCGTTCAAGTATATTCACAATATCAGAGTACATTTTGTCAAGAGCTGAACAAAAAAACTGAAAAGCAGGAGGATACAGTTTATAAAAAATCTTATTCATTTGGTTAACAAACTGAAACTTGGCAAGAATACTCGCCTAAACAAGTAATAAAGTTTATCAAAATTACCACTGAAAGGGGGTTTTGGGGTAAGAGTTTTTGTGGAAGAATTTTGACGCGTGTCCGATTAACTCAAAACTCAGTATTAATACTTTTGACAGAAAAGAATCAATAATAAGTGTATAGGGTTTTCGAAATTTGACCCCTGACGGGGCTAAAAGTGTTATTCGATTTTTAAGGCGGTAGTTTCGCTAGCTAATTTAACAAGGGTTCGATATAAGGTTATCGATATTAAGAAACAGCGAACAAAAAAGGGGTAATAAAAACATGTATAATCATCGATCGATACGAAAAATAAAATAAATAAAAAATGACTGTATCAAATGAAATGTAAACAAGTAAATTTTATCATCATTTATTATTTTAAAGTAGGCTTCAAAATAATAAATGATAATAAAAATTACACAAGTTTATATATTTTTTTATTTTTAACATTATTTTATACATTTTTTATATTTTATTTTATTATTTTTATTTTATAAAAAAAAATATTAAGTACCTATAGCCACTTACGGGTTCCCTATACGAGTTCGAAATACTCGAGGATTTTACATCGATGCCTTGATAATGCGAAGTTCGAAATACTCGAGGATTTTACATCGATGCCTTGATAATGCGAAGTTATGTTTTTACTACCCCTTTTTTGTTCGCTGTTTCTTAATATCGATAACCTTACATCGAACCCTTGTTAAATTAAATTATCTAGCGAAACTGCGCAGACGGGACGGGTATAAAGATCTTTATACCCGTCACGTCTGCGCAGTTTCACACAAAAAAAAAAATAATTTGATGATGCTCTTTTGCCGAGTGTGTAGTCATACAAAAAAATAATAATTTGATGATGCTCTTTTGCCGAGTGTGTAGTCACTTAAAATATCATTTAAAAAATGTTTTTTTCTTTGTGTAAGCTTCACAGACGATGGCTTTCGTTATCTCCACATTATAAAATAGATTTTATCAACTCACACATCAAGTAACAACACTACGCGAGAAGAGCTTGAAAAATCAATTGAAAATTCGACATCCTAATAAAATGACTCCAGGGATGGGGATTCCAGGAACAGAAAACCAGCCCCATCCAACTGCTCAGGGGGTGAGACAGGGGGATGTAATATCCCCTAATTTGTTTACCAACGCTTTGGAAGACGTCTTCAAGACGCTGAACTGGACTGGACAGGGTATTAACGTGAACGGCGAGTATATCTCACATCTTCGGTTTACCGATGATATCGTCATAATGGCAGAGTCGCTGGAACAGCTAGACCAAATGTTGCACAGCCTAAATGGAGCCTCCCGGCGGGTTGGCCTCGGCATGAATTTGGACAAGACAAAAGTCATGTACAATTCGCACGTCTTGCCGAGTCCAATCCACATCGAAGGGTCGCTTCTCGAAGCTGTGAAGGATTATGTTTACCTAGGGCAAGTCATCCAGCTCGGTAGACACAACTTTGAGAAAGAGGCCGACAGAAGGATCCAGTTGGGTTGGGCAGCATTTGGAAAACTCCGTCAAGTCTTCTCGTCGCCTATCCCGCAGTGTTTGAAGACTAAGGTCTTCAACCAGTGCGTCCTGCCCGTCATGACATACGGTGCTGAAACGTGGACACTGACGGTCGGGCTGGTCCACAAATTCAAGGTCGCTCAGCGCGCTATAGAGCAAGCTATGCTCGGAGTCTCTTTAAAGGATAAAATCAGGAATGAAATTATCCGGAAAAGAACCGGAGTTACCGACAAAGCTTGCAGAGTAAGCAAACTGAAGTGGCAGTGGGCCGGCCATGTCTGTCGAAGGACCGATGGCCGGTGGAGCAGACGAGTCCTGGAGTGGAGACCGCGTATCGGCAAGCGTAGTGTGGGACGCCGCCCTGCTAGATGGACGGACGACCTAAAGAGGGTGGCTGGGGTGGACTGGATGCGGAGGGCGGAGGACAGGGTGCTGTGGCGCAGTCTGGTAGAGGCCTATGTCCAGCACTGTGTCCAGGACTGTGATAGGCTGAGTTGATTGAATAAAATGACTAAACAAACAATAACGACACAACTAACAATCGCGGAAAGTATACATTTACTTTTTCTCATACTCAGATCAATTTTGATAAATATTGCATAAGTGACGTAGGTGCGATATGTATTCAAATCTTTTTTAATTTTTTCGTGTTTAGTTACTGTTACAAAAATCTACCAGCTTAAAAGTTCAAAATAAGATCACTTTTCAGTTCAATCTCTGATTTTATGCTTATTACTTACGCCTTCTTGTTACTTACGCTGACATCATTCTCGTCCAACGGGGAGACACACTGCCAATTTATCCCGCTAGGAGTCGCATCATTCGTTGGTGTTGTTTACCTGTTAAACATCTTTTTTTTATGTTGAGAGTGCGTTTACTTTTTATTGTCTCTGATAACCTTCAACAGATGACAGCTGACGGATACCAGCGATAGTGGCGTCATCTATATTTAGCTTTGCCTAGTCCCCACTGATTGATGGGGTTAAACAAAAAAAAACACATACGGCCTTATTCGTCGTTTCAGCCGATAGACGTCCACTGCTGGACATAGGCCTCCCCCAATTTTGGGAGGGTTTGCCATAATCGCCACGCTTGGCAGGCGGGTTGGCGATCGCAGTATGGTATTATGGTGGTGAAATACACAGAGAACGCTGCTGCCCATTCTCCGGTACGATCCTTAGTCGCCTTTTACGACACCCACGGGAAGTAAGGGGTGGTGGTATTCTTTAAGTCCGGCACCACACAGACCACGGCCTTATTACAAAACAAGATTTATCTTTAGACCCAGGCTTAAACCTTCCAGCCATTTTTAAATTTCGAACTGTAATCCGACGAAGCTAAAGTTCTTATTACAAAAACTGATGTCAAACCTGAGTCTTAGGCCCGTATTAATAAACCTTCCTCAATGACGTACTCAAGTGCGATATCATTTGATACGCCATTATTGCGATATCAGCATCTCAAGATCATTGCTAATTAATAAACACATGAAAACAGTATCTCAGTTACCAAGATCAGCTCCTCAAGATGCTGTACTTGAGGGCTTGATTTCGTGAACGATTACGTCACATTGACTGAAGTTTAGAATGACATTCTTCACATTTCGTTCATGATGGTTCTTGCTATGTCGTAAGATTTATTGAAATACTTGTATTTTCTTAAAATTTTAATGAATAGCGCTGTATCACGTTTTATAGAGTATAGTTCGGAAGCGCCCCGATCACACGAACCATCGCCGGCTCGGTACCGGCTCCCATCGTACCCAAGAATGACGACATTCGACACCCTTATTTGATTATGTAAATATTGATTATGCTACCCATCAAATCTTAAGAACGTGCGTTAATTAGGAGTGTTGGATAAAAACCTCATGATATGTTCATATTTAGCGCACAAGTTTATTATTATTAATTTAACTTGAATACATTCAAGTTCGTAAATACATACGATACTCGCCATTTTGATGACAGTGGTGGTCGAGGCTAAAAAACATAAAAATTGGGTATTTCCAACACCCTAACTCCACCACAGGGGCTGTGAATAATACGTCATTTAATTATTTGACGAATTTATCCATAGTTTAAGGCAAATAAGTAGTGGTAATGAAGTTTTTGGATTCTAATGTCGAAGTTTCGCGCCAATCGTGCGTGTTTACTACATTTTTACTTGTCACAAATTTCACATACACAGTTAAAGATAAGATTTAAAATGTGACAAAGATGATAAATTAATTCTATAAATTGGGTTTTCTGCAAACACTTTCAATACTTTTTGTTAGTTATAAGAGTTTTTGTTCAGTTTCTAATATTTTTTTTTTAAATTGCGAATATCGATTAGGCTGTATGCAAGTTTTGAATCGAAATAAAAAAGTTGGGTGGACGGTCAGCACTAAAAAGTGTCACGTCGCAACACAATTTTTAGTCATTTTTATCAAGATTTGAAAGAGTTTTTTTATGTAGTTTATGTATGAAAAATGGTAAGAGTAAGAATGCAGACAGAATGATAATATCTTTATTTTTTCCTTTTGCATATTTTCAGCAAGAGAGTAGGTTGTTTATTTAAATATTTTCACTGAATTGAATTGGTCTACTTTTCGGATAGGTGTGTAGTAATACCAATTCTATACAACTTTAGCAGTAGATTAACGCAGTTTGACCGACCTCAACATATAAATAAATTATAGATTATTGGTAAACGATATCGCAAAGACCATAAAATACATACACATATTTCATCATAATAATTAATTTCATCCAAAATATTTTCAAATTCCGCGTTTCGCGGTACTAATCACGACCTCAAGTCACGGACCGCCTACACTCAGGTTTAAGCATCTTGAGTACACGCACCTATTGTATACTTAAGTGTCAAGTTTCATTTATTAATCAGTCCATCACTCGGCTGATATCGTAAACCCAAACCGAAGCTTGAGAACGTCAAATAATATGTTTATTAATACGAACATGACCTCAAGATCCATATCAAGTGCGAGCTCTTGGACTGAGTGACGTTTATTAATACGGGCCTAAGTGATCAATTTTGCATTAAGAACTTTACGTTTGTCGGAATAAAGTTCTAAATAGAGTAACTGGCCCGAAGGTTTAGGCTAGGTATAAAATTAGATCTCGTTTTGTAATAAGACGGGTTTTGTTTATTCATATTCTTTCTTTATTTCTCCAAAATTATATTTATTTATACATCACTAGCTGCGCCCCGTGGTTTCACCCGCGTAATTGTCGATCATGTAGGAATATCGGGATCAAAAAGTAGCCTTTATGTTTATCCAGGGTGACAGCTACCTCCATACAAAATTTTATCAAAATTGGTCCAGCCATTTGAGTGTTAAGAAGTAACAAATATGTGTAAACACACACACTCACAAACTTTCACCTTTATAATAATAGTTTGATTATAAACGCTATGATTAAATAAGGCCGGTAGACGGCAATATGCGTTCCCTAATATTATATAGGACTAGTAATACAAGAAGCCTGTCTAACATTAAACATTATACGTAAAAATCTTTAGTACCGACAAAGAACCATTATATTTCCAAGAAATTTAAATATGTTGTATTTAGGCATTTTCACTAATCAACCTATAAATTACACAAAATTATATCCTTATGACCAGGTAGGTAAGCATTTACACTAAAATTAAACGAAATAAAAACAAAGCGCCTTTTCGCAGTAGTGTCTTTTCACTGCAGCTTACTGTTTTGATAGTAAAAAGTGTCTTATCGCAATAACACAAGTAACACACTAATCTTACCTTGACTGACCCGAAACCCGATAACGGGTTTCAGGTCAGTGAAATACTTACAGGCAATTTGATAATTTTATCTTCTGCCATTTTGTTGACAAGAGAACTTTCTGCCTGTAGCGAAACTGACAAACTGACAAAGACAACTTACTACCTACTCATTTAGATTTTAAAAGTTTTTTTCAGTCAAACGACATGTCAATCATTGCTGATAAATATGTATATTGAATTTCTAGCCACCAATTTAGTTTTTTAGATTATCGTTTTAAGGAGTCCAAGGTCTCTCTATAGGTAATTTATGAGATAATCTACAACTTTGTCCGATTATTTTTTATACTTTTTGTAACAATATTATACCTTACCAATTATGGTTAGGTATTGCTATGTTGTTAGGTAGTCTTTCTATTTTTAACTTTCTTTGAAAACTTACTTTATATTTAGATTTTAAAAGTCAAACGACATCACAATCTTTTCTGGTAAGTACCTCAATACAATATTTTATGACCTCCATTAGTTATGCTAGACTAATGATTATGACTACTTTGTGTGACTACTTTTTATTACTTTTAGGGCTGATTTTTCCATCGCCAGATAACTTTTATGCAAGGAATAAAATTGACGTTTGACAGTTTTTGTATGAAAAATCTGTCAAAATTTCGAATTTCGTTATCAGACGATTGAAAAATCAGCCCTTAGTACAAAAAACATCCTTACCTTTTGTTGCTACTTATTTAAAATGCGCACATGATGTGTATATTGAACAAAGCAACGGCTAAAAGTTTAGAGGTAGGTACGTAAGGGAATAAGGAGGATTTTATAAAATGAAAAGAAACATTTGACTGTCCAATAATAATCACTTTATTATAAACCAATAACAAAAGTAAAACATATCAAGCACAAAAATACAAACCCACAATTATATAGAAAATTACAATCATCGTGTAATAAAATAAAGAAAATACAAAGGAAAATCGGCACAGATGTCTTCTATCCCATTTCATTGGGATGAACAGACGAGAGACAAAATATCTATGGCATATCACCAAAAATTCGCTTCATTTTGCGACAAGATTCGCGATTGCAATTTTTTTTTAATTTTTTTTTCAAGCGACATGCCTAATCATAATATAATGTTCCCACTGCTGGGACACGATCCTCCGCTCTGTGAGAGAGAGTGGGCCGTAATCCACCACGCGGGCCCAGTGCGGGTTGGTAGATGTCAAAATGTCTTCGAATTTTTAGTTCTAGGACATGCCGGTTTCCTCACGATGTTTTCCTTCACCGTTTTGAGAGCAGGGCCTGCAGTCTCGACAAAGATAGCGATCGCTTTACGACAAAATTCGGTCGCAAAGCTATAACGGTGCGGATTTAAGGTGGACGTGAGCCGGACGCGACCCGCCGGTATTAGCTACCAACTTAAATCCGCATCGTTATAGCTTTGCGACCGAATTTTGTCGTAAAGCGATCGCTATCTTTGTCGAGACTGCAGGCCCAGTGGTGATGAAATATTTTTTACAAAGTAAAGCGCCTGTCTGGGTTCGATACACCCTACAACTCGTAAGTCGCAGCCGTTACCCAGTGGTAAGAGACAACATACATAACATAGAGTTCAACTCAACTCAACTCAACTCAAACCATTTATTTCAATTAAACCATTACTTTTGAATTGTCAGGAAGTCGGTCAGTCAGAAAATATGAAGCTAGTTGCCAATTCCAAAGCGTAGGTACCTATGGAGAAGAACGGGCAAGAAACTCCATGGACACTCTTTTAAATTATATTTTTACAAAAATATTAGTTACATCATTAATGTTGAATTTACAATTAAATGTGAGAACGATGTTAAAAGGAACGCGTACGCGTTTACAGCGTCCAGAGTACAGCAAATAGTAACAAAACAACAATTCAAAAATAAAATAATTAAAAATAAGCCGAGGCAGCTGAGTGATGACCAGCCCCAACTGACGGCGCCCGTTCACGGACTTGACGCATAGATCAACACCATTCAGCTCAACCATTTTGAACGGAGCTAAATGATCCAACACACACGCCACCGTCAGTGAGACGTTTGTGTGAGCATGACATACTATCAGCCGCCAGGGCACATTCAAGTTAATGAAAGACATACCCGGTAAATGGTAAATAAGGTATAGTACATACATAGAACTCACATCTGTGCTATGCAATTATACAATACAAAGGAAATTGAGTCTATACAATGCAAAGATAGTCTTACAATCTTCAGCAGCTCCAACAGTATTTTCAAGTGTTAATCAATTAGTTGTGGTTGTGGAGCAGGACCAGCATTGAGCCAGGCATTTTTATCCGCGATGTAATCACCTAACTTATAATATGCCTGATTGCATAGTGTGCGTTTTATACAAGACTTGAATTTTGTCTCATTCAGTTGAAGAATGTGGGGAGGTATTTTATTATAACATTTTAAACAGTACCCCATAAAAGATGAGTCTACTTTAGCCAGTATGAAACCTGGTTGAACTAATAGGTCCCTATTTCTAGTACTATAATTATGTCTTTCACCTCTTTTACTAAAAATATGTAAGGTTTTTCTTACATACATGATGTTTTCGTAGATATATTGACAAGGCACCGTCATGATGTTAATTTCCTTAAACAGTTCCCTTAGAGAATTGCGCATGCGGAGGTTATATATGGCTCTGATGGCTCTTTTCTGCAGAATAAAAATAGAATCGATGTCTGCAGCCCGTCCCCAAAGTAAAAATACCGTAAGACATGATACTATGAAAGTAACTAAAATAGTCTAGTCTCGCGGCATCTACATCAGTAAATTGACGGATTTTTCTGACAGCATAAGCTGCTGAACTTAGCCGTCCTGCAAGAGATGTTAAATGAGGACCCCATTGTAGCCTTGAGTCGAGCGTGATCCCCAGGAAAACAGTTTTATCGACGAATTCTAGTTTCTCTTGATTCAATATTATCTCACAATCACTACCCTTGACATTTGGTAAAGAAAATCTTATGCACTTGGTTTTTTTTCCATTTAATACTAAATTATTAGCAGTGAACCAATTTTGGACCTGCAGTATGGCGTGGCGAGTGGCGACATAAGGACCTTAGTAAATATTCATGTTATTTAGACAATGACATGACTGTGAGGACTATGAGGGTCATTTCTTTTTCTGTTTTCCTTCTTAGTTATAATCATTATCTGGCAGTTTGAGTAATTTACTCGGCCTAACCAAATGTCCTTTCTTTGGTATTGTTCGTCGAATCATTGAGCTCTTCAAGTTCTGAGTTGAGCTGCATGATTTTTGACAAATGCGTGCACTGATTGGACAGGTCCGCTCAATCTGTGTGGTTCTTTCCTCAAAAGACCATTTCAGTTACCAATCTACATGGTCTTCACACGATCTGACCACGATTTTGTCTGGACTTTAAAAGAGACTGTGACCTCTGACTTTGTTTCGGCCTTTCTTCTCAGAATAGTCAGATAGGAAACGCCGACCTCATCTAGTTTAAAAAATATGATTGACGTGTAAAAGTGTTTGTACGGTAGGCTCCAGAAGTCCATAATCAAAGTTACGAAGCAATAGCTTGGACGTTTAGTTTGACTTACGACCTTCTTATAATGAGTAGTTTGACACACACACCCGCATATTACTCGAATATTCACGCTATTGAATATTATAGTTCCGTGTCATGTTCGTCTTGTGCAAAACTTTATGGTTATACCCGCAGAAATCTAAATAAATAAATTATAAGGTGGACAGATGCACCATTCACCGCGACTAAATACTTAGAATGTTGTGGTTCTTTGTTGGTTGATAAAAATTTGATATTGTGGGTTAGTGAAATGTGTTTAATCTATTAGCGGTGCTGTTCATTTTGAAATGCAAGCAAATTAAAATATTGAGATTAAAGAGGTTATTATCACACTACGTAAAAGTGGACTTAATTATATCACAAATATTTGATGAAACCGGACTGACTGTGAGTGTGACTGTGATTTAATTATTTTATCGAATATTTATTTAATTAAAGTTTAACTGCTGATCCTTGTAGTTATTTTATTAAACGTTTTATATTTACCATAGGACCCTATGGTAAATATAAAACGTTTAATAAAATAAATAGAAGAAAAAAATTATATTTCCAAGAGTTTATTTATTTACTTTTGGAATGATGAATATTGCATTATGTATAAATTATAATATAATCATTTTGTAACATTTGAACTATTTTCAAAATAATTTTGTTTAAAAAAGTAATAACTTAATATTTTATAATTTTGCTAGTAGCCTTACAATATTCCTTTTTTGTTTTAGAGAAATTACCTACTGTGAGTCGGAGGGTCAAAAGATATAAGGAAGAGTATAGTCAGTGAATAAGAAACAAGTGGTTTTAACCAACCAGTTACCTACCAGATGAAGTTGCATTGCAAGGAAATATGAAGATACAATGCTTAAACATTATAGGATCCATAGGGGTTATACAACGTATTAAGTTATAAATTACAAATTGATTTTAGTAATATTAAAATATTATTGTGTCATATCCGTAATAAGGATTATTTTGAGGTTTATAGTTTCAATCTTCTTTTCAAAATGAATTTTGAAAATGAATACTTAAGCTATATCCGCAATTAAAGCACAATATTATTTTATTACTAAGATAGTTACAATATTTTAAGTCTAATGGTCGTAGCTCACTGATTACCTGCTTACTTCAGTAAATTGTTCTTTATGAGAAAATAAACTGTTTTAAAAGTTTATTTATCAAATTATAACGAATAAAAATTTTGAAATCACTTAAAAACTTTTTTATTTTTACCCCCATATTTCAATAACAATATCATAATACAAATAAAATAAATATTACATTATTATTCTCGTGTATTAATTTATCGAATAAAAAAAAAGATAAGATTATTGTTGAAAAGATAAATCAAAGTTTCATCTCGAGATTCGAACCCAGGCCTGCGTGTTTACTAATCCTATACGCTACGTTATCCGCTAGCAGTACTTGTTATGAAGTTGTGAATTTTAGCAGTGGTATGAACCAACGAAGGTCATACGTAATTACGCCGCGCGTGTGAAAAAGCGACCACGGTATGTTTTTGTTTCGTTCGACTAGTTAGCCAGTGTACACACACAGATGTAAATACGGGCCTGCGGCGCGGGCGCGGGGACGGCGCGAAGCATGTTCACAGAAATTTCAACCATAGCGTGCCTATGCAGAATTGTTGCATACTGTACAAACCTACTTTACCATGTCATAGATTTACCGGGTGATTCTTTTCTAGCCTGTTTTGGCAAGTCCAAAACGACAGCAAATAGAGGAAAACGTTGAAGCATAAGCTGATTTTTAAAGACAATAAAAATTCATTCTTTAAGTCGTCTCACAACAATCACAAAAACTTTACAGGGTATCCTAATCACACAACAAATACTAAGCAAACAGGATGGTCCAAATAGTGATGTCAATAAAAAAAATTAGATTTGAAAAAATGAGATTCCCCATGCCTAGAGGAGACATGAGGAATCTCATTTTTTCCGAAAATACCCCATGCATGTTGCACGACTTTTAATAGTTTAGGAGATATGAATATTGTTTTTAATTTATGGGGAAATTAATCGGGGATATTTTTAAAAATGAATAGTTTTTTTCGACAAGTTCTTTTTATGATTTTTTTTGCGATGGGACTATCGTAAAATAACCTTTCATGTATAAAAAAAAATATCTTCCTAACATTAGTGCAAGATAACTTTTTTTATCGAAGTCAAATCTCCACACAAAAAGCACATGAATATGATGAGATTTTTTTGAATAAATCCTCCTGGATTTTTTTTTATTCTGTAAAAACCCACTATAATTTCAGCTGTTCTGAGTTGACACCTGTCTAGTTATTTTCCTATCACAATGATAAACATGTTAATCATGTTTACCATTGTGATAGGAAAATAACTCGCAATTATTACATGTTTATCATTGTGATAGGAAAATAACTGCCAGCTATTCTGAGTTGACACCTGTCTAGTTAATCATGTTAATCATGTTTATCATTGTGATAGGAAAATAACTAGACAGGTGTCAACTCAGAATAGCTGGCAGTTATTGATGATATTACACAATAATTATTGAAATAATAATAAAGTGTAAAAGTTCCATTGCTTTGATAATGTCATCGATTCGTATCTTCTCGTGACAGCCATTTTTGTTATTATTGTTTGTATAGCGTATAAACGAATAATTACGAGCTTGACAGACTCTAGTTTATAGGAAGGCAGGGGGACATCGAAGGGCAACCTTTTATCATGGAGTCAATATAATTATGATTCTGAACCATATATACCTATTATATTTCAATATAGTATATTTGCGTTGAAATTTTTCATTGGTTATTAAAAAACAATTGCTGTTCCATCATTTTGACCGCGTAGACAATGCAGTTTTCTATGAAACAGATTTTTATTTGATAACCTCATGTGTATATTACACACGTAGGCTCTAGAATCATGTGCTGAATTCTTGATTACAGTTAGCGCGTCGGTGTCCCTTCCACCATATATACTCGTACTTACTACATGGATACAAATAGCAAAATCTAAGAAAATTTGCAACACTACGAACACTACACAAATATTAAACTAAAATTAGTTTATATAACATGGTTAAACTGCAACATGACAACAATGTATGTAGCAGACAGCGACAACATCATAGGAAACAAGTACATTCCTAGAGAAAAAGTGCCAAATTTAATGACAATAGGATTCGTCGTAACTAAACGGTTTAGATCCTTTAGCTGTCTCGTGTCAGATTTTGAACTATCTGAAAATGAAAAATAAAATTAATTATTGCTCTTAATTATTTCTATGATAATTATTTCTCTGCAAAAGAATATCTGAGTAGACCCACTGCAGTGCAGAGGCGTCTCTTTCCTTTTCTAACTACACTCGGTCTTGGGACTAAATCATTTCTGCCTAAGGACGTCAAGACATCTTTACCAGGATTTACCACAATGTCAAAAAAAAATTATACAGGCTGTTTGGTGCATCGTTTGCCAAATGCAATTGGCCGCAAGAAGAGGTCATTTGCTATCTCTTAAGGCCCAGTAACTCATTCCTTGTGACACTGTTTTTTTTATTATGACTTTTTAATTTTAATTTTGAAAAATACAAGAATTCTGCATTTAAGCTTAATTTTTTTTTAGTTATGAGTGCAGCGTTCAAATTTCATTTTAATTCTTCGGTTTACTTTTGTATGGTTCTATGAAATTCAAAATTACTAGCTAATAACATCTAGTTCCTTTTTAATAACTCACAAAGTTTTTGAAGAAAGGAACAATACACTTAACACTCTACTTTAAATTGCTGTAAAAAAAAAAACTAAAAGTGATTGGGATCTTCGAATTCTTTTAAAAAGTTCTCTAGTTTGTCCGCTTTCCAAGGGTGTGCAATATACCAATAAAAAACGTTTAATAACTTCAGTAATTCGCTAAATGTGTAATCGAGACACATCAGGCTGATATTCGATATTACGGTAAGAATACTAGTTTTCACATAAATAACATTCTTTAAGTAGGTGGATAGTGTTATCTCACTCTTACGCAGTCTCTTATCTCTTTCTAGGGTTCTAAATTTCCTCGAACTTGAAATAAAAAATGAACTTTTATTTAATAAGTACCTAATTATAAATTTTGTTCAAATTGTCCTCCACTATTGCGTACACACGCGCGACATCTTCGTCTTATCGCGACTGTAGTGGCGTGTAAACGTATTTCTGCTTTGATCACTATCAAAGCAGAAATACGTTTACACGCCACTACATGCATTATATTCATAATTTCATATTCATTTATTTGCATGCCATAATGGGAATTAAGATGTTACAAGTAGGCTTAAAGCTAAGATACAGTTATGGACCCTGTAACACAGCAACATAAGTAACAGGGATAAACTATTCAATTAAAATTAAACATTAAAATTAGAAATTAGATTAAATTAAATTAGCATTTATAACATGAAAAATAAATTATAATAATTATACAATATTTATTGTTTATTTTATACGCGTGAATGTAATAATAATAATGTAATATGTAATCTCAATTAAATATTTAAAATTAATTATTGCAATTCCAGTCATAGTTTATCATTCATATATTCAGTTATATTATAGTAGCTTTTGTTTATTAGAAATAGCTTTAATTTATTACTAAACATTTTATATTTATTTATATTCTTATCCACTCACGCGCGCAACGACGTCCCGTACCCCGCGGTAACGCCTTCTTATACGCACGTATGTTTTTAGCACATTTTTTTCGACGCGCCGCGGAGCGCCCTCGCCACTTATACACGACTCGTACAGAAAAAATTTTATGGACCGCTGTTAAACTAATGGCTGTTTCTTCAAGTGGATAGACAAGGGTATCTACCCTTGTCTAACAAAACTTGTTCCGTAATTTTAAGAGACTTTGATTTTTTTTAATAATTGTTTATTTTTAATGTTTGTTTACATTACGACAATTAAAAATTAAAATAATATTATTTCAAAATCGAAAGCGATGACCCTATTTTTTTATTTACCTAAAAAATATCCCCACTCATACTGAATCGAATGACATATAATACATAGCATTGTTGTTCCAAAGTTTTGATATACAATAACAATAACATCACGCGAGTATCAAATTACGCATGCGTCATCGCCGTCATTTGTTTATTTAAAGATTTTCAACTACAGATAACTTATTTCGTAATGCCGATATAACCACACGGCCTGTGGCACAAATGTACTTCATCTAACCACTCGACTAATGAACCTGGAACGTGAGCAATACTCCCATAGACAAAATTACTAAAAATAAAATACTGCGGTGTGGAAAATGCTTGCTGTCGCAGTTTTTTCAATGGCCGATCTTGGCTTTCGAGCGAGTGTAACATTTTCCTCAATGGATTCTTGTGGCGTTTGGCGCGTATATGTTCCGGTAGTTTATTATACATTTTTATTAACATTACATATGTACTTGATGAATGCATTTTAAGTCGTGATGTTGGAATGTTTAGTCTGTTTTTGTGTCTTAGAGTGAATCTATTCTGTATGTCTTCTCTCTTTGTGTATAATTCGGGATTTTTGCGTACAAAATTACAAATTTCAAATATATAAAGGCAAGGCAAGGTCAAAATACTTTTTCCCAAGGGTTATTTTTTATTTAATATTTGTAAAACGTTCAATCCGTGCGGGATAACATGACATCTGGCAGAGTGACGTCAAAGCCGTTACCTAGAACATCGGTGAGGTACGCAGTAGAGCTAAAAAGGGTTTGCATTCCACGTTAGCGCGTACGGTTGTAAGTCACTATCAAAGCAGAAATACGTTTACACACCACTACAGTCGAGATAAGACGAAGATGTCGCGCGTGTGTACGCAATAGTGGAGGACAGTTTGAACAAAATTTATAATAAGGTTCTTATTAAATAAGTTTATTTTTTATTTCAAGTTCGAGGAAAGTTAGAACCCTAGAAAGAGATAAGAGACTGCGTAAGAGTGAGATAACACTATCCACCTACTTAAAGAATGTTATTTATGTGAAAACTAGTGTTCTTACCGTAATATCGAATATCAGCCTGATGTGTCTCCATTACACATTTAGCGAATTACTGAAGTTATTAAAAGTTGTTTTGGTATATTGCACACCGTTGGAAAGGGGACAAACTAGAGAACTTTTTAAAAGAATTCGAAGATCCCGATCGCTTTTAGTTTTTTTTACAGCTGTTTAAATTTGAGTGTTAAGTGTATTTCTCTTTTTTTTTCAAAAAAATTGTGACTTATTAAAAAGGATCTAGATGTTATTAGCAAGTAATTTTGAATTTCATAGAACCATACAAGAGTAAACTTAAGAATTAAAATGAAATTTGAATACACTCATAACTTTAAAAAAATTAAGCTTAAATGCAGAATTCTTGTATTTTTCTAAATAAAAATTAAAAAGTCATATAAAAAAATCAGTATAACAAGGAATGAGTTACTGGGCCTTAACAGATAGCAAGTGACCTCTCCTTTCGGCCTTTGCATTTGGCATACGATGCACCAAACACCCTGTATAACATTATATTTCAGCAAATAATTACAGAATTATGGACATGAATAAATAAACTTACGAGAAGACACTTCACACGCCAGAATTGCCAAAGCCTTATTGAAAGTATTAAATTCATTTTGCAACTTCTGACCGGCAACTAAAAGAGTGAACGTAGCTGACATGTGATATATTAAAGCATACACGATGTTTGTTGTTGCGAAACTTCTTTCTAAGTCCTGCAAATAATCTTTCCATTTTATTCTCTGTTATTTCAAGCAAACGCAAGCAAGGAAGGGCTGCAAGCTGAGCATGACGTTTTTATCCAAGGTTGGTTTTTCCATAAGGACAAATAACGTTATTGAATTATTGCTACAGTAAAATTAACTTTAAGTACGTTACCTTTTTAATAATTGCGTTAAAAATTCCATACATTGAAGAAATACACTGCACCATAGCTATACCGAGAGAAAACAGCAGCTGAAAATAAAGTTACTTTAGCTTACCAATTTATATAATAAAATGTAGCCTATTATGTACCTATTATGAGACGAAATATCATTGGTTTTCTCACTTTCGGTAGTATCAAACAATATTTTTCTGGCTATGTGAGTGCTACACACATTAAAAACATACCACTAAATAAAGGCCAAGGATGTACTTGAAGAACTCCTGTCCGTTTTTTAACTATTTATGGCCGATAATATTTGACCATAGGATGCTATTGTGCCATTATTTGGTCAGAAGAGCATTAAACAAACTTCAGTAGTTTTATGAGACAACTTCTATACTGCTTTGTAACCTATATAGAAATACTTTTCGTGCTCATCCTATCGAAGGCCTAACTTAGGGCAACGAAAGCTCACATCAGAGCAATTTGGAGTCCTAAAGTGGAAATCACATCTATATCAAAAAGTTAGGGGTAGAATGATTTCCTACTTTTGATTGGTACTGTACTTGTATTTTGTAACGTTAAATTGAAATCAATTAAAAATACTCACCAATTCTTGATAACACACTGATATATTTTTACAGCAAGCCATGATGTGTTGATACTTTTCTGTCCAGCAATTCACTTTCCTAGGCAAATTAATGCATTCCTCATTCGCGTCGAAGCTTATTTCATTGGTTTCTTGCTCGTTATACTTCTTCAGTACATTATTTACAGACTTGTTCAAACATTTGAGGTAATCGTAAGTGTTAGTTATTGCGCAATACACTACTAGATGTTCCAGCGTGTAGCGAATGTCTACCCATAGTTCATAGACGACCAGTACTAGAATGTCTCTCAAAAGATTTGTTTTAATTAAATACCAGTTAATAAGCCTTACCAGCAGGAGTATGACAGCCATCACAGTAAACACCACGAAACCAATCAAACATTTGACTTTTAGTTTTTTCTCTGAATTTTTATAATGGTCTCCATCTTTGAAACAGTCATGGAGCTTTCGCAGATTCTCGGCAAATTTTCTAAATGATTCCGAATTTACAATTCCACCAATTATTATTACGAAGCTCTTTAATAGAATCAGTAACTGGAACAGATCTGTCACCAACCTATCTTTATCGCTGTAGTCGAAATTAATGAAATTCGTCAAGATGACATTATTTACGGTAATGACTATAGAAAGGGATAGTTCAACGATTATACGCGTTACTGCTATAAACTTTTGACTTTTATTTAAACTCAAGTAGTTTCTGTAGACACACATAAAATTTTCACCATATATTAAACTGTAGAATAAATTCATGATGGCGACTGGAGTGTTCTAGAAAGATGTTTTGTTACAAATGATGGAACGTGTCACCTGTGACCTCGTTAAACTTAATGTAGGAACATTTTCTTAATCATTTTAGGCACTTGCTTTTATGAAAAATAAACACGTCATGACTAGACTATGTTAATGCTAATAAAATAGGAAAATATTAATGTACCTAGGTGACACTTCGAGGTTGGGTAGATGAAGATTAATAACAATATGATGTCTTACGTAAGTAGTATGAAATAAGGTTCATTATTCATTGATAACGGTTTAGTAATAAGAGATATAATATGTATTTATCTTGCCCGTGTTAGAAATTAAAAAGACGAGTAGTGGATAGTTGGTTAGTTGGTTGGTCAGTTGGGTTGAAATCCACTTAATTTTAGCAAGCAGAATGGTTACTGTTTTTTCTGTGTATGAAAATACCTATGAATATGGTGTTTAAACATAGAAAGACAAGACTAAGGTTTTATTTCAATTAGTCTTTTCAGTTAAATAGGTTACGTTTTAATGAGAAAACTGGTTGTCCGTCAAAAGTAGGTCTTCATGAAGAAGAAGGTCATTAAACTCCATGGCAGCCTGTTACAAAGTATTTTATCAACACATTTTTACATTGGCATACATTTTTGTTGACACGTTAATCTTTAAACTATTTTTAGGGTTCCATAGTCAACCCTTATAGTTTCGCCATGTCCGTCCAACTGTCTGCCTGTCCATAACATAGCTCAGATTTTTGTTTTCCATCTTTCGCAAGCCCGCGCGGCCTCCTTCCAGTTTGAATGGAACCTGTCCAGCTCGTCCCGCCATCTCTTACGTGGTCTGCCGCGACCCCGCCTCAGTTTGTCCGGCATGCAGCAGACATGTCCTGCCCAGTCTCATTTAAGTTGAGCAGCCTTTTGAGCCATCTTTGTTTTGGAGCGCAGTATTGTGTTTCGAACACGATCCGATAACTTAACGCCTAGTATATCCATTGCTCGTTGGCAGACCTTGAGTTTGGACTTCTGGATGTTAGTCAAAGACCAAGTTTGTGCACCATAGGTTAAGACGGGAAGAATTCACATGTCCATGAGCCTGCGTTGCAGTGCCATAGGCAACTCACCCTTAAATAGTTCCTTCAAGGGCCAGTAGCTCTTCCAGGCGTTTTGCGTTCGTCTTGAGATTTCTTTATCTTGCCTCGCCTGTTACCCAGGTCCAGGAATACCTGGACATGTTGTATTATCTCCCAGTCTATTTATATGCTTCTAGGTGTTTCGTTGCACATAACTTTGGTCTTCAGACTCGTCATCTGCCTAGCCTTTTCCCAACTATGTTGGGGTCGGCTTCCAGTCTAACCGGATGCAGCTGAATACCAGTATTTTACATGAAGCCGCTGCCTATCTGACCTCCACAACCCTGTTACTGGGTAATACGATACCAATTGGTAAGACTGGTTGTCAGACTTTCGGGCTTCTGACTACCCGTAACGATTGTCAAAGAACCATGAATGACAGCCGGGACCAACGGCTTAACGTGCTTTCCGAGGCACGGAGGGGTCACAGTATGCAAAGGTGGTCACCCATCCACAGACCAACCGCGGCAAGCGTAGCTTAACCTGATCGATCGCTCTGTGCGGCTGTTATTATTTAGCCACGGGCCCCTCTACTTTGGTCTCTGAAGACCAAAGTAAAAAAGTAAAAAATTAGTACTAAGAGTCTGAACTCTTAGTACTAATTTTTTAAGGTACCTTGCCTACATCTCAAGTGTCGATGATGTTTTTCTCATCTTTCCCATAGGTGTCGTGGAAAGACCGTTCACAAATACTGCGATGTGTAAAAACCATTTTTCGATTCAGGGATCCGTTTGCGTTTGATTAAGCTTTAAAGTGTTAATTCCCCTGCCAACTAAATGGTTGTGTTGTGATAGATATGTGAAACAATTTCACGGCAGTAGTAAATATAACAAAGTTAAAAGGAAAACTTTCAAGCTGGCAAACGCTAAACGACTAAACGACGACAGACACTACGCCGACAGACTGAACACCGACAAGACTTTACTTCGACGGGACTCTTCGCCGACAGGACACTTTGCCGACAGGACTCTTCGCCGACAGGCTCATCAGCGACACAACTTATCTCCGATAATCAGACACTTGCTTTGTAAATCGATTATGCTTTTCTTGTAATTAAATAATTCATACAAAATAAAGATCTTGCATTGGTTTTTAGTATAATAACATTAATACTTTATGTGACATTACAACATTGTAACGTATATTAAGGTGCCTAATCCTCAAACATTAACTACCTATTTTAAGATGTGGATTTGAAGGTATTTATAAAATATTAAGTTCACTTGTTGAAATATTCGCTCCGAGAGATTTAAATGTGCTTATAATATACGTCGACCGTAGGTTCAATTGGTGTAAGGGACAAAATACCCAAAATGAGTTGAGTATACAGTTTTGTTCAGAATTTTTCGCTCTTTCGAATGGTGTAAATAAAAAAATTCTAGCTTAAAAAAAATGTCCCTTACCCCACTGATTTTTTGGATCCAAATTTCGAATCAGCCCCATAATAACAATGTATCTGAAAAACTATGCAATATAGCAATTTGAAATGGTGTAATTACCGCTGCCAATCCACTTCAAATAAGGTAAGGGTCTTTCCAATCAACGAATTACCATTACATGGTTTATTTTTGAAGAAATCATAATAAAACTGACCTTACACTAATTTCTTTGTTATCTCAAAAAATAAATATCATCCATACTTTAAATGGATTGCACGAGTTTTGACATAGTTGTCCCTTACCCCAATTTGCATTGTCATACTTTAAGCAGTGTCAACGTTACACCTATTTGAATCGAATTATATTTAGGATCAGTGTCCGTTACTACAATTTGCTCGTCAGAAGTAATGAATATTTATCCCTGTTACCTTTATTTACACATACTTCATAACGCAAGATAGCTCGTGCTTCCACTATTACCATCCTTTTCTATCTCTCAAAGTTTTCTGTGTGTGAAAGAGAGGATAATACCAATGCGAAAGCAGCGCGCGGGCATAAAAAAAAGTCGCTTTCATATCTTTACTGTGCTATCAGTGCAAGTTCACCTGTCGTTTGGTCGGGATTATGCATGGTTTTTCACAAAAAGAATGTCGTAGAAATGGAAAAACAAAACCATTTAAACCAGTTGCTCCGACGAAGACAGAAGAATCATAATAATATAAAACTATTCAATGTTACCTAATTATTCTCTAATCATCATTTCAGCCGAAAGACTTCCACTGCTGGACATAGGCCTCCCCCAAGCACCTCCACTTTGACCGGTTCTGTGCTTCTCCCATCCAACGGGTTCCTGCGGCCTTCACAAGGTCGTCTTTCCATCTTGTGGGAGGCCTTCCAACTCTACGTCTTCCGGTACGCGGTCACCACTCCAGAACCTTTCGGCTCCATCGGCCATCTGTTCTGAGAACAATGTGCCCTGCCCACTGCCACTTAAGTTTGGCAATTCTTCGGGCTATGTCGGTTACCTCGGTTCTTCTGCGGATCTCCTCATTGATTCGATCACGCAGGGAAACTCCAAGCATAGCCCTCTCCATTGCCATTTGGGTGACTTTTAGCCTTCTAATAAGGCCCATTGCAAGCAACCACGTTCATCACTGGCAACACGCACTGCTCAAAGATTTTCGTCTTGAGACACTGCGGTAGTGGGACGAGAAGATATTGTGTAGCTTCCAGAACTCTGCCCAGCCGAGTCGGATTCAACGATTGACCTCTTTCTCGAAGTTGGACCTACCTAAATGGACAGTTAGTCCTAGGTAAACATACTCGAGTCCTACTTCGAGTGTAGCGTCTCCGATCTTTATGAGAGTGGGTGTTACATGGGCATTTGACATGACCTTCGTTTTGTCCATGTTCAATTTAAGACTCACTCTTTCGGGGGCTCTACCGAGATCATCGAGCATTGTTCTGAGGTCCTCCATAGTCTCAGCCATGACTACAATATCGTCGGCAAACCGAAGGTGAGTTATGTACTCGCCATTTATGTTAATGCCAGCCCTTTTCCAGTCCAGTACCTCGAAGACATCCTCCAGTGCATCGGTGAACAGTTTTGGAGAGATAACGTCTCCCTACCTCACACCTCGCTGCAGAAGGATAGGTTTCGAGGTCTGATCCTGGAGTTGGACTGACATATTTGCATTTTCGTACAGACACTTCAGCACCTTGATGTACCGATAGTCGATCTGGCACAGTTGAAGAGACTGCAGCACAGCCCATGTCTTGATCGAATCAAAGGCTTTCTCGTAGTCCACAAACGCTAAGCAGGGAGACAGGTTAAACTCTTCGGTCTTCTGTATAACCTGTCACAGCGTATGTATTTGTTCTAAGGTGCTAAAGCCTTTACGGAATCCGGCTTGTTCGGGAGGCTGGAAGTCGTCAAACCTGCGCGTGAGACGGTTCGTGATGACTCTCGAAAACAGCTTGATGGGCCTATAATTCATAAGAGGGTATTGTCATCCTTCTTAAAGAAAAGTATCACCACACCTCTGTTCCATGCCTGTGGTGTTTTGCTCTCGAGTCTGACGGAACCAAACAGCTTCTCAAGGGCCTTAAGAACGGGTTTTCCGCCGGCCTTTAGGAGCTCGGCCGTAATTCCGTCGGCCTTCAGGAGCTCGGCCGTAATTCCGTCATCACCCGGCGCCTGGTTGTTTTTGACCTGCTTCAGAGCCATCCTAATTTCGTACAGGCGTCCGGGATGTCTTCGCTATAGTGTCGGGTCAATCTAGCTCTTGGGTCGTTTGCCAGGTTCACGACCGCGTACCGGAAGACTTAGCGTTAGGCCTCCCACAAGGTGGTCCGACGACCTTGTGAAGGCCGCAGGAACCCGTTGGATGCGAGAAGCACAGAAACGGTCAAAGTGGAGGTGCTTGGGGGCGACTTATGTCCAGCAGTGGACGATTTTCGGCTGAAATTATGATGATGACAATTCTTGTATTTGAATAAGAATTCAAAGTACCTATACCTAAGTAAAATTGTTACCATTTTTAGGGTTCCGTAGCCAAATAGCAAAAACGGGGTTCCGTTTTTGCCATTTGGCTACGGAACCCTATAGATTCGTCATGTCTGTCTGTCTGTCTGTCTGTCCGTCTGTCTGTCTGTCTGTCTGTCTGTCCGTCCGTATGTCACAGCCACTTTTCTCCGAAACTATAAGAACTATACTGTTGAGACTTGGTAAGTAGATGTATTCTGTGAACCGCATCAAGATTTTAACACTAAAATAGAAAAAAAAACAATAAATTTTAGGGTTCCCCATACTTAGAACCGAAACTCAAATTTTTTTTTTTCGTCAAACTCATACGTGTGGGGTATCTATGGGTAGGTCTTTAAAAATGATATTGAGGTTTCTAATATCATTTATTCTAAACTGAATAATTTGCGCGAGAGACACTTCCAAAGTGGTAAAATGTGTGTCCCCCCCCCTGTAACTTCTAAAATAAGAGAATGATAAAACTAAAAAAAATATATGATGTACCATGTAAACTACCACCGAAAATTGGTTTGAACGAGATCTAATAAGTCGTTTTTTTTAATACGTCATAAATCGTAAACCGCAATTTACCATTCATTCAATCAACTCAAAAACAAAAAAAAACATTTAATTTCATAAACATAAACCTTATGCATAAACCCGGATGTTACGGAACCCTCGGTGCGCGAGTCCGACTCGCTCTTGCCCGGTTTTTTATAGTTTGATTATAATAAACATATTAAATGAAATAAAAATTTATTACAGCTAATAGAAATCGGCTATTACAATGTACAAAATTGCATGTAAGCGACACGAAAAAAAACGCACACACGGTTCTAATACATTTTCATGTCTCTTACATGATTTTTTGTAACGATTTCCAAATTTAAGATATCCGTACGTCAAAAGTGTGTGCTTCTTTTTCTATCAAAAATCTCTTTACACTGTATTATTTTTAATTCATTTTTTCAACAAGACCTTTACACGATTTTATCATTATAGGTTGGATCCAACGTAGATATCAATTTAATGTAAGGGGCGGGACTACAAGATACTTGTTCAGTAAGGGACATTACTAACAAAATACGTTGGTGTAAGGGACGTCTATTTTCTTAAATACCTAACTTATTTAAATAAATGTTATACAGGTAGATAGAGCACCAAAATACAAGATGATGTGTGAAATCAGATCCGAAAAAGTTATGGGCGATTTAGTGCGAAAAAAAACTTTGTCGGCCTCTCCTGAAAAATCGTATTTTGTCCCTTACACCAATTGAACCTACGGTCGACGATATTATTATTTTCATACCAATAATCCATCAATTACCTCTTTATAATTTCTTTAATAATGAGTTCATGTGAATTTATCAAATCAAAAACCGGTAACTTAAAGGACATGATTGACCGGACCGGTGATTGAAGGATATTTGTATCCGAATAAACTTCATGGGGATGTGTTTTATTGGAGTTGTGTCGAAAATAAAAAAATAATTGTAACGTCTTTGTGAAAACCAAAATTTCTGACGGGAAACATGATTTGGTAACTAAAACTATCAGGCAGCATTGTCAAATGCCGAATCCCGAACTACTGGTTGTTCGTAAATTCCAGACTAAAATAAAAAAACAAAGCTCATTGTAATGTGGATTCATCTGTACAAATAATACAAAGTTGTATGAAGGATGTTCCAAAAGTAGGTAATAATTGGGGTTTCCAGATCAAAGAAGATCTGGAAACCCGCAATTATTACCATTGGGGTTTCTAGATCAAAGAAGATCTGGAAACCCGCAATTTTCCCCTCATTCATCATTTCATTCATTCAGCACATTAGAAAGATCTGGAAAGCCGCTATTTTCACCAATTTTATATTATTCACTATTTAATTGAAAATAACTTTGAAACTGATTTAAATAAAAGGAATTTCATCTTCCGGTAGAATCTGGTAGCATATAACGTCTTCTGAATCAGGTATCACTAATTCACGCATTATGCTCCTCATTGACGATGTGCCGGTGACCCGACACTTTGCTGAACCCGCTTTCAATTTTTCAGGACCAATCTGCATATCGTTAACTCGGGAGAATATTAGCTTTCTATTACCGCTTTTAAAGACAAGTTTTTGAATGTTTTCCGAATATGCAGCATGCATGTTTTGACAGAATAAATCTTCTTGTGTTGTTTCTCTGACTTGAGGTTTTGATGAATCTGCGCTCGATTTTTTATGAGCGGGCTGCATATCACGGACAAATATAGCCTCACCATTAGCGTTCTGAATAATAATTTTACAAATGCCTTCAGAAGTATATTTTACTGAATCTTGCATTGTAGCTAATAAAATTTATTTTTTAAATTTGTTTAATTTAGTCTGTGATCCAACCTTTTAACTACAATTTCAGGAATCGAATGTCGCATACTGACTTCCTAGTTCTTGATACGGTTAATTATAAATGTATAATGACATCGCACAGGTGTTACCGGCAATTTATAACGATTAACATTGGGGGATTAGTAGGGATAGGAAACAGTTAACTATTACTAATTGTGAAAAATTAAACAAGTAAGTATTTATTTCAAAAATTTATTATCTATACACCATTTATTTAAACATATTACATTTTTTAAAGCACATATTGTATCATGATAAATACAACTATACACATCATGAGAATGTTCATATTTATTGTACAAGCTTAATAAATTAGGACAACCTTCATCTTCTAAATTATGAATATTATTATTATTTAAAAATTTTCTTAACCACAACACTTTTTCTAAACCTTTGGTATAAACACTTTTATTTCTTAAAATATCTACAATCAAATTCTGATGATTTGAATAAGGCACAAATCCGTCTTTCCAGTATATCTTTCTATTACGTTCAATCCAACTGACTTGCCGTTTTTCTGATTTCGTCAAATCGTAAATGGAAATGGTGGCTTAATTAAAAACACGTGAATTTTTTTATTCCATAATACAGCAATTTCTTTAATGATAAATTCATTTGTTTCTGTTTTAAAACCTTGAACATCTACAATGGCAGTCATGACAACCTGCGCACAATGTTGCTGAGAGGTTTGTATTCCACAAGTCGATCGTTTATAATCAAACAATATGCAGTTGTTTTATCTGGTATTGCTGTAGAACATTCAATCTCCAACCTCACGTCCACTGGACCTGTTTTTAGGCTATCGTTTTGTCTTGAGCAGTCCAAGATAAAGAGAGGGGCTTTTTCTTTGAACTCCTTTAGGTCAAGCAACGGGTCTACTGGACAGTTGTAATACGACTGACGAAATTTCACAAACATTTCATATAATATACTATATTTGTTCTCAGAAAACTTTAAACCTAAAGGTTCGTAGGGATAATATTGTGAATTCAAAAAGAGCGTAACGTTTGTTACTTCACAATGATCGAATACTGAACTGTCTCTAGTTTGATTATTTTTTCGATTAGTTTGTAAACAAAAAATTACATATCGGGGTTTTTCTAATTGTGAAGCAGTTTTAACTGACCAAGAATGCTTTGTGGTTTGGGGTAGTAACGGATACTCATATAAATCCCAGTTTCTAAACGCTATCTGAATAGGTTTATCTCTTTCTAAATGTTTTAAAAGTGTCAGTCGTTCTCGGTCTGATACTTTTATGTGTGGCACCCTCCACTGAACTCTCTCTATGTCTATTTGAAAATGAGCAATATCATCAGTAAGGATAACGCTATTTAAGTTAGTGTTACTTCTGTTCAATATAAGTTCATGTTTGCAATTTATCACTATTTTATTGTAATCCTCTGCAAACCCTAAAACTTTATTTAATGGTATCACAGCACTAAAATTTCCATCACTTTGAAATCCCTGCAAACTCCAACCCCATAGGGTAGCAACTTTATTTTCTGCTTCATTTAATGAGATGTATGATTTTATTGTTGACGTTATTCCAGAATTTTTTATACGGTCTATTTCAATACCATTCATTTCGTATCTGATGTCTTGAAACAAAGACATAACAGGGTTATTAGTGAACGTAACAGTTTTCTTGATTGGTTTCCCATCTTTCCCGAAAAACTTCGCTTGTCCTTCGACGTAAATTGAACTGGCTGATGGTAGGACGTATATGTCTTGCTGGTGGATGGGAATTCTGATTTCATCGTTTTCTCTAAAGCTGCTATTGTAGGGATTGTATGAATGGACTTCGTAACTTTCGATCGAAGTGTCGAAGTGCGGTAATTCAGTAATCTGTAGTATATTCATACTTTAAACCCTAGGGCCTTAAGAAAATCTTTATTTACTTTAGTCAATTTCTTAACTGTTTTCTTACGTCTTTGCACCTTAGCAATCGCAGAAGAACTAAGATGTTTTTCAATCGCTGGGGTATTTTTATAATAAACTATCATTTTGTTTTTCTTAAATGAAGACGTAACTGAACTTGTTCCTCCCCAAAGTTAATACAGTGACCAAATTGATCTACAATCTTAACAGATACCTGTGAAATTATATTTTTGTTTACTGGAAAGTAAATAACATTTTGTGGTATTTCAATGCACTGATGACCTGGAGTAGTATCAGACACAAATTCATGAATAAAATGAGTTGGTAATCCGTTGCAGTACGAACCGTGAACAAGATCACATTCGATTCTGATTACAGACAGACCTCTGTTAGTAACGGGGATACTTGGTCTTGATTTTAATACTGAAAAGTATATCAAACCGCACTCGTATTGATCTGCCAACTGCAGTGGTGGTTGAAAGTATGAAACCAGTTCCGATTTATTTCCAGAGATGGTAACCGTAGCAGACATGCTTCTATACTGGCCTCTTTCGGAAGATCCTGTTTATTATATTCCTTCACTACACCAAAAATTCTTCAAAAAGTTTAAACATAGATGTCCACAATTAAAAGGGTGATCACGCTGAATATTATCATAATTATAGTGAATTTTGGACCCCAAGTATTTTATAAATTCTTTTGGAGGCTTAAGATTGCCGTAACTATCAAAATACTCGATATAATCGTTGTATTTGGCATAGGCTACCCAATGAGAACCAGGATTTTTAGAGCTATCCAAATTTATAACTCCACATTCTTTTTTAAAAGGGTGTTTAGGGAGCTTATCTCTCATAAAGACACCTCTGAAATAGGGAATGTTATTTCCATACTTCAAAATGTCTAAATTAGTCAAGGCTCGTTTGGGTAGCCGATATCTTAGTTTTTTTCTTTTGATACAAAAATTCCGAGCCCATCTTTATGTGGTTTAAGGTGTAGTCCTTTTCCGATACAGAGAGCTTCCATCTTTTCATTGTGTCTCTTCGATTCAGTCCATAACTTTTTAGCCATCTTGAATTCATTAATGGTTTTAGCAATACCAGCTGCACCCCCTGCTAAAGCCCCTACCGCTGATAATCCCGCAAAAATCGGAATCAAAGGCAATACTCCACCAGTTTTTGGTATAGGAATAACACGAGGAAGTTTAATGGATGTATCATCAGCTAATTCTCTGGCAGCGGCCATTGCTAATTTTATTGCCACTTTCTTGCATTTTGGTTTTAATTTTTTAATATGTCTCTTCGTTTTGCTAATAACATTTTTAAATTTGTTTTTTAATCCTTTTCCAGGTTTAATTTTAGGAGAACACTTTTTGCTATCTTGTTTTAGGCCAAAACCAGTTTTAATTTTTGTTGACATAGCGCTGGTTACTAAGCGCGCTGCTAGTTTTTCCCCTACACTAGCATCTGAGGCAAGTGCTCGCTCTTTAGCCATATTTAACAAAACTAAATCTGCCTTGTGGCGATCTTTTAAGTTTGAAGACTTATGATAGGCAATGTCGTGTTGTTTGCAATATTCGTCTAATTTATTAACACCTTTATCTCCACGTGTAAGTCTTTTAATTAATTTAGTGCCAGGCCCACAATAATTGTATCCTGGTAAATGTAATTCAAATGGTAAATGATTTATAATCCAATTGAGAAGACTACTCTCTTCAATACACATCATAAGACTGATCCATTTTGGACAGAATACTTAATAAATATTCGATTTATCAATCCAACTGTTTTCAGAAGAAGGCAAACCTAACCATTTTACTAAAACTCTATCTCCTTTTCTTTTAAGAACTTTCTCAACAAGATATAAATTAGGATTTTTCGTCTTTTGAAGCTCTTGTACATAAAATGCACCTAAAATGGGTTGACCTCTGATTGTATCTTCTATTAAATAGGTGATAGGATTTGTATTTTGTATCATTCGAATTTTAAATATTTCTGTAGACCAGTTGGGAGTGTAACCTTTTTCAAATGTTCCTTTGTACTTACTGATACGCACATAATCACCAATTTTATATTTTCTTCTAATATTATGATTTCTCACCAACCTTGAATACCTTTCTAATATATGTTTTTTATTAATATTATCCACATTAGCGGGAACTTCATCAATTGTCCGATGATAAGTGTGATTGTATTTGTTAATAACATTATTAAGCGTGTTGTCTATCCAATTGTAGCTGCCTCTTAAACTAAATTCCTTATAGACTTTCGATTTCAATGTCCTGATAAATCGCTCAACTATTGAAGCCTTTTTTGTTGAGAACGTTGAATAATGATTAATGTGATAAGTTTCCATAAGCTTTTGAAATTCATTATTGTAAAATTCTGTTCCTTTATCCGTTTGTAGATTTTTAGGAACACGCCCCTTATTCAATAATTTCTTAAAAGAGTTACATACATCATCTTTGGTTTTACTTTTTAGAGGAAAAGTCCAAGCATATTTTGAGAATGTGTCAATAACAGCAAGAATAAATCTGTAATTTTTATTTTGCTTTGAAATTGATTGCATATCGATTAAGTCTGCTTGCCACAGGTCATCTATATCTTTCATGATAACACATCTACGTGGAAAGTTCAACCTCGCATTTTTATGAATTTCGTTAACCACGTCGGTTTTGCTCATGTTTACAATTCAGTACATACGTTTGTTTTGAATCCGTCTACAATACTGAATGAAAATTTTATGGTGCTGAGTATTTATTCTTTAATTATGCCAGCTTCTTTCAATTCTTCAACGATCGACAAAATTTCATTATCATGATTTGTGTTGCCAGCATCTCTGGAAGCAAGTAATAGTTTCAATCTCTCAACGAGTTCGTTAGGGTCATCCCAATATACCAAGTCAGTGTTATTTTTGTATTTTTTTAGAGTTGGTAAGCTTCCTCCAGTGTGAAAATTTTCATTTACTGATTCAGAAAATAATGGTTTGATTACGTCACGATATTTTATTCCCTTATCACCTCTTATTTGCCCTCCAGGATTAAAATCTCTCTTATGAGCATTTGTATAATGCAGCATGTCTTTGTAGACAAGTCTATCTTTGCTCGATATTAATTTTAAATCAGGTTTTCTTCGAAGTAAAAGTTCCTTCAATCCGGGGGTAAAATTATAGGATTTGTCACCAACTTTAATTAAAATGACACTGTCGTCATTCAAACTATCGATTTTAGAAAATGAGACTATAGAATTACCCATTAGCAATGTTTTATTTACACTTCTTATTCCAAACGGTATATTTACACCGTCATAAATATCATGGATATCACGACCCTCTAGCGAAATTTCTAAATCATCCAGTATTTGTTTTTTAGGAGACTTTTTAAGTATTTGTGCAGACTTCACTTTTGGATCGTAGCAGTCTTCAAACTTTGTAGATGAACTAGTATCCATGTCATCCAATTCAATGTCGTCAGAATTTGGGAGTGGTGTATTTTGTGAATGCTTTATTTTTTCCATTGATATTTTCGAATCGACTAGTGCGTTAAGGGGTTCCGTGACGGTTTTTAGCATTTTATCAAGTGACAAGTTCATAGAGTGTTCCTGGTTCTTCATTTGTTTTATTTTAGTCTTTATGGATTCCACAGACTTCATTAATTCTACTTTAATATTCTTTTCCATGTCGTATTGTGACAAGTGTATTCAGCCAAAGAAAATATACTACTAAGTTATATTTGTCTGTTATTGGTTTAAATAATTACACATTATTTGCTTAAAATTTAAAAAAGCTGTCTAAATTCTGCCTGTACCTTCCATTGCTTAAAGACGAGTCTTTGCAAATACTAACAAAGTTATATGGCTCTCTCCAAACTGTATTACAAATCTTCTTGAATTGATTCCAGGACATATCAGAACTAACATGCTCTTCATAAATATGTTTCAAGTTAACATCGTCTTGCTTAAATATTATGAGAAAGTTTGCATTATCACGCAGCAACTGTTTCGGAACTTTTGAGTATGTTTGACATAAATAAAAGCAATCAATATGTTTATGTCTACCCATAGAGAAGTAATTACGAATGTTTATTTGATTTTCACATGCCACATCATCGAAAATAAATACTGAATTAGTTAGTGCTTCATCTGGGGCTATGACTTCTTTATTATCAGTAAATTCATGAAACTTAACTTGATGCACTCTCTTTATAACTTCTCGTAAGAAGTTGTATTTTGGTTGAAAGTTAGTTTTCGAATACAGGTAAAGATTTTGAAATTTTAGACCATTCTCATGTAACAATAAACTAAGCACGACGTTTGTTTTTCCACAATTCGAGGGACCACATATAATACAACGAATCGTATTCGGTAACAGAATGCTATGCCTAATGTGGTTATCAGAGTCACCAAGATTTATATGATTAACATTAAGTGATGTGTGTTGTTTGATCAACTTCATTTTGACTATTAATTCAATTTCACCCAAACATAGATATATAAAGCATAAGTATAATAAAAACAAATGATTTAGATTGGTTTAAAGTTGTCATGTCAAATGTAAAGCGAAATGTATACCTACTTAAAGTGCTTAACCATTTTATGTTTATGTCTGCTGTAAATAATAATTAATTAGTATGGTATTTATATTCGTGCTCAGTGATCATATAGATTATTAAAATGAAGAAGACTGTAAGGTCATAACAAGAAAAAAAACATGCATCAGTTATAAATAATATTTTATTTCGATATTACAAATATAAAAACAACAATCAACACTACCACTCACTAAATTAATAATGTATGGTATACTTATACTAATTATAAACAAAGGTTACAATAATATTACAATTTATTTACATAAACATTTTTGTATTTCTTTATTTTGACGCCAATTAGTTCTCAAAATAAAGTTTCATAGTGACCCAAAGGTAAAGTTTCAATAAGGTTCCTGAGTATTTGTCTCATAACATCATTTCTATTCAATACTACTTTATGAATTTATTTAGAGTTACAGTACATGTATGAGTGATTTAATTATATTCATTTTATATTTGAAATTGACATTATTTGTTAAAGCTTTACTATAGTGAGTAAATTTTAATCTTGAAAAAATTATTTTTAAAATATGGTTTCACAGTGACCCCATGGTAAAGTTTCTGTTTGGTTCGCAAGTATCTGCCTCTTATCATCATTTTTATTCAATACTACTTTATGAATTTGTTGAGAGTACAGTACATGATTGTTTGATTTAATTATATTTATTTTACATTTAAAACTTGTATCACTTGTTAAAGCTCTGTTGTAATGGCATAGTTTTAATCGATTAGTTACAGCTTTCGATATTCCTTTTGCTTTTGTAATGCAAGTTTTTAGGCTGTTTATGCAATAAAGCTTAGCTCTCAACCCTACAAATTCACTTATGATTTCACCTCCACATTCATCTTTAAATAGTCCTGGAATTTTTGCATTTACTCTCGGTATATTGTAGCAATTATTAGTCTCAAAATTACTTGTGTCGAATTGTCCAACTTCATTTTTTATGTCCTCATAAAAATCTTCAGTGCTGATAAAATAAAGAAGGCTGTCTGTGTCTGTATAACACAGCCTTGCCTGAGTTTTATATTTGTTTTTAATATAATTGTAGTGAAATTTATATAAATGTTGTTTGGCATATTCTAGGACTGAAAACCCGATATAGATAGGTCGGTCTAGAATAATTTTTTCAGGACTCAATTGAATAGCGACAAAATTTTCAGAAAAAATCTTAATACTTTTAAAATTTGGTTTCGCTATTAACTTTTCCGCACTGAGGTGCTTATTTGTTTTGTTATAATAATCGTCCCAATTGGTCACTAATTTTACATTAACCTGTTTGCGTCGATTTTCAATAGTTTTGCCAAATATAGCATTGTTAAGGAGTTTAAAAAAATCTTTTTCAAATACGGTTGTTGAAGCTTGGCGTAAGCTTGTGTTTAGGTCAATATATTTTTGTAAAAAGTTTTCCTGTCTAAAAGTTAAGATACGGTGAATTTTCTTCAAAATAAGTCCATTCAGTAAGCATTCTTTTAAGTGAACGTAGTGTATTACATAGTTGAATTTGTCATATAAATTAGCAATTAATTTAGGTGTTTTGCCTCCAGGAGGTTTGAACTTCTCTGCAGCAAACGGTAAATCACTGTGCTTATTATGTAAATTCTCGGGATAGGCTAAATCTACTTCTAAAATATATCCATATTCAGAATCATCCGAAATTGATAGTACGTTTATAGTATTTATTTCATCGATTGATAAAAAGCGGAATTCTGAAATAGGCATTTTTTTTGTCATCGCATAACCGTATAAATTATTACAGTCAAGATAAATTAAATATGTTGACCTTTGAGAAGCATCGTAACTAGGTAAATATTTATTATTTGCTTTAGCGTAGCGAAGAGAACATTGTGCCAAACCTCCACGAATGCCCTTCTCCAGGAACTCGTATATTTCCACATCATTAATTAATTCTAATTTAATACCGGTATACAATAACATCGCATCCCAGCTTAAACTAGGTGCAGTAATATAGTAGGCCGGATCAAGCTGATAATGATGCAAACAAGTTTGTCTAAATTTTTCAAAAACGTCAGAAAGTAGTAACACGTCGGTTTTTAAATATAAATCTGTATATTCTCCAAGCGATTTTATATTAAATGTTTGCCATATATATTGAGCGTGATTATACTCATCATCGCTAATATGTACGCATGTCAAACTATTGTAAAAACAATATTTAGGTGGTAGTCGATTCTCATTATATTTTGAGATTGCATCCATGTAATCATAGGGGTATATTCCTTTTCGTCGTAGTAGTTTTAACTTATTACAATTAACATCTGAAAATTCTTTTGACAAATTAACAAAATCAGATTCAGACAAATTGTTGACTAATATGTTTAAGCTTGAATTAAGAAATTGAAATGAGTCTATAAACTTAACTTGAATAGGCCTTGAACTGTTCTTTCTGTGGAATAATTTCGTGATAGACATATATTTTTCTTTGGTTTTAGGTATAATTTTAAAAGCACCTTCATATTTTGCTAATTCTGTAATAAATAGGTGAGAATCATAACCAGCTAGGTTATGGAAAATAACAGGCACAAACGGGCAAACTCTAAACATTAAATTACAATGGGAGTGTGCGGCGCCTCAGTACTGAGATGTAATATGATCATGATCCATTACTTTGTCATCAAAGAGCAGATCGTTACAGATGTGACATTTTGTAGCATTTTTGTAATCGTTTTTTTGGTCTGTGGTTAAAGGGGCCACAGGCATTTTACTCGATAAGATGCTGTTAATGTTATCTACATCATTTAGTAAATATTTTATAAATACTTCCACACAGTCGGGCCCTCTATATGTTACATATTTATTTAGCTCCGAATTATGTGAACAGCAAATATAGTATCCAAAACATGAAGGTTCGTGAACCTTATATGTTCGGGTATTTTCAGTTTTACTTATGTTGCAGTTTAGCAAAATACTCTCAAAGTCTGCATAAATAACAAAATTAATTTTTTGTTTTCTTTCAAAGTTTTTAAACTGAAGAATGCTATTTTTTTCAGGTAATACTGTTAATATATTAGGACATGTAGTATGGGCACTATATTTTGTGGCACTCGAGAAAACTTGTAAACACGTCTCACATATATACATTTTACCTTTATGTTTACTTATTTGACGTCTAACTAATCTGAACAGATTTTTTATTAAACAATAATGTCCATTGCCTTTTCGTTCAATATATAATAAATTTACATGGTGTGTCTTTCTTAAATTTGTCACATATAAGGGACCAGTGACTGCGTTTTTATCATCCAATCCATATACGTTTATACTTATAGTAGGATTTATCTTTTCGAAGTTTTTAATATCATTATACGATGGAGGAAATGATAGACCATTTATATTTAAGACTGATGAAAAAATTGGGTAGGAACTTGTTCTGCAAACATTACATTTTGCTGGATATAATGCTGCAACAACACACCACAAAAAACAATAGTTATCATGGTTTTTTATATTTAAGCAACTTCTCGTTTTTTGTATAACATGCGGCAAATCTATGTAAGTACCGCCTTTTAAAGGAGAATATTTGTTTATATTAATTTCCAGGTGACTTATACAGAAACAGGACCAACCAGATTCACGGTGTTGGAATTCTGAGAGTTTCCTCTCAAATGTGTTTATTGTATTGAAATAAAATTCATGTATATCAGTATTTTTGTATATAATGTTAAATTTTGTGTTAAATGACTTAAGCTGTTGCTCACCAGATTTTGGGAGAATAAAGTAAGCATAAAGCTCGAAGTTTAATTTAACACAATTATGTTTATTTAGACAAGCATTAATTAGTTTTATGACTTGATGCTGATTATCCATTAGGAATTCCTCAGGTGTAAGGTACTCCATCGATGGATTCAGTTTGTAACTTATTATTCTCATTCTAAAAGCCGTAGCAATAATATCAATATTTTCATATTTGGTTTTTATTATGCAATTAGATTTGTGTAAATTCGTTCTCACATGATAGTGATATTCATTTTTCGGTATTTCAATATGACATTTTTCACAATTCATTATATCATTATAATTTGTTATTTTTCCAGGAATTGGTGAAACTGTAAGAAAACAAAACAATGAATTTTTAATTCTTGAATATATTTCTTTAATACATCATAATATAAACCTAAAAAGACATTAAAACAGAATACTAGTACATAAAAATCATTTCGTAATATTGAGATAATGATTAAAATTAAATGTCGTAAATAAGCAAGTAACTCATGGTGAAAAAATAGTATTTATAGTAATTAGATATTTGTAATGGAATACTAATATTTTAGTAATAGTTGCTAACAAATGTAGGTGGACACTTTACAAATTCTTTTCTAGTTGCCATAATAAAATTAGTCAGGTGCTGCCATGCATCTGTGTTTTCAGATGTTTGGTTTTTCACAGTAACTATTGCTTGGCGCCATCTGTTAATTGGTTGAACGTTTTTAATTTCATCGCACCGGTACACTTTTAAATCTATATAGTGCGTACCGGGCTTATGCTCGTACGTCTGGCGCAAATGACCGTTAGCAAGGCGCCGAGTTAAATACGAAGTTAATTGTATTGGAGCTTTACCGGGAACAGCGACATCTTCTTTCTCGTCATCTTCACTGTCAGTCCCGAAGAGGTCGTAAGCTGTAGCCTTCTTTGGTGGTATTGGCTTGAAGTACGGCTTCTTCGGAGCTGACCGCGACGTACTCGGGGCCGGACTTGCTCTCGATGGCGAATGTGATGCAGTCCGCGCTGCCGCCTCCGGCTCCTTCGTTTGAGTTGGCACCTGCTTCCTTTTCTTCGTCTTTTTCGCGACTGGAGGTTGCACTTCGTCGTCAGACGGGAAGAGAGTCTCTGCGTTCTCTAGCGACCTGAAATAATATAAAATTAATTTATTAATTATGCTATTTAATCAATTCATAAGCAGGATTCGAACCTGGAATCCTGGCTTTCCGTGCCAATACACTAGAATAGTGTATACATATGATACATTATTAGAATGAATATTAGAATAATTACATAGAATAGTGTATACAATCATACATTATAAGAATGAATATTAGAATAATTACATAGAAGATATCATTATGCCTTAATTTCCTGGGTATCGAACCCAATGTCTCATGCTCAATAGTCGAGATTACTAGCACTCGTCTAAGGAGTTCCCTGTTATAAGAATAGTTAAACAATAGAATTATTAATATATAAAATAATAATGCTACTTACATTTTAAATAGTGCAGCGAAGTTTTGATGTACGATGATGATGCCACTAGCTCTGGAAGAGGTGTTTTGTGGTTGAACTTCAGCAGCGGGACGCTTAAATAGTGATAAATCTACGTCATATTATCCCAAATTTGGGAAGACGCACGTGTATAGTAAATGCTGTGTCAGTTGTCTGCATCCAAATGCAGGTTTGTGATGCGATATTGTAAACAATATTATTTGACTTGCCTGTTGGTCTAGTGGTTAGTGGTCCTGACTGCTATGCTGGAGGTCGTGGGTTTGATTCCCACCCCAACCCCAAATGTTTGTGTGATGAATACGATCATTTGTCTGGGTGTAATTTATCATTTATCTATAATATATGTATGTATTTAGAAATATCTAAGTATGTTTATCAGTTGTCTAGTACTCATTAACATAAGCTCTGCTTAGCTTGGAACTAGACGGCATTGTGTGATAGGTAGTTGTGGAATATTATTATTATATTGTTCTACTAATTCATTATTATTTTTTATCAGACTGCGTCGAAATGTCGTACAGACTCACCGAATAGGTCCTTTGTAATAGGGGGGGCCCAATAATAAAACTGGCGAATAGTTGGTGAAATACACATCTGCCTAACTGGGAATTAACGGTGTGATGATATATCGATCAACCTTAATTTATGAACAAATAACAAATAAAATCATTACTTACCATTCTATTTGTGGCAAAATATAAGATACCTTAGCTTTAAAAATATCATAATAATAACAGGCGAAACCAAACGTTGCAATAGTATGTCGATATTGCTATATTGTTTTGATTCGTCTCCTTAAAAAGAATTCAGCTTACGGTGCAACTTTGATATACTATTAACATACCATGAGTTTGCTTGCTTAATCATCTGAGTAAAATGTATGAAAACGATAACCGTAAACATAAGGGCAGTAGTATTATTTTATCGATATATATTTACAATAAATAATAAAATGATAGGTGTCGTAATGTCTTACGTTTCCTATTTCACTATACCCTTTTTGGAAAAAAGATATGATATCTAACTTAAAAATGTGCGATTTTGAACTCTATCCATAAAATTAAATTAGGGTATATAAATAGAGAGAAAAATCATTTAAAATCTATTCGAATTCTACACTTGACTGTTACAACTGGCTTGATCGTGTATTATTGGTAAGTTTTAATATTATTCTTCCGTATTTTATCCAGCATTATTATCAGACAAGACAGTATAATCGATGTTTAATACATATAGGTCTGGTACATATTTTTTTCTATACAGCACTATGTTTCAATCGCAATTGTTGTTTTGAGATAGAATATCATGGGTTAACGAAATACTAATTTAGACTATTATTTTCCAGGTGTTTAACAAAGTCGAGACATAGAATTAAATATGTCACACTCACCATCCTACAGTCCTGTTTTAGAAAACATTAACCTACAATGTGATGTAAGTATCTAAGTAATCATCGATATTAGCAATTGAATTCATATTTATGATGCTTTTTAATAGCATAAAATTATTCATTGTTTCAGAATTTGATAGATTGCTCCGATCCAGTTCTTAATCCATTTTACTATGCTCAAGACCGAGAAAGCTGGGATGCCGAAGTGGCGGAAAAAGCGTGTGAAGAGAGTAGACAGCAAAAAATACAAGAGAAAAAAATAAAGAAGAAGAAAAAATCAAAACCTTTTAAAAACACATCTTTTATCACGCGTAAAGAGCCCGGACATATTCACCGAATTATAAAAATAATTGTACATGATGTGGAAGGCCGTCAGATGAATGAAATAGACAGTGACCCCGACAGTGCAAGCGTGAACATACAATATTTAGTCCGTAGTGATATTGATGACATAATGAGTGAAACCGAGTATTTAGTTGCTAAAATAGTTAAAAAATTAAGTTCAACTTCATGTACCTAATATTGATGTTTAAAATAGACGTATAATAGTTTTATTATTATTATTTGTTTTTCAAATGGTTACTTTATACTGTAAATATTCATTATAAATAAAAGTATTTAAAATAAAGTACCTTTTATTTTTACGTCATAACATTTAAACTAAATCGTGACTACACTGCATATATAAGGTAGCGCGATGGACAATGGCGAGTGCACTTCATTCTCGGTAGTCTGTCGCATCGGACATACTATACCGACCGACTGTTGCTCCAATTTCAGTGTCATTGAATTGTTGAATGAATGTAATGATAGATTATAATGTAGAAACATAATTACGAATGTTCAATAAAATAAATGTTTCATATTAAAATTTGTCATGATATCTATTACATTAAAATTGTTAAATAATAAAGACCACTCAATAGTCACGTCAGAATATTTTGCAAGTACTATTTAAAAGCAATGAATGATGGCTGTAATTAGGTGTTTCTGTATCTGAAATGATTTTAAAATGAATGGTAATAATTGCGGGTTTCCAGATCTTCTTTGATCTGGAAACCCCAATTATTACCTACTTCCAAATGTAAGTTCTCCAAGTATGCCTAGTAAGCACGCAATGACTAAAATGATAAATCGGACGAGAAACAAAAATTAACCTCGTATTCCTAAAAAAATGTATAATTAATATAATCAACGGAAGGTTGATGGTACAGTTGCCAGCACATCAACTTACCCCACTTTGACCTTGAACGCGTTATGAGCAACAACAGCGAGAATCGTGCGAAAGAGACATATAGCTTTTGTCTGTTCTTACTTGTAATGTTTCGTGCTGCAGTGCGTGCAGTCGGTGACCAACATTGTCTTAGTCAAGTCGGCATATATCTTGTTAAGCCATTTTGATCATTATCAAAAAAAAACTATACTTAGGTAAGTCCTCAAATGAAGAGGTCGAAGTAAAAGTTTACTTCGTGGGGTAGATGAATACTAAATTGATCTAAGTGACAAGAATCAGTCTACCTACGCCTAAACAGTGACTGCGGCGCACAAACATTTCTAAAACGTTTGAAGTAAATCGTGAAAAGTATTTTTAATGAATTTGGTGAAATCAAAGCGTCATGTCGCAACTTAATGACTATACAAAACATTGCTGGCTGGATGTTGTCTATAATATTAGTCAGTATTTGGAGATTCTGCGTGACGTCATGCTGCCGACTGGCCGACTGTGCGAATTGCTTATCTATCCTAACACAGATATTTACTTCGTGCAAGATAACTGCCCCATCCACCGTGCAGGCATTGTGAAGAATTGGTTAGCTGCTCAAGAAGGTTTAACTATAATTTACTGGCCATCTAAAACTCCCGATTTGAACCATACTTAAAGAAAACCAATGGGGTCAAATCTTTTTAAATTGGGACACATCCGAAGTGCGAAATAAAAACAATTTGGCTGAGATCGTGTCATCGACATAGGAGCACATGAGAGGAAAAGATTTGTGTTGGAACATGGTGTGCGGTATGCGTAGCCGCTTACACAAGCTAAAGAAGAAAACGGTGCGCCACTCCGCTACTAACTAATCTACTTATAAGTATTTTAAAACACACTATGTAAGTAAATGCTCAATTGAATGAATGCTAAACCATTAATGGCTAATGTTGCAGATTATGTGGTGATGTTATTGTTATAAATGGAAATGCATTTTTCTATTTAAATAACATGTTGATTCACTCCACATATTATTATACTTAGCTATAAATCTGTAAAACAACAACAACAACAATCGATAACAAACTTCCAAGCATTAGCAATGACTTTTTAAAAAATATAAATGGTTAGGTTTGGATATGATATTATAAAATGTAATAATTTTGAACTATGAGCATTTACTTACTTTATCTTACTTTAATGAAATAATAAACATTTTTATTACTTGCAATGATTTTGTTTCATTTCTATACAAACTACCCATTTAAAAAGATATTTCCCGTCTTCGTTCGTTAAAAAAAAAATGAATAAAAAACATAATAATTAAAAACAAAACATTGCTAACAAAAAGCTGTATCTAAGTTTCTCCTGGTTTCGAACGCAGACATCGATGAATATCGAGCTGCCTTAGTGACCATGAGACCAACCCAACTCTTGTAATATGTGTTGAAATTCGACCTTAGTTGGGATGATACGCGCAATATTCTAAAGAATTTAAACCATATGGTATATTTTCATAAAGTTCATTATCGCACAATTACAACCAGCTATTTAGATAATGAATCATGGAATTTAGGTATTAACAGTAGACAACTTTAAAATGTTACTGATGCGCGATATTTCTTTTTATTCATCCACCCTCGCCTTGGTTTTTTTTTAGTAGTCGTGAACATGATAATTGGCTGCCAATTATTAGTAGGTATGCGCAACCATTGGGTGATTTTAGAAACGTTGAAAACTCCACCAATCATACCAAGGATACTTTCTTTCTAACACTATACGGCGCGTCGTAGTTATAGATATGTATACAGTTTACATTGATGTGCTGCAGTCTGTACATTTGAACAACAAAAACAATTTAGATGTGACTGCATTTTTAAAAGGTACCATTATTAATTTTAAAACATACAATAATATTTAATTTAAAATGTGTTGTTATTAGAATGAGGTTTGGTATATCCTATATTATTAATTTTAAAACATAAAATAATATTTAATTAAAAAGGTTGTTATTAGAATGATTTAGGTTTTTGTGATATTTTTATAGTTACTATGAGATTTGTTTAAATAAATTATGTTTGTTTGTTTTTTTTTCTATGTATTTTACTATTTATTTAAAAATTATTTCACCATTAGAATCCTACATTATCCTTGATAAACATAGGCAATAAAATATTTTCAAAAAGTTAGGGATCCGTATGAAAACTTCGATAAAGTCACCCAAGGTGTGAAAAAAATACCAAAAAAATACTTATATCGCGTACACTGCGGTAACTATGGATGACTATGCAAAGTGATGTATGTACGGTCGACGCCAAAAGTCCTTAAGCAATTTACAAATTAATTGCTTAACGTCTAGTTTGACTTACGACCTTCTTTTAATGAGTAATTTGACACACACACCCGCATATTACTCGAATAATCACGCTTTTGAATATAGTTCCGTGTCATGTTCGTCTTGTTCACATAATTCGTAAAACTTTATGAGTATACCCACAGAAATCTAAATAAATAAATTAGGTATGGTAGACAGATGCAGGTAACTTACGGCTCATTACCGCGACTAATAGAATGTTGTTCGTTCTTGGTTGGCTTTTGATATTGTGGGTTAGTGACGTGTGTTTAATCTATTAGCGGTGTAATAGTTCATTTTGAAATGTAAGCTTTGACATGAAAGCAGATATTATCGCGCAGTGTAAAAGTGGACTTAATATGATATCACAAATATTTGATGAAACCGGACTGACTGTGAGTATTATGATTTAATTATTTTATCTAACATTTAGCTAATTAAAGTAGGTATAACTGCTGATCCTAGTAGTTATTTTTTAATCGTATTTACCACAAGGTCAAGGTAAAAAAATATATTTCCATAACTTTATTTATTTACTTTTGGAATGATGAAACATTAAGTATAATTATAATATAATTATTTTTAACATTTTTATTTTCAAAATAGAATAGAATAGAATAGAAGAATAGAATAGAATAGAATAGAATACTCTTTATTATGTACACCATATAAATTACAGACATATAAATCTAGAAACTGTACAAAGGGTGACACAATGGGCGGTCTTATCGCTAAAAGCGATCTTTTAAAGACAACCTGTGGATGGATTAAAAAGGGAAAGGACAGACAAATACTGTAGGTAGTCTGTGGTGTACCATTTACATACATACATTATATTATACTAATATATATAAATATATACATATAATAATAAACATGAAACATGAGCAAAGAAAATATAATGATGATGTTTAATTTTGTTTCCAAATAGTAGGTACTATTATTTTATAATTTTGCTAGTAGCCTAACTTAAGTATTCCTTTTTTGTTTTAGAGAAATTATCTACTGTGAGTCGGAGGGTCAAAGGAAGATGGAAGAGGGTAAGCCTTCACTTGCCAGTCGAAAGCGTAGTGGAAGGCCCCAGCTGGTCAGTGAACATAAAACAAGTGCAACGAGATATGATGCCAAATTATTCGACACGTCTTCACAAAGCGTTCGCCGTGCAAACGAAAACCAGCTCAAAAACCATATTTGATTGGAAATCATAAACAAGAACGTTTACATTTTGCGATAAGATACAGCGATGATAGATACAGTGATGGGAAGCACGGAATGAGAGATCTGATGAACAGTTGAAGTTGCATTCATGGAAATACGCAGATATATTATGTTTAAATAATAGAGGATCCCTGCGCCAGGGTTTACTTGATAGCATTGATAATAATGGGGGTTATACAAAGTAGAGCTGTTCTGAAGATTCTGCTTTCTCGGCCGCTAAGATATTCCACAGATCAGCTATATGCGGAATCTAAAGTGTTGACTGTCAGGCAGCTGTATGTCCTTCAGTCAATGCTCCGTAAGCACTCTACTCGTCCGTCCTCAGAGCCAACAGGTAGAATTAAACACACGGTTTTTCCTCAAGAGTCGCTTAGAACTTCGTTTGCCAAGAGACACTATTATGTCACCAGCACGAAACTTTATAACCAGCTTAATAAAGTACTAAAATTTTTTTCTGATACTAAATATTACTTCAAATCTAAGTTACAGGAATATCTTCTAAAACTAACTTATCGCAATACGGAGGATCTTCTGTTGGGAAATTTTAGAAATATACATAAATAGTTAAGGTTTTATGATAAATATTATACTCTCGCATGCGCTCGCACACTCACTCATACTTACCCTCACAGTCACACACACACTCTCTCACAAACATACACACACTCAAACACCCACATACACACACACTTAAAAACCCACACACACATCACTCTAGACAAACACACTAGAGACTTACACAACACTTTCATTTAATATCTTTTTTTTATATAGTTTTTTTTTTTCCTTTTATATTTTATTTCTCTTGGACTTGTCCTAACGGATTATTGTCTATAATGTGTGTCCTATTTTCTATATGCACATCAATTTGTAAGGGACACTGGCTTCTAAGATACAGGTACATAAACCTAGTTTAGAAGTCAGGGTTTTTCACTTTGGAATGCTAACTTAAGCCATTTTTAGACCAAATACTGTATATGCATTTTTTGAGAAATAAAGATTTATTATTATTACTGACAAAAGTATTAAGTTATAAATTACAAATTGATTTTAGTAATATTAAAATAATATTGTGTCATATCCGTAATAAGGATTATTTTGAGGTTTAGTTTCAATCTTCTTTTCATAATGAAAATGAATACTTAAGCTATAACCGCAATAAGTCCTAATAAGTACGATTTGTTAACTTTGATGTTTGACATAGTGCACTGGCAGTACTATAAAAAAAGTAGTACCACTGAGTAATTTAATTGTATTGTGATATATTGTGAAGGAGTCCGCACTTTTTTTTATTCACGTGCGCAGATTTGCTAGTCGTGGTTTGTTGGAGTAACGGTAGTAATTATAGCACAATATTATTATATTACTAAGATACAATATTTAAAGTCTAATGGTCGTAGTTCACTGATTACCTGCTTTACTTCAATTAATTGTTCTTTATGAGAAAATAAACTGTTTTAACTAAACATTTATTTCTAAAATTATACCGAATAAACATTTTGAAATCACTTACCTACGTATAAAACATTTTGTATTTTTTTATTTTTAATCCCATAAACTTAAACTTATCAATATAATAATAAAAATATAATAATTATTACATTATTATTCTCGTTTATTGATCTATCGAATAATAAAAAAAACGAGAAAGATAATTGTAGAAAAGAAAAATAATAGTCTCATCTCGAGATTGGAACCCAGACTTTCGCGTTTGCTAATCCAATACATTACGTTACTAGCTATATGTGCTCGATGTGAAGAAGTCAATTTAGCAATCGTATGAACCCACCAAGGTCATATGATTACGTACCCTGTATGTAAAAGCGACAGTATATTTTTGTTTCGTTCGATCACTTACACACACACACAGATGTAGGTTCGGGCCTGTGGCGCGCGGTGGTCTTCACAGCAAAAACGCTCTTATCGCGCTTAAGGAGTTCTGTTGCATACCGTACCTACTCCAGTTTTACATAGGACATCAATATCTACAAAAAGTCTGCGATACCATATAACTAACTTATTACAGTTAAATCACAATAACTACTTTTCCATGTTAAAATATGCAATAGTAACGCCGAAAAATCCTTATATCTGATTTTTGTTAAATACCAATCTACCCGTCCGAAGCCGGGGCGGGCCGCTAGTTATACAAATATGTACCTATACTAAAAACCAATGCAAGATCTTTATTTTTTATGAATTGTTTAATTACAAGAAAAGCATAATCGATTTACAAAGCAAGTATCTGACTATCGGAGATAAGTTGCGTCGCTGATGAGCCTGTCGGCGAAGAGTCCTGTCGGCAAAGTGTCCTGTCGGCGAAGAGTCCCATCGAAGTAAAGTCTTGTCGGTGTTCAGTCTGTCGGCGTAGTGTCTGTCGGCGTTGTGTCTGTCGGCGTTTAGTCGTACACTCTTCAAATAGGCTTAACAAGTTCACGAGTAATAGTCGACCACCTTATATTTGAAGTTGGAATGTATGGTAGAACATTTTCTTCAATTAGAATGTTGAGTTTGTTCTTGGGATACATTCATAACAACTACGGAACCCCTTAATTATGCGTGGTCGGACACGCACTTGGCCGGTATTTCAAAATTATCAACGGAAATAAACAGGACATTAATATTGCATGATTCGATTGAACGCATAAGCAATATTTGCCAAATTAACCCACATAAAGAACAACACAGTTATCAACAATAATCAAGATAATGCCTCACGCGCCTAATTTTTAATTCTTGAATCGATTTACCTACCAGCGGCGGTTCAGCCACATATTATCGCTATATTTCCGCTAGCGTCACCGCGAGTGCGCCAGGTGCTCCAAGTATGCAGCCTATACCCGTTACCGAAATCACTGTAACTCATTGCTAAGCAAGCTAAAAAATGCTTATGAAAAGAAGGAATTCTCTAAGGCCAAAAATGATATAAAGGCAACCTGGAATGTCATTAAGAAAGTATCTGATATACAATCTAGCCGAGTTTCTCCCACTGAGCTACTGAACCTTTCTGATTCACCCAAATCCTCATTGAATGTGGTCAATAATTATTTTGCCAATATTGGTAGAAATCTGGCATCAAAAATAACCCCGACTTCCATAGCCACTAACGTGCCCACCACCAACCACCCTAGTGGTTCTATGGTCCTTCTTGAGGTGAATGAAAAAGATGTGGAAGACATAATCATGAGCCTCAGGTCTGAATGTGCTATAGGTTGGGATGGTATTCCGGCTCAAATAATTAAATGTACGAGAGATGTACTGGCTCCAGTAATTACACATATTTGTAATGCTTCGATTTCATCTGGAATTTTCCCTGATGCCTTTAAGAAAGCTGTTGTTCATCCGGTTCACAAATCGGGGAGCAGAGATGATATCAATAATTACCGGCCAATCTCGATACTTACTGCCTTGTCAAAGATCTTAGAACGTATTCTGAATAATAGCCTCGTCAGCTTCCTGGAAGCAAATAATATCCTAGCTCATAACCAATTCGGTTTTAGGAAAAGTATGAGCACTGAAGATGCGGTTATGGGCCTGTCTGAACATGTAGCTAAGAGTCTCGATAAGAGGTTAAAATGTCTGGGTATTTTTCTCGATTTATCGAAGGCCTTTGATACCGTTTCTGCGCCTGCCTTGCTGGGGAAGATGGAGAGAATTGGAATTCGCGGTCCCGTTCTGAATATTTTTTCAGATTACCTGAAGGGACGAACTCAATATGTTAAAATGGGTCAATATGAGAGTGAGGTATTAAATATTGCATACGGCGTGCCCCAAGGCAGCGTATTAGGTCCCACATTATTTCTCATCTATATAAATGAGCTGTGTAATATGCCTATTCAACATTGCAAAATATTTACGTATGCTGATGACACAGCACTGGTAATAGATGGAGAAGATTGGGGTCAATGCTATTCCAATGCTGACAAAGCACTGCAACAAATTATGAAGTGGTTAACAATTAAGTTGCTTACCCTAAACGTTAAAAAAACCGTATATGTTCCCTTCACTATTCGGTCTAATTTTTCCCCACCGCTATCATTTGCAGTCAAAGCCCATACCTGTACATATGTGTCCCCTACCGAATGTGACTGCCTCAATATAACCAGGAGTAGTGGTGTAAAATATCTCGGCGTTCACATAGATCAAAACCTGAACTGGCATAAGCAAGTAGACATACTCTCAGGCAGAATCCGCAAACTGATCTATGTACTAAAAAAACTGCGTAGATCTGCCGATAGTAATACTCTGAGACTAGTCTATTTTGCACTGTGCCAGTCGGTTTTATCTTATTGTATACCAGTTTGGGGAGGGGCAACTGCAAACGTGTTTATTAGGCTTGAACGTGCACAACGGGCGGTCATAAAGGTCATGCTGTCGCGTCCACGCAGGTATCCCACTTTACAGCTTTATGCTGAATGTGACCTGTTGACTGTCAGGCAACTTTACGTGCATCATATGATAATCCGAAAACACTCTTCCTGCCCCCTTGTTGAGCCGGCTGGTAGAACAATACATAGGCATAAGATTTTCCCACTAGAACCTCACAGAACATCTTTTGCCAGGCGCCAGTATTATATCAACAGCATAAAAGTGTATAATTATTTAAATAAGGAATTAAAACTATTTTCAAAAACAAAATATGAATGCAAACTCGTATTAAACAAATACTTGTCAAAACTGACTCATCAAAAAACTGAGGATCTTCTTTTAGGCCATCTACCTTAAAATGTAATACTTTTCATTTCAAATTAAGTATACTTACACTTACACATAATCCCCCTCACACACGCACACCCACTCACCATGCACGCACACGCACGCACGCGTAGCGTACGTACACACACACACACCTACCCCCCCCCCACACAAACACACTTACTCCACAGTCACACATAATTGTAAATGAGAATAATATGTATAAATATTTTATTTACTTGAAGGTTTATTTTTAATTTATATTTTTTTGTTTCTCTTTTTATTTATTTTTTTAAATATGTAAAGAAATACCTTTTCAAGTGCCAATGAGTTACAAATATTGGCTTGTGACTTTGCTGCGGAGTGACACTGATCTCTAAGATACAGGGTCACCCCTAGTTTAGAGATCAGGGTTTCAATGTATTGTGCTTAGCATAGCCACTCAGTTATATAATACTGCTTTAGAATGTACTTAGGCTTTTCTTCAATAAACATTTTTTTTTTTTTTTTTTTTTTTTTTTTATACCAGAAAAGGCACCGAATAAGGCTGATAATGAGGGTTTCGTGACAGTGCAAAGGAGGAAGCGCCCATCGCGAATGAAAAAGAACCGCTGCGGCAAAGCTCCTACGGAGCCCGAAGTCAGCTTGCGTACCGCATCGCAAAGCCGAACACACCGGTGTACATCTCCCGTCTACATCACACCAATAAGGCGGAGGACATCGTGGAGTACGTGCGCCAGAAGACGACATACTCGCCGAGGGTGCAGTAACTGGAATCGCACCGCAACGTCAACTTCAAGGCATTCGTGGTGCGCGTACAGAATTGTTGGCAGATAACAATTCTGTCGTCGTTATGGAAGAAGACTTCGGACGAGTATATGTCGACACTCTCAAGGGAATCAAAATGTATAGGGTACTTCCCGTTGACCTAGAATCATGAAATTTGGCAAGAAGCAAGATCATAATGCACAAGTAAAGGGAAAAATCCGAAAACCGTAAATTTATAGTTACATTTAAAAAAAACCCTTGATAAACTATTTACATACCTACAAATTTGTACGGAACCCTCGGTGCGCGAGTCCGACTCGCTCTTGACCGCTTTTTTTTCCTAAGTCCCTATGTCAAAGAACTCCAAAGGAAATTAGTTTTGGACCTTATTTCCTTCTCTTCAATCTAGACGTTTGATACCTACATCCTAAAGTATGTAATTTATTTATTTTTCTTCTAATAAATTCGTGTTTTCTAAAGCGTCAGGGAAGAGAAAATGTAAATAAAAGCCACAGTTTTCTTCAGTGTTTTTAGGACAATTGGGTTTTTTGAACCTCTTTTTCATTATATAGAAAGAAATGGCTGTGTCGTCGACCTATGAATGCCTAAATAAAACCGCGCTGTTGGAATTTCCACCCTCAGCTCAGTACAAAAAGTTGAAAATCCAACAGTGGACTTTTATGTAGGTTTTCATTTAGGTGTCGTTTTGTGTAAAGTGTTGTGAAAACGACATCAGTCACTGGATAGAACAGGCAATGCTTACGATAACAGAAATATTAATATTGTCCCACTCAACTCGTCTGAGAATTAGTGAAACTACTCCGGTTGTTTTTTTACTATTTTTGTCAGGTTGCTAGCATATTGGCCACTGTGACGCTCTGTGGTGACAACGATCAAAGAACTTCTTGGTCTTAAGTTTGGTTAGCAAATCATCATCATCATTTCAGCCGAAAGACGTCCACTGCTGGATATAGGCCTCCCCCAAAAGGAGGGGGTTTGCCATAATCGCCACGCTTGGCAGGCGGGTTGGCGATCGCAGTATGGTATGGTGGTGGAATGCATAAAGAACGCTGTAGCCCATTCTCCGGTACGCCCCTTAGTCGCCTTTTACGACACCCAAGGGAAGTATGGGGCGGTGCTATTCTTTAAGTCCGGCACCACACAGACAATAATTTGGTTAGCATATACTGCACGAGTATTAGCCAGCCTTTATCAATCATAAGGGGAAAGCGTCAGGGCAGCTGCAAAGTTCAAATTTTCTTAGCACTTTGCATGTCAGTATCAGGTTGTATGTTGATGTAAATATAATTCGCGGTCGTAACCCGTATTTATATACAGAATTATAAAAAATAAAATAAACAAATGTATTAACACTCTCCCTACCGACAACATATAAAACTTTTTAAGTTCAGTGGCCTTAGTGTGAGTTTTTTCTCTCACGTTCAATTGCGAGCGCGTTAGAATTTTGTAGGAAAAAAAGTAATAGCGCTACCTGGTGGTCACTAGGAGAAACCTAATTTCCCATACAAAATTCTAACGCGCTCACAATCGAACGTGAGTTTACGTGAGTCGAAAAAACTCACACTAAGGCCACAGGAGGCCATGGGGGCCGCCGGCACGTTCCAAAGTTTCTGCTTGTGAATACCGTGAGTCAAAATTATTACAAGAGGCCGTGGGACAAGCCGGCACGTCACAAAAAAATATTTCAGGCCGCCGTGGGATCCGTGGGTCGTGGAATCCGTGGGAATTCAAATATTTTGTACAGCAACTGGCGTGCTGTTATGGAAAATGTGATAAAAATATTAAAAAATGTACTTTGGCCTGCTGAACAAATTTTTTTGGGGGTCGTCGGCGGTTCCCATGGCAGGGAGAGTGTTATAAAACATTAAAACGTTGTACCTGAACTTTGGAAATCGGCCTTCATAACGCCTATTCACAAAAAAGGAGTCAAAACCGAAATTGTAAATTACAGGCCGATATCCAAGCTCTGTATTGTGGCAAAAATCTTTGAAAGGATTATCTATAACCAGGTGTATAGTGCTCTTAAAAATTCGTTTAGTCCCTTTCAACATGGTTTTTTGAAAGGAAGGTCTACCGTCACCAACTTAATTCTGCTAAATGACTTTATTACTGATGCCATGGATAATGGTAAGCAGGTTGATGTCATTTATACTGATTACAGTAAAGCTTTTGATCGGATTGACCATGAGATCCTATTATCAAAGTTATATGGTATGGGAATACGAGGTGATTTACTCAGATGGTTTTCTTCTTATCTGGAGAACAGATCCCAAGCAGTAGTATTAAGCAATTATATGTCGGGTTGGGTGCCTGTCCCCAGTGGAGTACCTCAGGGTTCATTGCTTGGCCCATTACTCTTCATTATCTATATAAACGACATCAACTCTTGCTTGATTTCGTCCAGACTGTTATGTTTTGCTGATGACATGAAAATCTATGCCTCAATATCATCACATGTGGACGTGATTGCACTTCAGAATGATTTACATCGTCTGGAGGCTTATTGTCGTGGGAGTAAGCTCGATCTCAACCCTGCTAAATGTTCGGTTCTAACATATTCTCGAAAGCGCTCAATAATACCTTCATCGTATATCTTAGGGGATAAAGTACTACCTAGAACAAATTGCATCCGAGATCTGGGAGTATATCACGATTCTAAGCTTACCTTTGAATTTCATGTCGATGCCATAGTCGCTAAAGCATCTAAAGCACTAGGCTTCATAATGCGGCTATCCAAGTGCTTCACTCAAGCCAAAACTTTAAAAATTCTTTACTGTACCTTTGTTAGAAGCCACTTGGAATACGCGTCTGAAATCTGGAATCCATGTTATCACAAGTACATTGATCGTATAGAGAGCATCCAGAAAAGGTTCATCAAGTATTTGTGTTATCATCAGAAAGTGCCCTACCGGTCTGAAGATTACCACAACCTCTGTAAGAAGTATCATATATTACCCCTAATTAATCGGCGAGCAATCTCTGATTGTATTTCATAATTTAAAATTTTCAATAATTCTATTAGCAATTCCGATATTCTATCCAAATTTTATTTTAACGTTCCTAGAAGGTCAAAGCGATGGAACGCACCGTTGCGTGTTCCATTTACCTCTACGAATTACAGGCAAAATTCATTTATAGTGCGCGCAAGTAGTAAGTTTAATGACTTATGTAAACAGCATGATTTTGATCCTTTCATAACGAGTGTATCCTCGGCCAGAAAGTGCCTGAGCCTTAGCTTTTTTAATTAAGTTTTTGTATGTTCAGGTTTTTATTCTTATAGTGATTATGAAATGTGAATTTAGTTTATGCTTGATTGTTATACTGTTTTTATTTTCTCTTTCTTTTTTTGGTAGCTTTGTTGTGTTGTTCACACTCTTTCTTTCCAATCTGTTTTTAGAAGTGATGACTTGTAATTGGCTGTCAGTCTCACGTGCTAGTTTTTATTCTGTTTGTTTTAGCTGTAAGTCATCCATAGTAAATAAATAAATACATCTCTTCATATTATCTTAAGTTCATATTACCCTATTGAATGACTATTGCATGATATCATGACATTTTAGGCCAATTCTAACAAGGAGGATTCTAAAAAAGGAGATGTATGGAGTTGTATTGCTGATTCTTATAATTATAATTCTAAAAACTATATCAGTTACGGTTGCGGTTTACCTTACCGCATTCCACCCTAAGATATCAGTTCCATAGTTTTAAAATTAAGGATACCTCCCCACATTCTTCAACTGAACGAGACAAAATTCAAGTCTTGTATAAAACGCACACTATGCAGTCAGGCATATTATAAGTTAGGTGATTACATCGCTGACAAAAATGCCTTTTTTTTTTTTTTTTTTTTTTTTGAGGATGGGAAATCATCAAATGACTCCTCCCGCTCTGGGTGGAGCGGAAGGGTGTCAGACTCTTACTGACTAAAACCCACCCGTGTTCCTTCCTTAGCCCTTTATGTTCCGGGCCAGCGGTAACCCTTTCGGACAATCCCGCTGACCCGGCAGGCTTCGGCCCTAAGGGGCCCCTCCTCGATGCTGACATCTCTTTGAGGCGCGCGTGGCACACGTACGCGCCGTCCGGCACGGGCCTGGTCCTGATCGGGCGGTGAGCTACCCATTACTCTCCGCCCGCAGGCCCGCGCCTACGGTGGCCGGGAGTCGTCACGCGGCTCCCGACGCCCGGAGCGTCTCCCGCGGCGGCTGGGACGGGAGGCTCTCTCCCTGAGCCGTTCCGCCACCTCCTTCGCTAGCATGACTGCTTCGCAGAAGGAGGTGACTGCCTCCCACTCCCTCTCGCCCCGGACCATGGCTTGCACCAGGGCCGGACGCGAGAGGTCGCCGTCGCTGCCAATCGCCTCTACGAGGACACGGCGGTGCTCCGCCCAAGCGGGGCAGACCTCCACCGTGTGCTCCACCGTGTCCTCTGGGCGATCCTGGCAATGGTGACACCCGGGCGTTTCCTCCCGCCTGATGATGTGCAGGAACCTCCCGAAGCTTCCGTGTCCGGTGAGGACCTGCGTCAGGCGAAAGGTGAGGGCGCCGTGGCGCCTCTCTAGCCACTCCTCAAAGAGGGGTCTTATCGCCGCTATCGCGGCGTGCCCTGCGCTGGGTTGCGACAGTCGCTCTTTCCATGCCGCCATGAGATCGCGCCGGAGATCCGTCCGCTCCGCAGCGATTTGCCGCGGAAGCGGATCCTCCCCCCGGCGTAGTGCCTCCGCGCGCCACTCATACAGGCGCGCGAGGACTATCGCCTCCAGATCCCATGGCGGCAGTCCGGCAAGGAGGCTTGCCGCCTCGCCAGAGATCGTGCGGTAGCCCCGGATAGCCCTTATGGCTACCACCTTCTGGGGCGCGTTCAGGTAGTGGGCGGCTCGCCGCCGCAGTGAACGCGCCCACACCGGGGCCCCGTATATGGCCATGGACCGCACGACCCCCGCGTAAAGCCTCCGGCAGGAGGCGTTTGGCCCCCCCAGGTTGGGCAAGAGCCGCTTGAAGGCGGCCCCGGCCCGTTCCAGTTTGGGGGCCAAACGTCGGAAATGCTCCACGAAGTTCCACCGGCTGTCGAGGACGAGACCCAGGTATTTCATCGTCATCCCGACGCCGATGTGAACCCCTCCTACCGTTAGTTGGGATCCCGATGGCGGCGCGTTCCGGGGCCCATGAAACGCCATGGCCTCGGACTTGTGCAATGCCACCTCGAGACCCAACTGCCGGATCCTCTCCACGACTATCGCAACCCCGCGTGTCATCGCGTCGGCCGCCGCCTGATGCGACCTCCCCTGCGCCAGGACCAGCGTGTCGTCAGCGTAGCAAACCACGCTGACGCCATCAGGGAGGTCGGCGCGCAGCACCCAGTCGTACCCGATGTTCCACAGAGGCGGCCCCAGGACCGATCCCTGTGGGACACCGCACGACATCTCTCGCCGGTTCCACTCCCCATCGCGACCGGGGTAGCTGACGGCTCTTTCCGTCAGATACGCCTCGACTATTCGACGGAGGTAGGGCGGCACCCGGTGATACCGGAGTGCCTCCACAATGGTGCTCCAGGGCAGGGTGTTAAACGCGTTGGCGATGTCGAGTGACACCGCCACGACGACCCCACCCCGGGACACCGCGTCCCCCGTCGTGAGGGCTCTCACGCGCATGATGGCGTCCACCGTCGAGCGCCCCTTGCGGAAACCGAACTGGCTGTCCGCAAGATCCGGCCCCGTCCTCACCAGGTGCCCGACGAGGCGGCCCGCAATCACTCTCTCAAAGAGCTTGCCGACCTCGTCGAGCAGCACGATGGGCCGGAATGCGGACGGAGAGTCCGCAGGGCGCCCTGGCTTCCGAATGAGGACCAGCTTCCCCGTCTTCCAACGGCGTGGAAACTGGCCTCTCTCCAAACATGCGCTTAAGAACGCCTCCAGTCGAGGCCCGAGAGCCCCCGAGGCCAGGACCCAGGCTTTACCTGGCAAGCCGTCGGGTCCTGGGGCGGTATTTTTGGCCTTCAGCCTTCCTACCGCCGCTCTCAGTTCTACCCCGGTCACAGCAGGGATGTCGTCGTCGTCCGCGTGGTCCGCTTCGGGCACCGCAATTGGCGGAGCCATGGGCGGGGGAGTGTGCTCCCCCCGTGAAGGGAACAGAGCGCTCACCACCTCCTCCACCAGCTGGGGGCGGAGACTCTGCGTCAGCGGGGGGGCCCAGGTGCGGAGTTTATTCCGCACCATTTTATAAGGGCGCCCCCACGGATCTCTGTTCAGAGTCTCCACCATCTCCTCGCGGGCCACATCCTTGGCCCGCTGGACAGCCTCTTGGAGGGCGGTCTTCGCCGCTCTGTACCCCTCGTACAGCTCCGCCTCCGTGGCTTCCGCATCCGGAGGGCGAATGCGGAGCCTGCGGTGCCTGGTGTAAAGGTGTCGCGCATCGACGCACGCCTTGCGTAGTGTCTCCACCTCCTGCGACCACCAGTACACCTGACGTCGGGCGCGTCCTGGCCGGACTCGGGGCATTGCCACGTCACAGATCTCGGACATGGCCTCCCGGAACCACTCCGCCTCATCGTCGATGTTGGCAGGCCTGTCCGGTGATGTGACAAAAATGCCTGGCTCAACGCTAGTCCTGCTCCACAACCACAACTAATTGATTAACACTTGAAAATACTGTTGGAGCTGCTGAAGATTGTAAGACTATCTTTGCATTGTATAAATTAAATTTCCTTTGTTTTTTATAATTACATAGCACAGATGTGATGATCTGCGTCATGTTCGTCAACGGGCGCCGTCAATTGGGGCTGGTCATCACTTAGCTACCTCGGTTTATTTTTAATTATTTTATTTTTGGATTGTTGTTTTGTTACTATTTGTTGTATTCTGGATGCTTTTAACGCGTACGTCTTTTTTTGTTTTTTACATCGTTCTCACATTATATAATTATAAATTCAATAGTAATGATGTAACTAATATTTTTGTAAAATGTAATTTAAAAAGAGTGTCCATGGAGTTTCTTGCCCGTTCTTCTCCATAGGTACCTACGCTTTGGAATGGCCAACTAGCTTCATATTTTCTGACTGACCGACTTCTTGATCTATTCAAAAGTGCCTGTTAATGGTTTAATTGAAATAAATGCTTTGAATTTGAATTTGGATCAGTAGAATTGTGGAAGTAAAAGTACAAATTAGGATTACAATATTTAATGTTAAAACAACCGAGGTATTTTTTCCCCCTTATTATTCGGATATGGAACTCCAACACAATTGGCCAAATGTACAGATATGCACATCAAGCTACCCGAAACTGTCAAATTTTCCCAATCAACTTTGAACCTTATGCTTTAGCGATAAAGTTTAAAACCTATTAAAGAAATTTGACAGATTGTATTGCTGGCGTCTGTGCAAAACTATTAATTTTAAAAAGGGTACAAATACTATTACCTATCTTAAATCTTTAATTACTCTCTACTTAATAGTAGCAAACGTAATAAGTATTAGTTAGATAAGCAAATACATAATAGAGATCTTATTATTATACAAAATTAAATAAATATAATATATAATAATTCTGCTGGGGCACAGGTCGCCTCTGTGAGAGGGAGTGGGCCATAATTTTATATTGTTGCGCGCCACAATTAATGCCTGGTACATGGTGACAGTAGTTACCACTAGCGCCATCTAGTATCGAGTAGCGGAACTAGTAGTAAAGACCTTTCTAGAAATTTCGATGCGAGAACTTTCTAGAATATTCCCGAACTTTCGACATCTGGTCGATCGGGGCCTGTATGTACTCGAACATTCTAGATGTTTCTATAATGGAAGGTTCTAGAACTCTCTTTGGCGCTATATAAGGCCGAGACGCGCCACGACCGACACAGTTTGGATAAAGCGATCGAAGTGAAAGCATCGAAGCGATATTCAAGTGCGACTTAAAGCGATCAGTAGTGCAATTGTGTTTTGTAATTAGTGTGTTTGACTTGTAATTAGTGTTGATTATTAAAGTGTCATTTTTTTTGGTTATTAAATCGGCAGTTTTTATTGTCACGAACCCGAAGCTCGTAACAATTGGTGTCAGAAGAGGGGATTAAAAATCATGCCGGTTTTACCCAAAGACGACGCGGAGGGTATCCGTACCCGGAGTCAACGCCAGCAAGAGACGGACCAGAGGCGATTTGGTGGAGCTACGCCACAGAGGTCGGAGGGCCAGCTACCGACCATGGAGGCCGGCCCGTCCTCAGCAGCTCCAGCATCAGCAGCACCAGATTTGGCTGCCCTGATGATGATGCTGCAGGAGCAGTCCCGCCGACAGGAGGAACAGGCTCGTCGGCTGGAAGAACAGCTCCAGCGTGATAAGGAGGAACAGGCCCGCCGACAGGAGGAGCAGGCCCGCCGACAGGAGGAGCAGGCCCGCCGACAGGAGGAACAGGCTCGCCGACAGGAGGAACAGGCTCGTCGGTTGGAGGAACAGCTCCAGCGGGACAAGGAGGAACAGGCCCGTCGACAGGAGGAACAGGCCCATCGACAGGAGGAACAGGCTCGTCGGCTGGAAGAACAGCTCCAACGTGATAAGGAGGAGCAGGCGCGCCGTCAGGAAGAGCAGATGCTCCTTATGAAGGACCTTCACGCTACCTTCGGGAAAGACATGAAGGAGGTGAAGGATAAGGTTGCTCAACATGACAACCGCCTGTCGGAAGCTGAAAGCCGAATCGACCAAGTAAATAATCGGGTTGACAACGTGATGGCTGACGTGAAGCTAACTGTGATGGCTGACGTGAAGAAAACGCTGGATTACCTCAAACTTGGGGATGGAATCGCAGCTCCCGTAGCTACAACACCTTCGCTACGTGGATTCAAAGTGCCACCGTTCGACGGAACTACTTCCTGGTCGGCCTACAAAATCCAGTTTGAGGCTGTCATGAAGGCTAACGGGTGGAATAAAAGCCAGGCCATGACTGCTCTCACCCTAGGCCTGCGCGACCAGGCCTTAACTGTCCTGGAAGCCCTCGGTAAGGAAGTGAGTTACGAGCAGCTCCTTGAGGCATTGGAGGCTCGGTATGGCGACGCTCACCTGGAACACGTGTTTCGTGCGCAGCTCAAGGATCGCGTGCAACGCAGTAACGAAAACCTGCAGCAGTGGGCCCTTGAAGTGGAGAAGCTGGTTCGTAAAGCTTACCAGTCCATGCCTGCGCTTATTGATGGAAACCTGGTGCAGGCATTCATCGACGGCATCCGCGACCTTGAAGTGAGAGCTGCTGTGAGGCTCGGGCACCACGGGACGCTTAAGGACGCCTTGGCCCATGCACTGGAGGTGGAAGCTGTGCGGCAGGATCATCGTTCCCATCGCGTCAGGGAGGTTGCAGCAGCTACAGTTCGCGAACGCAATAAAGGATACAGTCCTAGGTGCTACGGCTGTGGAGAAAAGGGCCACCTTCGATCTAGTTGCCCTAAGCGAACTGCAGAAAGAGAAGTCGACCGATCTCCAGAGGGCAGTGCGGCTAACAGCACCGCCCAGCATCAGCAGCAGGGAAACGAGTAATAGCCAGGACTGCGGGGCGGGTGCTGGCTGATGTTCAAAGAGCCCCAAGGGTTTCGATCACACAAACCCATGACGGGAATAGCCTAATCATCAAGGGCGAGGTCAACGGAACGCCGTGTAAGCTGACTATAGACACTGGAGCCTCTCGCACGGTTGTCAGTTCCCAACTTACAAGTCGGTCCCTTGGGGACTCCGCATACAACCGGGAACGCATTAATTTGGTAACAGCCACCGGTCAGCGCATACCCGTCCATGGAGAGAAGAAAATGGAATTGACGCTAGGCAACAGAATCTACCTGCATAATGTCATCGTGGCTGATATAATGGACGATTGCATCCTGGGCCTTGACTTTATGAGGAAGAATTGTTGCGAGATTGACGTCAAGCAAGGTGTTTTGAAATGTGGAGAAGAGGAACTTTTCATGGAAGGGGCGTTACCTGGGAATGTGTACAGCCTTAAGAAGATTATTCTTCCGCCGAGATCGGAAACGATTGTGCCGGTTAGTCTTCCTCGGAATCCTGGGCAAACTCATCGTTGTGTACTCGTGGAAAGGGTAGACAATGACCTTCCATGGAAAGTGGCACGGACTTTGGTCAGAGCCACTGACATCTCAGGGGTACGTGTGCTGAACCTTTGTGATCAGGAACAGATAATAGAAAAAGGCACTCTTGTTGGTACTTGCGAGGAAGTGGATTGGTTGCGTCGATGCCAACATCTATCGAATGGGACCCTCAGCAAGGATGCACAAACAAAAGTGACCACACTTTTAGAAGACTGCCGCAGCGCTTTGTCCCAAAATGAAATGGTCAAGGCGAAGAAGATGTTACTCAAGTTCGCCGATGTTTTCTCGTCAAACGATGCTGACATCGGGAAGACTGGTTTAGTTCAACACAAAATAAACACGGGAGAAGAATCGCCTATCCGTCAGCGGCCAAGGAGATTGCCGGTAGCACGTGAAAAGGAAGTGGAAACCATGATTGAGGGAATGGTGAAGGATGGTGTTATTGGACCTTCATCCAGTCCATGGTGTTCACCTGTAGTGCTGGTAAGAAAGAAGGACGGCAGCATGCGGTTTTGTGTTGACTATCGTCGTCTGAACGACGTTACAAAGAAGGACAGCTATCCTTTGCCAAGAATTGATGACACGCTGGACATGCTTACTGGAGTAAAGTGGTTTAGCACGCTGGACCTGAAAAGTGGCTACTGGCAAGTCGAAATTGATCCCAAGGACAAGGAGAAAACTGCATTCTCGACAGGAAAGGGTCTGTGGCAATTTAAAGTTATGCCGTTTGGATTGTGCAATGCTCCGGCAACATTTGAGAGGTTGATGGAACTTGTACTTACTGGGCTAATTGGCGATGCCTGCTTGGTCTACTTGGATGACATCATCATCGTAGGCCGCACGTTTGAAGAACATCTTCAAAACCTGGAACGCGTGCTCATGAAGATCCAGAGTGCCAACCTCAAGTTAAGTCCGAAGAAGTGTTCACTATTCAAACGGCAAGTTAGTTTTTTGGGATATGTAGTGTCTGAAGAAGGTATCCGTACGGATCCAGAGAAAATCGCCGCTGTCAAGGATTGGCCAATTCCAAAAGACAAGACGCAGGTCAGAGCATTTCTGGGTTTGTGCTCCTATTATAGGCGATTTGTCAAGAACTTTGCAGATATAGCCAAACCCCTGCATAAGCTAACCGAGGAGAAGCGACATTTCTGTTGGGACGAAAGTTGCGACATCGCATTCCAGGAGCTAAAGGACCGTCTGTGCAAAACACCTATTTTAGGGTACCCTGATGCGGGCAAGGAATTTATAGTTGACACAGACGCAAGTGATATAGGACTTGGCGGTGTGTTGTCTCAGCGGAACGGCGATCAAGAGGTTGTGGTAGCATACTTCAGCAAGTCATTGTCGAAACCTGAAAGGAACTATTGTGTTACGAGACGAGAACTGCTTGCTGTGGTTAAGTCATTGCAGCACTTTAGCAAATATCTTCTGGGGCGGAAATTCCACCTACGAACTGACCATGCTGCACTTAAATGGCTATTGCAGTTCAAAAATCCAGAAGGACAAGTTGCAAGATGGATTGAACTACTGCAGGAATACGACTTCGAGGTCGAACATCGCAGCGGGAAATCTCATGGCAACGCAGATGCATTGTCAAGAAGACCTTGTCCTGAAAACTGCAAGCATTGTACTAGGCAAGAAAGTAAAGAAGTCGTACCTGTGAGGATGCTCAAGACAGACCTCAGTAGCGAGTGGAAGGAAAGCCTACAACGTACACAGCAGGAAGATTCGGACATCAAGCCGATTCTGGAGTGGATGAAGGCCAGAGCTCCTAAGCCCAGGTGGAGCGACGTCTCAGCAATGAGTTCGATCACAAAAAGCTATTGGGCCCAATGGGACAGTTTGGTGATTCAGGATGGAGTCCTGTGCCGTAAATGGGAAAACGCTCGGGGAGACAGCTGTCATTTGCAAATGGTTGTCCCTAAAGCTCAAGTACCGGATGTTCTACAGCTGTACCATAATGGTTGTTCAGGAGGCCATCTGGGAGTAAAACGGACTCTTTTGAAGATACGAGAACGGTTTTACTGGGTCTACTGTCGGGCCGATGTCGAGGACTGGTGTCGCAAATGTACAAGTTGTGCAGCTGTAAAGGGACCTCAGACTCGTAGTAGAGGTGCATTGAAATTGTACAATGTTGGTGCACCATGGGAGAGGATAGCCCTTGATGTTGCGGGGCCGTTTCCGGAAAGTGAAAGTGGTAACAAGTATTTCATGGTTGTGATGGATTACTTCACTAAGTGGCCGGAAGTCTTCGCCATTCCAAACCAAGAAGCTTCAACAGTTGCAGATAAACTGGTTCATGAAGTCTTCTGCCGTTTTGGAGTACCCTTGGAGATTCACAGCGACCAAGGAAGAAATTTTGAGTCCCAAATATTCCAGGAAACTTGTCGAGTTATGGGTACTCATAAAACGAGAACAACTTCTTACCACCCACAATCAGATGGAATGGTGGAACGATTCAATCAGACATTGGAGAGGTATCTAGCAAAAGTTGTGGAAAATCGGCAACGAGATTGGGACAAGCACATTCAACCGTTTTTGTTGTCATATCGAAGCGCTGTTCACGAAAGTACATCGGTGACACCAGCTTTCGCAAACTTTGGAAGAGAATTACGGCTGCCTGCAGACCTGATCACCGGAATACCACCTGATGCCCCACGCAGTATAACCGAGTATGCGAATGACTTGCGGAACAAAATGAATGACATTTATGAGCACGTCAGACAATCGGGCCAGCAAATGTCTGAAAAGATGAAAACCCGTTATGACCGTAAAATGAACAATAAAGGGTTCGACGAAGGTTCCCTAGTGTGGTTGCACAATCCAGTCCGCAGCAAAGGGAAATCTCCTAAGCTTCAAGCTAAATGGGACGGACCGTACCGGATTGTGACAAAGATCAATGACGTAACCTACCGGATACAGAAAGGTGCAAGAGGTACTCCTAAGATCGTCCACGTGGATCGACTGGCGCGTTATTATGGGGCCGATAATGCTCGGGACGAGCATGTCTTAGGAGGGGGCAGTGTTGCGCGCCACAATTAATGCCTGGTACATGGTGACAGTAGTTACCACTAGCGCCATCTAGTATCGAGTAGCGGAACTAGTAGTAAAGACCTTTCTAGAAATTTCGATGCGAGAACTTTCTAGAATATTCCCGAACTTTCGACATCTGGTCGATCGGGGCCTGTATGTACTCGAACATTCTAGATGTTTCTATAATGGAAGGTTCTAGAACTCTCTTTGGCGCTATATAAGGCCGAGACGCGCCACGACCGACACAGTTTGGATAAAGCGATCGAAGTGAAAGCATCGAAGCGATATTCAAGTGCGACTTAAAGCGATCAGTAGTGCAATTGTGTTTTGTAATTAGTGTGTTTGACTTGTAATTAGTGTTGATTATTAAAGTGTCATTTTTTTTGGTTATTAAATCGGCAGTTTTTATTGTCACGAACCCGAAGCTCGTAACAATATTATTTTATTCATTTTAGGAAAACTTACAGCTAAATACATTTTAATATCTAGTACAATGTGTGAACGATGGCCAATTACAAGCTTCCACTAACGATTAATGTGAGTAACATTAACAACCCACCACGCGGGCCCAGTGCGGGCTGGTGGATGTCACGTGTCTTTGAAAGAACAATGGCGAAATCTTAGCTGAATTTAATTTCAGCGTCTACAAGTGACTTATATACGAAGGCAGTTCCATTATTTTTCTACGTTTTTTCAAAGTATCACATTAACTAGTTAAGGCCGGATAAAAAAATATTTTAAATGAAAAGTTATTTGATTTTTTCATTGACTATTAGTGTTGCCATTTTATATTTATTCTGCCAAGTGTACAGCATTAATGTATTGTGTTCAGTTTTAGTTTGATAATGTAATTAAACGGAGTAAATTAACAATACTGTTATTTCTAAGTGGAAGTATTCCTTGCAAGGAGGTAAAAATATTGTAGTGTAACAATAAATCAATTACTTTCAATTATAACTGGCAAAAAGGCTATTATCCCAAATCTAAAAAAATAATAGGTTGTATCGTTGTAGTGATCTGTGGTAGTGATACTCATGTCACACGACATTACACGTCATGTAATGTCGTGTGACATGAGTAGTACATTTAGTATTTTTATCTATGGTATCACTCACTACCACAGATTACACGACGCTTACGCTTTGTGCTTTGTGTTGCTCTCGATGGTTTTCCGTTTTCTTTAATTTTAACTTGTCCCGGACTGTGATATTCCACTGAAGGAAGGATGCACGGTCATAATTAGGTATAAGGGACAGGAGAAAAAAATGTGATTTAGCAATATTGCCCTTTTACTTCCTCGAATTGGAATTACCATAGACATAACCTACAAAAGTTCATGACTGAATTTCTATTATTCTCGGCTTTCTCGAACAAAAATTCTTGCACAAACTAATTCAGAATTTGACGCCGAGTTAAATAAGATATTTTTCAATTAAAGACGCGAGAATTTAATCTCAGCTAAATTAATGTATGGGTGGCTGCCATTGTTCTTTTGGTTCTAGGATATCCCGGTTACCTCAGGATGTTTTCGACTACCGTTTTGAGAGCAGTGGTGAAGAAATAAAGTACACGAATTAAATTCTACTTGGGTCGGAACCCACGACCGTCGCGGACGTCTCCTCCGTCGGGGCCACAGATATGGATACACCTAGATAACGCAAGAGCAACTACATCGCGTGCCAAAAATCGCACCAGCTTACGTTCAAAAATCGTAAGCCGCCACTTTTGCGCTCAGTCCTGTGTACTGCTGACTGGGTAAGCGTGAGCGAGACCACGAGCTTGTGACGTCATAGTAGGTAGTCAAAAAATGGCACGATTGGTTTTCATACAGTTTGTGATACGTTTTCTAGGTCTGATACTGGGCGCCCACTAGAATATTAATTAAATAACATGATTAAACTGTAATAGAACTATGACATAGTTGACAGCCAACGTTAGTATAACTGGCAGGATGCACATCCCAGCTGGAATGTTAGGCAATAACATGATCTCCAGCGGATTCTTTTTCATCAGACGTATGAAGTCCTTTGTCAGTTTCATTTCAGCTTCGCCAGAATCTGAAATAATTGACATAAATTTGAACACATGAACTATTTTTTGCAAAATATTTATAACCATTTTAAGGGCCCATATAACCTGACCTGAGAATCCAACCCTCAGGACCTAATGCTCAATAATAGCGCTTGCGACCACAAGATCAACGTTCTTGGAATTGGAATTATTACAATCCATCCAGCATCCAGCCATACTAATATTGTAATACATACAAAAATGTGTCTGTCTGTCACCTCTTCACGCTTAAACCGCTAAACCGATTTAGATGAAATTTGGTACAGAGATAGGTCGGATCGACACTTACGCGGGTGAAACTGCGGGGCGCTGCTGGTTATGTATAAAAAATTGTTTATCAATTAAATTAGATGAATTAATTGATTGTGGGAAAAAATTGTGTTCACATTACAAATTTGCGCACATACATAGTCGCACAGTTATAGGGGCCTAGCGTTATGGGTACTTCGTCCATTTTGGTTTGTTTTGACTGCACAGCGGAAGTTTTACTGTAATTTATTTAAGTAGTTTTAATTATTTTTGGGTTAAAAATTACTTATATCAAAAATGACAGAAGTCGATTCAGTAAACGATTCTAAACAAACTACTTTCATAAAGTGAATTAATTTAGTTACATCATCATCATCATTTCAGCCGAAAGACGCTAGACATAGGCCTCCCTCAAGCACCTCCACATCGACCGGTTCTGTGCTTCTCGCATCCAACGGGTTCCTGCGGCCTTCACAAGTCGGACCACCTTGTGGGAGGCCTTCCAACGCTACGCTCGAAGTCGTGGACGTGGAGAGGGCTATGCTTGCATTTTCCCTGTGTGATCGAATCAGGAATTCAGTTACATATTGTATAAATATATTCAAATATCTTACCAATTATTAACATTGTATTATAAAGTCGAGCCAACACTCTGTGGATCTTTCTCCCTTGGTTACGAGCCAACTGTCCAGCAAAAACGGGCAAGAGCGTTACTGATGCATAATTAAATAAGGCAATTATCACGTTCTTCACCTCAAATGTGTATAATCCCTTCTAAAATTAACAACAACAAAAAAAACATTTTTATTTTGCCATACGCTAGCTTATGCTCCTTATCATTATCATCTGTCTTGTCATTTCCTAACTAGGTACTTTGGTGTTGGCACAAAATACAGAGAGTACAGAAGGTGACAGAGGGCAATCACATGTACCTATGTACTTCACTTTTGATACCTACGCTCGGCGGTCGCGCTATGGTTGTCAAATTTGGCTTATGCTCAAAAAACTGTCGTGGTAGTGGCACTCGTATCTAGTTGGTTGATTTATTGTTGAGCTTATTCTACAATATTAAAACAAAACAATAAACATAGTATTACAATACAAAAAGTTTACAGAACAAAAACATATAAAATTTTACATTTGTCAATTTTCACTATAGAAAATCCCTAATAACTTAAAAACGGATTACCCTATTTACGCAATTTATTTTGTCCTATCCTTTTTAGACCTAAACCTATCAAATGACACTAAAAACAACACAATATCTACACAAACAAAATTCATGTTTTCAACTTACGTAATGGTTGGTGGCGTGAATTTACTTACCTTACAAAAAAGTTACTTCGTCTTTACTGATTCAAAATAGGAAACTATTATACAATGTGTCCGGTCATGGACTAGCGATATTCTAGGTACTTATAAAGCAACTATTCTAGTACACAAATTCACTACGCACTAGGGTCCAATCTGCTTCCCCCCCAATTTGGCAGTCATTTTGTTGAGATATTCTCTACGTGTGTACAAAGAAAACATATCTCTGAAAGTTTTGGCCCTACTGAGATAAAAGTAGGCTTATTCGGAGGGTAACAATACTGTCTATCGTTTCCATTACGATCCAATGGGTTCACATTCTCGTAACTTTAAAAAAAAAAAAAAAACTCAAAAATTAAATTTCAAAAAATTATGCCAATCAACAAATTATTGTAAGTTACTGCGAAAACAACCCCTATGACCCTTTTTATTTTTTTCCTAGATTGACAGATTTTGAGCTAAGTTACAATACAACATTAAATTAACATTAATATTTTAGTGGATTGGACCCTAGTGTATAGTGTATTTGTGTACTAGAATAGTTGTTATATAAGTACCTAGAATATCGCTAGTCCATGACCGGACACACTGTATATATAAATCGAGCTTAGATAGCCATTTTTTTGTTGCTCCATTTTTGCACTTCACGGTGTCGCGTGTCTCAAGCGGATGGCACTCGCGCTTGCACTAGTCCCAACCAGTCCGAGATAACGTCTCTGTGAGCGGTGTCTATGTGTGCATTGCTCGAGAGTACTTTATATGTAGATTGCCTTCTTACTCTCTGTATTTTGTGGTGTTGGCTTCCAATCAGCTGCAGCTAAATACCGGGAATTTACATCGAGCGATTGCTATCTGATCTCCACACCAGTTACCTACTAGGTACCATGTGTAACGTAAACGTACGTAACGTAATTGGGTAAGCCCTAAAAGGCTTTGCAGGTAGGCTGCGCCGTTAAAAAAGCAGAGAGAGATGGAAGAAAATAGCAAGTTAAGTGAACACATACATAATGGCAGGGATATCGAGTCGCAATCTGTTACAGCCCCATTCAAGGCTCCTTCAAACAGGCGAGACACGCGATCAAATCGCGCGCGACACAAAGGCACCGCAAGTCGCGCAACGAGCCTGCCTTTGTGTCGCGCGCGAAACTTTATGGCGGCTCTGAAGTGCGCTACTCTCTGCGCAGTGCGCCTCACCCCCGCTGACATGAGAACTTGTTACTGCGCAGCGTCTTGCCTGAGTTTCCGAGCCGCCATAATGTTTGATTCGAGCTATACAATGGATTCAGTACTTACATGATTCTGAACGGGGCGTTAAAAAAATTCGTCGGTTATTAAACAAAAAAAAACTGTTCCCTAAATTTTGACCGCGTAGGTATTGCACTTTTCTGTGCAACAGATGATGTTGTTTTTTGATAACCGACGAAATATTTCTACGCTAGGGTGTCTGTAACCACTCACGCGCAAGTACCCCGCGGTAACGCCTTCCTATACGCAAGTATGTTTTTAGCACATTTTTTTCGACGCGCCGCGGAGCGCCCTCGCCACTTATACACGACTCGTACAGAAAAAAATTCTATGGACCGCTGTTAAACTAATGGCTGTTTCTTCAAGTGGATAGACAAGTGTAGATAACAAAACTTGTTCCGTAACTTTAAGAGACTCTGATTTTTTTTAATAATTGTTTATTTTTAATGTTTGTTTACATTACGACAATTAAAAATTAAAATAATATTATTTCAAAATCGAAAGCGATGACCCTATTTTTTTATTTACCTAAAAAATAGCCCCATTCATACTGAATCGAATGACATATAATACATACCATTGTTGTTCCAAAGTTTTGATATACAATAACAATAACATCACGCGAGTATCAAATTACGCATGCGTCATCGCCGTCTCATTTGTTTATTTAAAGATTTTCAACTACAGATAACTTATTTCGTAATGCCGATATAACCACACGGCCTTTGGCACAAATGTACTTCATCTAACCACTCGACTAAAGAACCTGGAACATGAGCAATACTCCCATACACAAAATTACTAAAAATAAAATACTGCGGTGTGGAAAATGCTTGCTGTCGCAGTTTTATCAATGGCCGATCGTGGCTTTCGAGCGAGTGTAACATTTTCCTCAATACCTGCTCGTGGTTATGGCCGCGTGAGTGGATAATCATGTGCTGATTTCTTGGTCTTGCCTGTGTGGTGCCGGACTTAAAGAATAGCGGCACCCCGTACTTCCCGTGGGTGTCGTAAAAGGCGACTAAGGGTCGTACCGGAGAATGGGCAGCAGCGTTCTCTATGCATTCCACTACCATACTATACTGCGATCGCCAACCCGCCTGCCAAGCGTGGCGATTATGGCAAACCCCCCACAAGAATGACAAGCACAAAAAACACTAGGCCCCTAGTATCCGGCGGCCCGCGTAACCTTGGTTACGGTAGCGGCCAAGGCCACGGTGAGGTAAGGGGTGCTAAGAATCCCCGGAAGAGATCGAGCTACCACAATCACCGAAAACTGGACCTGGCAACATACAACACGCGTACACTCGGAGACCGACGAGAAGATCACCGAACTCGAGGAAGAATTGAGCAAGGTACGATGGAGTATAGTGGGCTTGTGAGCAACGTGGTGAATATTGAGAGTGTGTCGACCAGGGTGGCGTACCTTATACTCAGAATATCCGAAAGGTATTTGCTGAAGGTCGTACAGGTTTACGCCCCGACCTCGTTACACCCCGACGATGAGGTAGAGACCATGTATGAGGATATTTCCAGAGCCATGCATGGCTCTCGTTGTCACGGGGGCCTTTAACGCGAAACTTGGTAAACGTAACGATGATGAGCTGCGAGTGGGGCAATTTGGAGTTGGACGCCGGAACCGCCGGGGCCACCTACTGGCCAGTTTTATGGAGAAGGAAGGCCTCTTTATGATGAATTCCTTCTTCAGAAAACGTGAGCATAGAAAGTGGACCTGGCAGAGCCCGGATGGTGCAACTAAAAATGAGATTGACTTCATTATGTCGACGCAGAAGAAAGTATTCAATGATGTCTCTGTGATCAACGCGGTGAAAACCGGAAGTGATCACCGCATTGTAAGAGGCACATTGAACTTAAATATCAAGCTGGAAAGATTTCGACTGATGAAGTCTACGCTCCGTCCAGCACCGATCCAGATCCAAAACCCCGAGAGCTTTCAGCTCGAACTCCAGAATCGTTTCGAATGCCTAGGGAGCTCCGTGGACGATTATAACGATGGGTTCGTGGAAACTGTCCATACGGACGGGTCTAAGATCGTGAAGACCCGCCGTACGAATTCAAAAAAGAAGCTCTCTGATCCTACGTTGCGGCTCATGAAGGAGAGGCGCGAGATGATCCTGCAGTCTACGGATGATGCGCTAAATTACCGGCAACTCAATAGACGGATCTCTAAGGTCTTGAAAAGCGATCATCGCCGCTTTAATACAGATCGTATTAAGGACGCGATAGAAGAAATAAAGGCTCCAAGGTCTTTGTAGAGATCTGTGTATTGGGCAGAGCCAGCTTATGAAACTGAAGACCGCTGATGGCAAGATCGTATCCGCCAAACCTGAGCTGTTGAGAGAGATCGAGAGGTTCTATGGACAGTTATACACGTCAACAAGTAACCCCGTTATGAATCTGGCAAGTGACCCAAGAGCTAGATTGACCCGGCACTATACCGAAGACATCCCGGACGTCAGCCTGTACGAGATTAGGATGGCTCTGAAGCAGCTCAAAAACAACAAGGCACCGGGTGATGACGGAATTATGGCCGAGTTGCTGAAGACCGCCGGAAAACCCGTTCTGAAGGCCCTTCAGAAGCTGTTTGGTTCCGTCTTACTCGAGGGCAAAACACCACAGGCACGGAACAGAGGTGTGGTGATACTTTTCTTTAAGAAAGGCGATAATGCCCTCCTTAAGAATGAAATGGCGATAATGCCCATGTCACTCCTGAGCCATGTCTACAAGCTGTTTTCGAGAGTCATCACAAACCGTCTCGCGCGCAGGTTTGACGACTTCCAGCCTCCCGAACAAGCCGGATTCCTTAAAGGATTTAGCACCGTAGACCACATACATACGCTGCGACAGGTTATACAGAAGACCGAAGAATATAACCTACCTCTCTGCTTAGCGTTTGTGGACTACGAGAAAGTCTTTGATTCGATCAAGACATGGGCTGTGCTGCAGTCTCTTCAACGGTGCCAGATCGACTATCGGTACATCGAAATGCTGAAGTGTCTGAACGAAAACGTCACTATGTCAGTCAGACTCCAGGATCTGACCTCGAAACCTATCCTTCTGCAGCGAGGTTTGAGACAGGAAGACGTTATCTCTCCGAAACTGTTCACCGCTGCACTGGAGGATGTCTTCAAGGTTCTGGACTGGAAAGGGGCTGGCATCAACATCAATGGCCAGTACATAACTAACCTTCGGTTTGCCGACGATATCGTAGTCATGGCTGAGACTATGGAGGACCTCAGTACAATGCTCGATGACCTCAGTAGAGCCTCCGAAAGAGTGGGTCTTATTAAATTAAAAATTTAAAAAACCCCCGACACAAAAAATACCTAATAAAATTAAATGTAAGTAATTGGAAAAGGATCAAATAATTTAAAAACCCCCAACTTATAGAATCTAGGTAACGAGACTAAAATAGATAAATTCATATGGCAGTCGGGGGACCTTTTAGAATAGAAGGTGTTCCACAGAACGGTCCCCCGACTTCCATATGAATTTATCTATTTTAGTCTCGTTACCTAGATTCTATAAGTTGGGGGTTTTTAAATTATTTGATCCTTTTCCAATTACTTACATTTAATTTTATTAGGTATTTTTTGTGTCGGGGGTTTTTAAAATTTTTAATTTAATTTTTTATTTCATGCTTTTTGTAGGGACTCCTTAATTTTTGCATTTCATTTCTATTATTTTCTTGCGTTTTAAGATTCAGGTAATTTGGTGTTTAATCAGGTTTTTTATCCGTCAAAAAAGAATAATTAATGTATAGTTGAAGAATATTTTTTAAGAATAAACAGATTTTTCTGTTTTATTATATCCTTTTTCTAGTTCTTCCTTTAGTTATTTAACTTTCGTACAAGTATTTCATAGGGTTAGAAGCATTATGACTACCTCTCGATAAGACTAAATAGCAGATATGACTTTTAAGTAGGATAATTCCATTCGTAATAAAAATAGTCAAACTTAGTGGTCGTAGGTACAAGTCATCATCATCACGAGGTACGAGTTTTTAGTTTTCATCTCGTTAGTTAATATTCCTCATTCCCTTTCAATATAGTACACATTATTCTACTTATCAAGCCCTTGCATTTGATACCTTTATTAAAGGAGTTTGAAGAAAAAATATAATTCGCCATTTTGTGGTGGCGGCCATCTTGGATTTGAAATTTGTAATAGCGTATAGTATGCTACTAGTCAAGCCCTTTCATTTGATACCCATATTGAGGGAGTTTTGAAAAAAAAAATGTAAATCGCCACTTTGTGGTGGCGGCCATCTTGGATTTGATATTTATCATAGTGTATAGTATTCTACTATTCAAGCCCTTTCATTTGATACCCATATTAAGGGAGTTGTGAAAAAATATGTAGTCCGCCATTTTGTGGCGGCGGCCATCTTAGACCGATTTTCATCAAACATAGCTAAGAACACTCCCGACTAATTCACCTTCCAAACAAAAAAAACAAAATCAAAATCGGTTCATCCGTTCGGGAGCTACGATGCCACAGACAGACACACACACACACACACACACACACAAACACACACATAGACACGTCAAACTTATAACACCTCGTCGTTTTTGTGTCGGGGGTTAAAAATGAACATGGACAAGACGAAGGTCATGTCAAATGCCCATGTAACACCCACTCTCATGAAGATCGGAGACGCTACACTCGAAGTCGTGGACGAGTATGTTTACCTAGGACAAGCTGTCCAGTTAGGTAGGTCTAACCTCGAGAAAGAGGTCAATCGACGAATCCGACTCGGCTGGGCAGCGTTTGGGTAGCTACGCAATATCTTCTCGTCCCACATACCGCAGTGTCTCAAGACGAAAGTCTTTGACCAGTGCGTGTTGCCAGTGATGACTTGTGGCACTGAAACGTGGTCGTTCACAATGGGCCTTATAAGAATGCTAAAAGTCACCCAAAGGGCAGTGGAGAGGGCTATGCTTGGAGTTTCCCTGCGTGATCGAATCAGGAATGAGGAGATCCGCAGGAGAACCAAGGTAACCCACATAGCCGGAAGAATTGCCAAACTTAAGTGGCAATGGGCAGGGCACATTGCTCGCAGAACAGATGGCCGATGGGGTCGAAAGGTTCTAAGACATAGCGTTGGAAGGCCTCCCACAAGGTGGACTGACGACCTTGTGAAGGCCGCAGGAACCCGTTGGATGCGGGAAGCATAGGACCGGTCGAAGTGGAGGTGCTTGGGGAGGCCTATGTCCAGCAGTGGACGTCTTTCGGCTGAAATGATGATGATGATGAATTCATGGTTCCAGTTTGCGCTTTAGCACAGCGTATGGTACGGGCAATACTGCAGACGTCCCTCAGCATGGTCGTAGAACCCAAGTGCGCGTTCGGTGTGCGTGTTAGTTGCAGTACAAGACAGCAACCGCGTGCAATGTCCTTGCCTTATAACTTCCTTAGCGACCATGGAACACTGTGGAAGGCAGGATAGACTTTTGTTGCTGACGATCCTTCAGGAATAAAAACAAAAGAAAAAGGGGGTCAAACCGGAATAAGAAAGTTTAGTTAGTGGATAAGACAGAGATTAAAACAGAAGAAGAACTAGCAGGGGATCGAGGAGAGGGGTTCAGGGGATCAGAGCGGAATAACTTACTGAAGCTTGCAGCTTTTTGCCTGTAAAGCGGTTTACAGGCAAACATGTCTAAAAGCACAATGATAGAACACAAAGGGAGAACAGCAATCATTGCAGATGGCATACTTAATAGCTTAGAGCACACTGTACATACCATAATAGCTAAAATATAATAATGAACTAACCCTAGATCAGGGCACATAGTGTTATTCCAGAGGGTTCTGGACAAGCGCCCGCTTGTATAGCGTACAGCACTGAAATGCTCGAGTAATATCAGGCAACAAGTAATGCGCGTGCACTTTAGCTAATGTGAAGCCACAACGTTACACATGATACCTGTTGGTGAGACTTATTTCCAACAATTTGATACATTCCTTTCTATCCACAGACCATTTAAAATAATCAAGCTTTTACAAGGCGAGATAATGGCTCATTTTTTAGGGTTCCGTACCTAAGGGTTAAAAACGGGACCCTATTACTAACACTCCACTGTCCGTCTGTCACCAGGCTGTATCTCATGAACCGTGATAGACTGTTAAAATTTTCACAGATGATGTATTTCTGTTGCCGCTATAACAACAAATATTAAAAACAGAATAAAATTAATATTTAAGGGGGGCTCGCATACAACAAAGTGTTTTTTCGGCGTTTTTGCCTTGTGGTACGACATCCTTCGTGTGCGAGTCCGACTCGCACTTGGCCAGTTTTTCCTAAGTGTTCTTACTTTATTGTGATATCCACTTCATTAAACCGCCATTTCGATATATTTTTTTCTCGGAAATCTAAATCCAGGTAATTACACAATACTTACATTTGAACAAATCTGGTAAATCAACAATATGTAGTTGGGCATTGACAAAACTAGCGAAAAGAAATACTGAAACATAAGAATGCAAATTGAGCTAACACAATAACGTAACATACGATATATAGAGCACCAATGGATTACAAAATCGATAAACTTAATTCCAAATACCAGTACCTACCTGGCGTCCAAAGCATAGCGTCACTTTGTTGCAAACAATTTGCTAAATCGCGATACAGTTCCACCCATTCTTGAATCTGCTCTCTTGTGATATCAACTTGCTCATCCGGAATAATCTCACATCTCCCTACTTTCTCCCGAACGGCTGATATCAATGAACTCAAGCTTTTGGACAGGTTAACGACTATCATAGTGACAACAAACGACATCATTTGTTGATAAACAACAGTCAATCTTATAATCATTTGGACGTATTTATGCAAAAGGGAACCAACCCACAAGTTGGTCAAAATTGAGTTAAGTATACAGAAACCTTTTAAATTGCACCTTCTATCGGCCCTGTAAATATCATAGTTCTCTGATTACTCTTTCATATCAAAACATTATGTCGACAAGGATACCAACTCATATATTAGCAGTTTCCGAATAAAATAAAAACACCCATGCTGTATGGTAATGTTAAAAAATGCAAGTCTTTGTGGTTATATTGTTTGACAAAGAACCATGTCACATGGTTCCACATAAAACATATTTATATGATTTAACAAAAGAGATCATGCGGTTTGGTTCCAGTTTGCATAATAAAATTGCCGTTAGCCTAAGCTTTGACAAAGAACCATGTCACATGGTTCCACATAAAGCATATTTATTTTAATTTACAAAAGAAATCATGCGGTTTGGTTCCAATTTGCATAATAAAATTGACGTTAGTCTGTGAGATTCATATCACATGGTTCCTTGGGAAGGGAACCAATCCACACAATGACAGTTTCGAGAGACAACGATTTTTAACAGAATGTTGTGAAGAAAGTAAAAAGTCTTTTTTTTATAAATTATGTCTTGTTCCTTCTTGCAAAAAACCTTATATTTGGGTTGGTTCTTTGTTAAAATGTATAAACGTTTGAATATTATTGGTGAAAATAACAAAAACTCAGGATTTTAAGGGAATTTTATTGAAAAATCACTTAGATACCTAAATACTTATATAATCGGCTCAACTGGCTCCAAATGGAGCGAGTTGAGAATCAATCAATCAATCATGTTTATTGTGGATCATAGGTACAGAAATAGATACAGGTGTTAAGAATTACAGTGATGTTGATCAGCTATGTCCCGCCTTTTGGGCATACATGAGAAACCAGATGGGTCAAAATTTTTAGCTTGAGAAAGCTAAGTACTAATTTTATTATTATTTTCACTCATCTGGTTCATCTACCTCGAAATCAGGTTGCCCTGAAAAACCTTCCAGATCATCATCAAGTCTCCCACAAGATTAATATAAAAGCCTTTAGGAATGAGGTGAAGAAGGCTCTTCGGGTCCTTTAACATAGCCTTAGGAACAGGCTTCCCGTTTGGCCAAAGAGGTTCCATTACCTCTCTCTTAAGAACAAAAGTTGGCCTACCGCGTAATTTTTTTTTTATGTTTACCGTTTTATATTCGTCGCTCAAATTAGACTTCATAAAAATTGTGAAAATTTCCTCCTTTTTGAGCATCATTTCCCTTGTGTCAAGCCAAGACACTTTATGACCAGCCTCTCTAAAACATGCTTGATTATACAAGAGCCTACCTCTTGAGCACCGCGGCCTGCTTCACCTTCTACCCACACATTGCAATGAGCTTCATCATTGCTCCGGTGTGAATACCTAAATTGTATACCCAAAGTTGTCTTTGGGTTTCTACCCAGGTTTCTTCCTCTTAAGCACCGCGGCCTGCTTCACCTTGCTCAAGAGGAAGGCTGTTGTCTAATCAAGTATATTTTAGAGAGCATTGGGAGCAACGTGAAACGCCCAATCCTATGGAGTAATTCGTGCGGTGACCAAAACCGTAATATAAAATTGGTTTTGATGCTAAAAGCTGTGCCTTATACAATTTGTAGAATCGGGACACAGCTTTCTTCCCAACAACAATGATTTCGGAAAAATTTAATCTTCCTTAAAAAACAACATGTTATATACACAGCTGATGACTACAATCATGTAACGTAACGTAATCAGCCTATAACGTTCCCACTGCTGGGACACAGGCCTCCTCTCAGTGAGAGGGAGTGGGCTGTGATCCACCACGCGGGCCCAGTGCGGCTTGGTAGATGTCACATGTCCTCGAATTTTTGGTTCTGGGACATGCCGGTTTCCTCACGATGTTTTCCTTCACCGTTTTGAAAGCAGTGGTGATGGAATAATTTACACGAAGTAAAGCGCCTGTCTGGGACTTGTACTATTTATTCTGTGGTCTGGGTTCGAACCTACGACCTACAACTCGTAAGTCGCGACTGTTACCACTGGGCCACCACTGCTCCCTATTCTTGTCTTCATTGAAGCTGGAAAAAAACATAACAAATAGGAAGAAAACTGTAGATGGTCTTAAAGTGTCTTGGCTTAACGCAAAGGAAATAATGCTCAAATAGGAGGAAATGTTCACAATTTTTATGAGGTCTAATTTGACCGAGGATTATAAAAAAGGTTAACATTAAAAAAAAATTACGCGGTAGGCCAACTTTTGTTCTTACGAGGGAGATAATGGAACCTCTTTGGCCAAACGGGAAGCCTGTTCCTGAGGCTAAGGTAAAAGGCCTGAAGAGCCTTCTGCACCTCATTCCTAAAGATTCCCATGGCTTTTATATTAATCTTGTAGGAGACGATAGAATTGAGGATGATCTGGAAGGTTTTTCAGGGCAACCTGATTTCGAGGTAGATGAACCAGATGAGCGAAAATAATAAAATTAGTAGCTTTCACAAGCTACAAATTTTGACCAATCTGGTTCCACAACTCGCTCCATCAGGAGCGAGTTCAGCCGATTATGTAAGTAATAGTGTAATCCAAGTAATTTTTCAATAAAATTTCCTTAAAAAACCTGATTTTTTGTTGATTTTCACCAATAATATTCATATGTTTATATATTGTAACAAGGAACCAACCCACATTTTAGGGTTTTTGCAACAAGGAACCAGAGATAATTTATTAAAAAAAAAGGCACTTTTTACACAAAAATCTCTTTTTTTTTACATAGATTCATAAAATGCACTATCTTACACAATACTGCAAAAAAAACCTATTATAATTATGAACAGTTTACTTTCTTTACAACATTTTGTTAAAAATCGTTTTATCTCGAAACTGTCAATGTGTGGGTTGGTTCCCTTTTGCATAAGTACGTCCATTTGAGCTGCAAAAATAACAGCAATAAGAAATTCATTCATTTCTTTAAATCTTTTCATAACTTCCAAAGATCTGATGACAACGAAGACAATAAATAATAAAGTAAAAATTATAGTGGACCAGTATATTTTCTTTAGGGATTTTATTAATTTTATGTCATATTTAAACCAGTCAGAGAGACGACTGACACTTCTATAATATGACATGAAGGCACGGCTGTAACAGATGCCGGCCACGACGGATGACACTGAGTTTATATAGGCTGCAGCAGCAAAAACACTATAAATGACATTCACTTGATCAATCACATCTCCTTGTAACAAATAATACACTTTAATAGTAATGACAATAGAGTACAAGATGGTCTGGAAGAAAATTTTGAAAATAATTAAATATTTCGTTATATTCTCCTGGTTATAATATTTCCTGTGTATGCCTAACAGAGTCTCCAGAAACAATAAACTGTTCAACCACTTTAAAGCAGACATTTTTATTGTTAGTTCTGTTCTCGTTGACGACGATAAAGGTAATGGTTATTATGGACGGAGGCGAAAATTTATGTTATTTTAATTGTCTTAGTAGGTAAATACAATCTTTGTTGACTTAATTTCAATGACACGGCGTTATTAAAGACGTCCGGTTTAATTATTTTCTTCATCAATACTCCAATAGCGCCTACCTTTTTGTGGTAATACTTGTTTTAATCATTCGTATGTTATTTTACTGGCATGTAATCAACCTCAATCCCATTTGTCCAGTATTGGTGTGAACGCGAGCTTCAATAACATTAACTATATATAGATTTCAACTAGGAACACTACTTCAGGCTTAAATATTAAAAGGTCGCCACAGTTTTAGGCATCGTCCTCGGTTTTTTTTGTAAATGTTGGCGTGACTAAGTTACAAACATCCAGACGTGTTTGCAAACTTTAACGTTTGGCATATGAGTGGGATTAAATAATATGATTAGACTGTAACATAGCAATGACATAGTTGACAGCTAACGTGAGTATAACTGGCAGCATGTACATCCCATCAGGAACGTTGGTCAGCAATTTGATCTCTACTGGATTCTTCTTTGATTGATGTATCTATGAATTCCTCTATCAAAGCTTCAGCTTGATGTAAATCTAAAATGAAATAACATATTATGATATTACAAATAAGTTGAATACCTAAATATTAATGACATTAAGAAACGTTTACTCTTACCTTTTATGACTGTATTATAAAGCCGAGCCCAAGACTATGGAACTTCATCCCTTGGTTACGAGTCATTTGTCTAGCAACAATTGGCAACATCAGCAATGATAAATAAAATCATATAACAAATACCTTGAATTCATCGATATCCCCGTTCTAAAATGTATGAAATATTATGAAATTATATATATAAGAATTGGTACCAAATAAGATCTAATTTGGAAAATTGTATTATAGCCGCTGCAGATCTATACAGGGTTATTGGTAAAACATTAACAACTTCTTAATGGTAGTCATCATTATGAATAACTTTTACTATGGAAGCAAACTCGAAATCGCGAAATGAAAATCAGCTGGTCCCTACACTTATGTTAGTCTATCTCGTCAAAATGTAGGGAACAGCTTTTTTTTTGTCGCGATTTCAGGTTTGGTCCTATAGTAAAAGTTGTTCATAATGATGAGTACAATGACCTCTTAAGAGGTTGTTAATGTTTTACCAATAACCCTGTATACAACAAAAGCGATCGAAAAAAATCAAAGATAAAATGAACCAGTATATTTTTTTATGAGAATTAAGGAACTTAGTGTCATCTTTAAAGCATTCAGAGACACGACTGATACTTGTATATAAGCTGCGGCTATAACAGATGCCGGTCACGACGTATGACACAGATTTTACATATTGTAGCGAAAAGAAACACTTTTCGCTAACTAATACGTTTAATTTGTCTTTGGGAATCCGTGACGTGAAAATTGGAAGGAATACCTAGAGATTGTACCAAAAAAATTAAAATTTGAAAA